>NW_021024719.1:26695-58280 GCF_004153795.1 Camellia sinensis | reverse complement strand
TTTGTGTAAGCTAAGACAATAGATTTCACACAAAATATCTTCTGACACATCATGGTTCTCACGGTTATGTTCATTTTGGTCTTGAACGCTTATGGTTATTCATGAATGCTTCTAGATAATTTAACCTCTTCATTCTCATAGAACCGATCCTAATTCGACACTCATATAAGTGATTCTTTATTGTGAGTATCTCTTATACTCATCTTGATTTTTATGCCTAAATCAAGATATAAGTAATCATTAAAAGTAAAGTTTATCCTTAAATCCCTACATACAACACATATTGCAAATATCAGTCTTACCATAAGAATGGGTAGAGAATTTTAATCTATTGGTACTCACAAAGTGACCTTCCCCAATCGTACGCAAGTTCCCGAGCCGAGGCAACTTTGGTGATGACGGACACGTGGCCTTAGGCAAACGAGTCAGGGTTTCCTAAATTTCCCCAAAATAAAACATTTAGGTGGCGACTCTGTATCTGGCAAAGCAGTCCATGTTTGGCACTTCTTTCAAAAATCTGTTTTTTCAAAACGATTTGCCGGATTTGGACTCTTTGGTTCAGACTTAGAACCGTGACAAATTTTAGAGTCCTGAGCTGTAGTGAGCCCAATATTGAACGGAACGGGGGGGACTCGTTCCTCCCGGGGCGTTCGGGGGACGTCTACGCTAGGCTTCTAAAAGGATCAGGTCAGTGCAGGCTATAAAAGAGGGCACCCCCGTGGGTCTCAGGTATGAGTAATATACTGTGAGCAGTAGATTGTGAGTTTAAGTCTATTTGATATCTTTAAGAGATTACCGACTTGATTGTCGGAGTGCCCTCGGGTGGATGAACCATCGTCAAATTCTCATTTTCTTGTGCAGGTTGTTGGGCTTAATCTATTCTGCCGGTGCTCTCCAGCTGATTTCTTCTTTTGGTTGTGTGGTTGGAAATCAATATCCACAATTTGGCACTGTTTGTGGGAACTTAAAGATTTTAAGTCTATTTGATATCTTTGAGAGATTACCGACTTGATTGTCGGAGTGCCCTCGGGTGGATGAACCATCGTCAAATTCTCATCTTCTTGTGCAGGTTGTTGGGCTTAATCTATTCTGCCGGTGCTCTCCAGCTGATTTCTTCTTTTGGTTGTGTGGTTGGAAATCAATATCCACAATTTGGCACTGTTTGTGGGAACTTAAAGATAATAGATGGTCAACAACGGGAAGGGAGAAAAGATTGGGAACTATTTCCCAGGTGGGAGTGGTAAACATGTTGATCCTAACATCGAGGAAGAAAACTGTAATGAAGGAGCACGGGATCAGAATCTTGGGGAGAAGGACGTCGGCAAAAAAGGAAGACCAAGATGAGTATTATAATGAAAGCAACCTCTAGGTATGGAATGATAGATGCCTGAAGAGGGATGGTGAGATGAAGGGGATGGCAAACAAGTTGGCAAACCTACAATCAGTTATCAACTTCATGATGCAGAACAACGTAATGCAACCACTGTACCCGTTACAAGGCACGTCGATACTAGCAGCCAAGACCAACGCCCAGAAAGTGGGGCAGAAAGCAATCCCAGTAGTCCCTCAACATGACAAGGAGAAGGAACGTTCATATCGGCCTTCACAGGATGCCGGGCAAGCAGAGTCAGCAAGAGGTGAGACACGGAAGACGCCGCGAACAAGAGAGACCTATGTCAAAGAACCTCGGCATATCCAGGGGAAGGGACTTTGCTTTGATATGGTGAATGAGGAAAAATCCAAAAGAGCGCATAATGACGCCCGGAGCAGCGTACCAAAAAGGCTGAAATCTGTTGATAGCCAGGCTCCCAGTCGAACGAAGGAGGATTTGAGAGATTACTTCCAGAGGAAGCGGCACGACGCCAAGATCACATCTCTCATCAAACCGAGGACACTGTTTTCAATGGAATTGGATACATTTGAGGCCCCAAAGAGGTTCCACATATCGAGGTTCTAGATTTATGACGGTAAGTCCGATTCTAATTTCCATGTCGGCTTATATTTGAATTCAATGGCTTTTTATAGCGGGAATGAGCAGTTACTGTGCAAGGTATTCCCCTCATCCTTTAGGGAGATTGCATCAGATTGGTTTTACAAATTGTCGACAGGAACTGTGAAGAGTTGGGAAGGCTTGGCCAAGATGTTTGGGGCCAGATTTGTTACAAATAAGTTGCAGCCACTAAGGGTGGACTCCCTGCTAGCTCTGAACATTAACGAGGGGGAAAGCCTCAGGGCTTATACCAAAAGGTATTATGAGGTATTCAACCGAATACTGGCATGCAACCAGGAGCTGATGGTCGTGTCATTCAAAAATGGCCTAGAAGATGAATGCCCGCTTCGGAGTTCATTAGCAAAAACTTTACCAAAAAGTATAGAGGAGCTCATGGCGCGAATCGAGAAGTATGCCAGAGCAGAAGAGGTTACGCCAGGAAAGAAAACACCAAAGCAAAAGAAAAGAAACAGCTCGCCGAAGCGAGGCCGAGGTAATCCTGGGACAAACAGGTAGGAAACATGGCTGAGGGCTGCATAAGTAGTCACCACTGTGTTCAGGATCCCGATCTACAAAGTTTTGGAAAGGATCAGGAACCGACCGTATTACAGAGCGCTGGAGAAGATCCCTGGCAAATTTATGGGAAGAAGCCTGGGAAAGCATTGTGCTTACCACAATGAAGATAGGCACTTGACTCAGGAGTACAGGGCCCTGAAGACGCACTTGGAGGATCTGGTTACACAGGGTCACCTAAGAGACCTAGTAGATGAGGCCAGGACGAGAGAAGAGCGTGTAAGATTTCACCCGGCACCAGTACCGGTAGCACCACCACAACCATAGCAAGCAAAACCTCGGGTGATCAATGTGATTCACTCGAAGGTTAATGAGAACGATATGTGAGGGGAGACCCAATAAGTGAGGCACCTGCAATACGTATATCAGGTCTAGCAAAAGAAGCCTGGGACAAACAAGTACGAGGGACCCATAGTTTCTTTTATTGAGGCAGACCTGGATATGGTACAGCATCCACATAACGATGCCCTGGTGATTACATTAAAGAGTGGTGAATGCCAGGTGAGGCACATATTGGTCGACCAAGGTAATTCTTGTGACATCACATATGTCAAATGTTATAGGGAGCTTGGCCATCACCTCGATGATCTGGAGTAGTCTGACAGCCCCATGGTTGGGTTCAATAGAACGCTGACATGGCCTATGGGAGCAATAAATTTGGAAGTACAGGCAGGCACCAGGAAGGTTAGCACATAATTTACAGTAATTGATACCCCCTCCCCTTACAATGTTATATTGGGAAGACCGTGGCTGCATGCAATAAGGGTTGTTCCCTCAATGCTGCACTAGTTGTTGCGGTTTCCAACTAAGTAGGGGATTGAGGAAGTCAGAGGAGATCAGGTAGAGGTAAAAATTTGCTCTAAGGCAGCAATGAAATCTAACTGCAACGTGCAAGAGGCAGAAATAGTTGAAATCGAGGATGAGGACATAGAAGTCCTAGAAGATGTCGGCAAAGAATCGGTTGAGAAGAGCGATAAGGCCTTGAAGAAGATTCTGGTCCAAGAAGGCGATGAGAAACGCTTCTTCTTTCTCGACTCAGGCTTAGCCGAGGAGGAAGAAAAGAAGCTGGAGACCTTCCTGAGAGAAAACATAGAAGTATTTTCCTAGACGCTATATCAGATGCCTGGCATTGATTCCGAGGTCACTTGTCACCGGCTCAATGTAGACAGGTCGACTAAACCTGTCATTCAGCAGGCAAGGAGGCCGACATTACTACATATGGAAGTAGTTGAAAAAAAAGTGGACAAGCTGCTAAAAGCCCAGGCCATACAAGAAGTACACTATCCGACCTGGTTGTCCAACACAGTGGCAGTGAAAAAAAAGAACAACTAGTGGAAGGTTTGTGTGGACTTCACCAGCCTGAATAAGGTTTGCCCCAAAGACAGCTTCCCACTGCCTAAGATTGATTAGTTAGTAGATGCCACTTCAGAGTATGGATAGATGAGTTTCGTGGATGCATATAGAGGCTACCACCAGATAGTAATGTATGCCCCAGATGAAGAGAAGACGACATTCATCACCCCAAAAGGACTCTATTGTTACAGAGTGATGCCGTTCGGGTTGAAAAATAAAAGAGCAACCTACCAGCGGTTAGTGACCAAGATGTTTAAGCACCTGATTGGGAAGACAGTGGAAGTCTACATTGATGACATGGTCGTGAGCACCAAGGAGCCTGGGAGCCATCTAGCCGATTTAAAGGCAGTTTTTGACATCCTAAGAGCATATTGGCTCTGACTCAATGCTTCAAAATGTGCATTTGGAGTTGGGTTTGGTAAGTTCTTGGGATACTTGGTCACCGAAAGGGGCATTGAGACAAGCCCAGATCAAATCAAGGCCATTCTTGACTTAAAGAGCCCGACGTTAGCCAAGCAGGTCCAGATTTTAACCGGCAAGGCAACAGCCCTGAACAGGTTCATTAGCTGAAGTTAGATAAGTATAAACCATTTTGTAGTTTGTTAAAGAAGACCATAGATTTTTGTGAGCAGAGGAGTGCGAAGTCGCCTTGGCCGACTTGAAAAAGTACCTGACAACAGCTCCAGTTCTGTCAAATCCAATACCTGGAGAAGAATTGTTCCTATACTTGGCAGTTTCAGAACACACAGTAAACGCGGTAGTAATCCAAGAAAATGAGGGAGAACAAAAGGCTGTATACTATGTGAGTAAAATCCTAGCAAGTACAGAAACCAGGTACCTGCTCCTGGAGAAACTGATATTAGCCCTAGTGATGGCTTCCAAAAAGTTGAATCACTGCTTCAAAGCCCACAAGATTATGGTATCGACTGAGCATCTTCTGAAGTCCCTGTTGCAGCATGGAGATCTAACAGGCAGAATAGCCAGATGGGCAGTGGTGCTGGGCCAATATGACTTGGAATTCAGGCCTAGAACAGCAATCAAGGGCCAGGTTTTGGCCGACTTTGTGACCGGGTTTACCCCTGGTGCCATCCCATGCCAGGCTCCGGTGAGCCGCGGCTTAGGTTGTTCGGGCGAACCAGAGGAAACCCAACTGGAGCCCAAGAATCTCGCACCAGTAATGCAAAAGAAGGAAAAGAAACCAAAACCTTGCGACATCTACATCGGCGACTCATTCCACCTGTTTGTTGACAGAAGTTCAAACCGTCAAGGAACGGAGGCAGGAGTGGTTTTGGTATCACCAAAGGAACGAATGATATAGTAGGCAATCTATTTGGGATTTAAGGCCTCGAACAACGAAGCAGAGTATGAGGAATTGATTGTTGGACTGAAGCTAGCAGCAGCAGCAATGGAAGCCGAAGAGGTGGTAGTCTTTTGTGACTCCCAACTTATTATGAATCAAGCGACAAACGAGTATGCAGCCCAAAATGAGAGGTTTATAGCCTATGTCAAAGAGGTTGTCAAGTTGCTGGCACTATTCTAGGATTGCTGGCTACAGCAGGTTAGCCGAGATGATAATAGCCATGTCGATCCCTTGGCTAACCTGGCTAGCGCAATAAAGTCAAGAGAGCCAAGGACAATCATGGTTGATTATTTGACGGGACCAAGTGTGGAATCTCTAATAGCAGAATATGAGGCAATGTGTATGGAGATGGGTCTAAGCTAGATGGATGCCATAGTGACGTTTTTCGAACATGGCAGGTTGCCAGTAGACAAGAGAGAAGCGCACAAGACCAGATTGAAGTCAACCAGGTTCTGTTTGTCAACAGAAGGCCATCTCTATAAAAGATTCTTCACTGTGCCTCTTCTAAGATGTGTGCATCCATCCCAGGTTGAGGATTTCTTGTATGAAATACATGAAAGTGTATGTGGAAGCCATGCTGGGGGCAGATCACTTGCCCATAGAGCCATATCTTAGGGGTACTGGTGGCCCTACATGCAGAAGGATGCTGAAGCCTATGTCAGGAAGTGCGAGAAGTGTCAAAGGTTTGCACCCTTGATACATCAACCGGCAGCAAATTTGAACCCAATATCTAATTCTTGGCCATTTGCCCAGTGGGGGCATGAATCTTATTGGGCAACTACCCCTGGCAACTGGACAGAAAGTTCTTGTTGGTGGCAACTTACTATTTTATGAAGTGGGTAGAGGCAAAACCCTTGGCCAAAATTTGAGATATTGATGTGAAGAACTTCATTTAGAAAAACATCATCACGAGGTTTGGGATTTCAAGAGCCATTGTGGCAGGGAATGGCACCCAGTTTGACAATAAGCTAATCAAGAGCTTCTGTGCAAAATACAAAATCAAGAACTATTACTCTACTCCTAGTTTTCTCCAGAGTAATGGTCAGGCAGAAGCATCCAACAAGACCATCTTGGATGAGATCAAGAAGAGGTTGGAAGCAGCTAAGGGAAAGTGGATGGAAGAATTACCCAATGTGCTGTGGGCATATCAGACTACACCGAGAAGATCAACTGGGGAGTCTCCTTTTGCCATGGCATATGGCACAAAAATAGTTATCCCACTAGAAGTCGGCGTCCCTGGAATCAGAACCCAAGGAGTGGAAAATGGAACCAACGAGGCATTCTTAGCCCGAGATCTGGATCTGTTGGAGGAAACGAGGGAGAGAGTAACAATTCGGCTAAGGGCATACCAACAGTAACTTGCTAGGGCTTATAACAAGGAGGTCAACCCAAGGGAGTTCAAGGTTAGGGACCTTGTCCTTAGAAAAGTCGTCGGCAATAAGAAGGATCCCAGAGAAGGCAAGTTTGGCCAAACTGGGAAGGACCTTACAGAATCATCTTGATTGCCAGCAATGGAACATATCGGCTTGAAGACACTGATGGCAAAGAGTTGTCACGACCCTGGGAACACTTTCAATCTGAAGTTTTTCTTTCATTAGTTTTTAAAGATTTTTGTAATGATTTTATTTAGCCAAAGTTTTAATAAAATACTAGTTGGATTTTGATTTTATGAATAAATTGTTGAAAAATTGTGCGATGTTTCTGATGGAAACATGACGAGTAACTTAGACTTATCATATGGTAGAGTTGAATTATACTTTCCATATGATAGAGTTGAACTAAGTTGACGATGTTTCCGATTAAAACATGACAAGTAACTTAAACTTATTATATGGTAGAGTTGAATTATACTTGCCATATGATGTAGTTGAACTAAATTGGCGATGTTTTCGATTAAAACATAACAATTAACTTAGACTTATCAAATGGTAAAGTTGAATTATACTTGCTATATGATAGAGTTGAACTAAGTTGGCGATATTTCTGATTGAAACATAACGAGTAACTTAGACTTATCATGTGGTAGAGTTAAATCATATGGTAAAGTTAAATTATACTTTTCATATGATAGAGTTGAACTAAGTTGGCGATATTTCCAATTGAAACATGACGAGTAACTTAGACTTATCATATGGTAGAGTTGAATTATACTTGCCATGTGATAGAGTTGAACTAAGTCGACAATATTTCAGAATGAAACATCACAAGTAACTTAGACCCGCCATGATGGCAGAGTTGAACTAAGTCCAAAATAGTTAGATTAACAGAAACACAAAGGTAGAGAACCTCGGCTAAAATGGTTGGATTATGACTTTGGAAAAATTAGAGAGGCATGCATAATGTGAGCATAAGTAATACTTAGGTTCACATTAGGGGGAATGAAGCAGGAATAGGCTTGACACTTATTGAAATTTCTGAGGCTTGACACTTGTTGAAATTTATCAAAGAATTTACAAGTTAGAGTCAGCTGAGGTATCTGGATAGGGGGATACCTGAGGTATTTGTTACCCGAGATCACCAACCAGGTTATCATACCTAAAAAGGTTGGAAGGGTGAAGTCTTGGAAAAAGACAACAAGCACAAAAAGGAAGTAACATTTGTTGAAAGTTATAAAAGTGCTCATTGGCCGAGCATTCATTTAAAGGTGAACTCCGAGGTATGTTGGTCCGAGATGACCGCGTAAGGGTGTACCCAAGATGAAATATTTCTGAGGTGATACATGTTAGATGTGTCCCAACCCGAAGTGATTATACAAGAAAGTTGTACTTAAGGGAAGTGCAAAAAATATTCTAAGTGTAGAAGCATGCAAGGCATAAAAGAAAAGCAGTAAACATATATGAAGAGGAGCATCCAACACTTAGAAGAAAAAAAAAAAGGCATTCATCAAAGCTTGGCACTGGTCACGGATTACTCAACCTCGACTGTTGGCATTATGTCAGCCTTAATTGGCGGTGTTGCTTCCTTCTCCGCCGCTATCTCGGTGTCAATTTTCAGCAAGGTATCATCAAGGCTTCTTGGCTCTATAGACCTCGGCCTTAGATACTGTCTTCTTAGGAGAGGCACTCTTGGAGACCTCGTCCTCTTCATCTTGAGTCAAGTCCAGGACTTACTCATTCAGAATAGGAGACTTCACTGTAGTAGCAGCCTCCTCCTCTTCATCGTCATCTTTAGCGTCGGCCTCAACCTCCTTGGCTTCGTCATTCGATCCTTTAGGAGTTGGAGGAAAAGGCACGCTAAGTCGATTGATATCTCAGAGGTCGGAGTCTATTGGGACAGTTAGCTTGTTAAGTGCCGCCTCAGCCAAGGTAATAGACTTTGTTACAGGCTTGATTAACTTGGGCTTTGTACGCATCTCGGACGGTAGCCTGACCTTCTGAGAATTCCTTTTCATTGGCTTCCTTGATCTCGGCCTCTTTGGTGGCCAGGGCCTCCTGAAGATCAACTTTGGCATCTGCGGTTTTGATCTCGGACTTGAGTACCTCGGCCACAGCCTCGGCTACCTCAGCTCTTTCTTCGGCCTGGTCTTGTGCAAGTTTGGCAACCTTGGCCTGGTCCAGCAGAAGCTTAATCTTGGCTTGAGCATTGTTTAGGGAAGCAAGGAACCCAGCAGCTTCTTGGGTCTTACGGACCAGCTCCTTTTTGAAAGCCTCGGCTTTCATTGCAAAATAATGGGCATGCTGAATGGCCTAAAAGGAAAGAAACTACCAAGTTAGTAAAATTTCTAAGTATGAAATACTTAAAGTAAAAAGTACAAGTTTTGGGAACTTATCAAAACGGAGTGCTGCATCATCAAAGCAAAGTTTTCATACTCCGTGATCTCGGCCATACGATTTAGATCCGTAGGCAGAAGCACAACTATAGAAAACGCGGCTTCAACTTCAATGCTATCAATAACACTATTGGCAGCCTTTATTGGTCGGTTCCCAACCATAAAAGGGCCCGGGTCTCGTCAGCTTGGAAAAAACCTGGCCCCACTTCTTTTTCAGACCTCAGCTTTTTTGAATGATGTTTTTCGGAGGATTCAGTCTCGGCAGGCTTCTTCTCTTCGCCGGTTGAGCTCTTTTCGATCTCGGATAATTTTGAGATCGATATTGTGTCCTCCGAATCAGTAGGAACTTGTGTTACTGTGGCCTTTGCCTTGGCTCTTTTGATTCTCTTTGATTTGGGCTTTGGTTGGGATGGAGATGCAGAGGAGTGAACTGAAACTACTCCTGGCAAGTTGGCCAGGAGGTCTTCAACAACTACTTGACTTTTACCCATCTCTTTGACTGGAATGACGACGGTGACTTTGGTGCCGACGTGGATGGCGGGTAGAGCAATAGGGGGGTTTAATGTGTCTGTTACCGAGATTTCAAGACCTTGGTGTTTTCTGCTACGCGTTCTGTCGACTGGTGCGTTTGTTAGGGCACGACGACGACGTCGATGTCGGCGGCGGAGCTGGGATGTCGAGATAAGTTGGAGGGCAAAGGTGGATGGCAGCTTAACTGGATCTAAAGAAGAGGCATGGTTTGGCCTTACTGATGAAACAACTGGTGGGGTGGTTGCTGATGGGGGAGTCATACTTCGACGGAAAATGTTGAGCAAACCGGACTTGTAGGTCAGGATATAGTCAAACAGCAAAGGGGTTTTGCCCTTATCAATATCCAAACCTAGAAGCCTTTTCAGATCAGGGCTAGGAAGGAAAGTTTGGCGGAAATCCTTTGATGGTTGGGGAAGATCTGCAAAAGAGAAACAAAAAGAAGACATTAGTACAGATAGATGAACTAGAAAGTCTTACTAAAGGTAAGTTATGAGATGACTCAGTTCTTACTATCATCCTCTTTAAATGATGCTTGGCGCAGAGGAAAGAGATGAAGATCATCATCAGGCGCGAACTCCCAGTTGCCCGAGACAATCAAGTAATCATCTCCAGCACCCTTATTGGAGTTTGGAAAGTCGGCTATAAGTTTATAGGTGGTGCATACGGGCTTGAAGTAATATATGTAGCATTTTTCAGACTTAAGGCCACACATTGTGTAACAGAATTGAATGTCGGCTAGTGTAATCCTAGCTTTTTCTCAGCGTGCTAGGGCGATTATACCATTGATAACCCTATAGGAATTGATGGCTAGCTACATGGGGTTGAGTTTTTAGTAGTGGAGAACTTCCCTAAAGAGGATTTCTAAGGGAAACCTGAGTCCACACTCTATGAAGGTAACTACTGGGAAAGGCATAAAATCTCCATCAGGCATGATAGAGTCCTTCTCCCCAGCCAACCTGAGTTAAACGTAGACTGGGATGGAGAACTCTTGTCGGAAGTACTCTAGTTTGGCCGGGGTGTCTAACCTCCACCTAAACATACCCATGATGTCGGTTTAATGAAGTTGGTACAAGATTTCAGAAAAGAGTGATTAGTATAGGTTTGAAGACCTCAGCTAAACCCTAAATAAGCACTGGGGCAAGGGTTTTGAAGATCTAAGGGGAATTTGTTTCAATTTTCCTAAGAATGTGATTTCTAGCAAACCCTAAACCTAAATCTACAGAAACAATAATCAAAGGCTAAGAATCTGAAAAATAGAAAGAGAAAACAGAAAAGGCACCAAGAATGAATCATAGGCAAAACTCAAGAATCACATGAAGGAGAAAGAAACACAGATATGGCAAGATCAGTGTCAGACATTTAAATATAACCAATACAATATGCCAAGGATGTGATTAGTAATACGAATGGTGATCCAAGGAATTACAAATCCACAAGACACTGAGTGAGTGTGTGAAGGCAATGTGCACGAATCACAAACAAACGCAATTGACAGTCAAGAGACATAGTGATAAACTTCAAAATTCAAAGTAGATTCAAGAAATTGATTCGTGATACAGTTGTGAATACAAGATTCAATGCCAACGAATGCAGTAAAAAGAGCATACGACGAGTTTAGAGAAGAAACATATACAAAACAGTACAAGACTAACCAGAAGGAAAGAAAAAAAATTAGTGACTTACCGAAGAAACAAATGTTGGGATGAAGATCGTCGGAGTCAGACAACGTGAATGGTCGGAAACAGATGATGAAAAGATCGCCGGATGAGGTAATCTGAGCAAGTGCAGAGCTTTAAAGGTATGAAAATGGCGGAATCTAGCGAGCGAAAATTTGAACACAAGAGGGGGGAAATGCAAGAATGAAAAGTGAGAAGACGGAGAAAGAGAAGGAGTTTTGTCAAAAACACGGAAATACGGCAAAAATGTATTGATAGTGCCTTGGGCCACATGTCTGTCAGGCGGCGTGGACTGAATCGACGTGACTTCATGGCGAGTGCCAGGTACGCACCAATGAGGAAAGGACACATGGAGGAAACGGTTGAAAAGACTGTGCGTGACAGCTCATACGCAATTAGAACTCTTGAAATTCCTAAAGTAGTGAGGCCATAACCTCGACTAGAGGAGCGATCTCGGTTGAGATGCTTAAAGAACTTGATTCTTGGTTCTTGGTCCTTGATAGAATGGGCAGTAGAGTCTTGGTTACTTGAAGCTGACGAGTCATGATCTCGGTCGGAGATATGAATGGATTGTTAGCCGACATGCTATGTGGACAAACGATGTAGGTTCCATCACCTCAAGTTGCTAAGGTAATAGAACCTAAAGGGCAATTATGAGGAAATATTTTGAGGTGACGCCACGTGGCAAGGTGACGCCGAAGTGTTAGCCGAGGTGCCACATGGCCTGGTTATGTTGCTGAGATAATCTCGGATAGGTCGAGGTTATTTGCGGAGATATCGAAATCCGAGATAAGCAGATAAGAAACAAGAGTCCAAGAACAGCGGAGGATCTCATTCTTGATAAAGATGAGGCTCAAGAGGAGTTTATCTCTATCTAGATAAGGGTCCAGGATGAACATTGAGTTTGAGTCCCCTGAAGTTAGGCTTTTAAAGGGATCAGGTCAGTAGAGGCTATAAAAGCAAAGCACCTCCGTGGGTCTTAGGTATGGGTAATGTACTGTGAGCAGTAGATTGTGATTTTAAATACTATTTGATATCTTTGAGAGATTACTAACTTGATCGTCAGAGTGCCCCCAGGTGGACAAATCACCCCTGGATTTTCATCTTCTTGTGTAGGTTATTGGGCTTAGTCTATTCTGCTAGTACTCTCCAGTTGAGTTCCCCTTTTGGTTGTGTGGTCGGAAATCAACATCCACACTTCCCATTTTCTCTCTCTAGAAAAAGTAGACTCACAGCTGGGTCTTTGTTTTTTCTTTTCTCTCTCTCTCTCTCTATATATATATATATATGTCTATATATTTATGCTCACAGGTTTTGTCAAATAAGTATCAATTTTGTTTAGGAAAGTTGAAACAACAAGCCAAAGGCAGTGGATCTACAATTGAGTCTTGATTTTCTCCCCATATAAGTGTTCTTCAAAATCAAAAACAAGAATTCAACATGACCCACAAATAGCAAACCCAAAGGAAGCAAGAAATTAGACAATGATCTTCTATCTTCTTCGGCAACACCTTGGCAATAATGAAAGCATCAAATTTGCCTTTGTTGGATGTTCAGCACATCCATACATGGTTGTTTACGTTACCCCACACTCGTGTCAAGATTAAGCAACCTTCGGAGCAGGAGTTATTCTACCATACCGTCCTCTCATTGGCAAAACAAATACACAGATAGGCTATCACAATTATGCCAACATACACAAGCAATTGCAGACCAAGTACAACAAAGCGTTGTATCGCCTCAACATTGCACCTTCTCGACAACCAATCCTAAGTCGATGACTCCTTCCGATCAAAGCAACCCATGCAAGGATTATCCTAGCTCGCAGCTTAGAGTTGAGCCCAAAACCAAGAAATTTACGCTCCGAAACAACATGCAATAATGCTTGGGCTGACTTAGTTCTTTACTCTCTCTAGAGTGAAAGTTGTTTGGCAATGACCATGCGCAATATTTTGCTGACTAGATGAGTCATGTTGCCAAATAGGAGAATTATGTTGCTGCCGGCAATGACCATCTCGATGACCCAACATCCGGCAGATCATCCATATGAGTCCCGTTGGCTTTCAAGAGGTGCATTCTAGTTTTTCTCGACAACACCACTAACATTATATATGTCGCAGCATGACAACACCAAAGAACCAAATTACCTGAATAAAGCCCAACGATGACACCACAATTCAACAACATTACCATTGGCCCGTCAACTTGTCAGCTCGTTGAAGCTTCTCCATTCCACTCGGCAGCAAGCAGGTCACTCGGCAATGTCGAATATCTACCAACTTGTCGAGTTCCTATACTTTAACTCGACCATTTTTCGACACTCGATGCTACACAACTATAATTGTCATGAACGGTGCAAGTATATATCTTTAATCATGTTGGCTATAACTGCAATGCCAAAAACAAATTTAGTCGCTCTTTTTGGAGTCACATCTCGGCAACATGCTCCACAACATTGGAATTCTCAAAACAAAAACTACAGTTATTAATTCATCTATATCTTCGGCACGAATCTCATGATTTAATTCTTGAAAGTATGGCAATATTGCTCGGCCCTACTATCTCGGCAAAAAACTAGTATCTCGGCATGCCGAAGTCAATATTTGAATAAACCAGAGGATTCACGTCAACTCAAGGAGCCAAAACCCACCAACCTGAGGAGCCAATAAGTAACCGAAATTTGCTGTTAATTGCAAAATAGACCAAATTTTTAGAAAACTAAAATTTTCCAAGTTGTTGAAATAAAGTGTTGACCATACCAATGTGAAGTACTCATCGAGACGAATTCAACGCAACAAATCGCATCAAAATCGGCTCTAAAATGAAACCATATGGGCTAGTCCAAATTTAGGGAGAAAATCCACTACTTTACAAGAAGAATTAGCAAGCAAATGAGGAAATCATCATGTGCTTCGTAGTTGCATTGCAATTGGTTGATCTGAACCATCAGCACTAATTTAGTTAAAACTAAGCCATCTGGAGTCCAATCACAACGATCCAATAGTCCTTTCCAACTATTTGGCGTAACCGAACAGGAGAAATGACTCTGTTTCAAATCGCTATAGGCCTACTCCTCGGTAATTTTGGCCAAAGTCAATTTTATTCCTTCCGAATAACAAATCTTATTCGAAAGTAATGGGGCAAATATACGTTGTATACAATGCCCAATCACAACGATCCAATAGTCCTTTCCAACTATTTGGCGTATTTTGAACACATCTGTGTGGTCAAAATTTACAAATTCAACTCAAAAAAATTGAAGATTTTATTCGAAGACTATCACTAAAAAAACACACACACACACACACATAAGTACACACTGTGCGCCATTGATCTCACTTTGCATATCACCAAGCATCCTACTTTGTCTCGGCGTAATTTCAGTATTGCCACGGCACCGAACAGGAGAAATGACTCTGTTTCAAATCGCTATAGGCCTACTCCTCGGTAATTTTGGCCAAAGTCAATTTTATTCCTTCCGAATAACAAATCTTATTCGAAAGTAATGGGGCAAATATACGTTGTATACAATGCAGTAGTAGTTTACTCCGACTTGGCACAACCACAATTCATACTAGCTTAAAGGAAAGAAATCAACTTAACTTTGCTTCAACCACTCGGCAATTCCTTACAATGAAGCGATGTTATTTTTTAATGCTCTACCACTGGCGTAGGGTTTCAGTTTTCTACTTTTTTGTGCCTAACAAGTGTACATTATTTGGTACAGGCAATCAATGGCACGGGATGTACTATTCAAAATCCTTGCAATGTCTAAAATTGATCATCACTTGTAGAGGTGCTCACGGTTTTGTTTTGGGCGGTTCGGACCGGTCATCATATGTGCAGTTTAGGGAAAATTGAACCCGCAACCGCCCGCAATGCATGTTGCGGTTTGTGCGGATAAGGTTTGCGGACGTACGAACAGTTTGCGGATTAGACTTTTTTCTTTAAAAAATTATTTTTGAGCATTTTTTTCCCGTTTTGTAAATATTTATTTTGGGCCCCTTTTCTACCATTTTCTAAAATGCTCAACATTAATAATTAATGAATTAAAATTTATAAAATTAAAAGCACAACAAAATCAATTCCTAATACAAGCAAATCATTCAAAATCCTAAACTTTTAAATAAAATCATAAATTAACACAAGCACATCTTTCAAAATCCTAAGCTAAATCATCAAAATCATTCAGTACCCAACAATACAATTAAAGTAAAATCATTCAAAATCCTAAACTTACCTAAAAGTAATTCTTTATTAACTTTTACATTCATCCAAAATGTAATAATAAAATAACAATAAATTGGTGTCAAATTTCATCCAATTCAAATCCATTAAATAAAATAAAAACATTTGCAAACTCGCAAACTCCATCATAAAAAATAAAAAATAAAAATAAAAAAAACCTGCAACCCACAATAATGTCATATTCTAAACCACATCCGCTCGCATTATGTCTGCGCAACCACTCATTTGTATGTAGATTGGTTCGGGTTGGGTAGTTCGGATAACCCTATGCCTAACCCTAGTCACTTGCCATCAACAAAAGCCTCTGAATTCGGATCCCTTCGTTCTCAGCACGATTGGCCATCGAAAAAGCCTTCGAATTTAGAGCGTCATTCGTGCTCGGCACGATTGGCCATCTAAAAAGCCTCTAAATTTAGAGCGCTCTTCGTGCTCGGCACGGAGAGCCATCAGCAAATGCCTCTGTATTCGAAGTAAGACATACATCTATACATACATTCAAGCATACATGCATTCATACAGTCATTCATTCATTCATTTTTATTCATTCATCAAAAGTGTTCTTTATCAAGAAACCTAATATCTATTTGAACTGCGTAGCTCGGCAATAAAAACTCACATTCCTTCTACTGAAGACAATGAGAGTTTTGGGGCAATTGTGGGAGCTAGAGAAAAATATATGTTAGCTTATTGGGCTAACGCAAACAAGGCCTGACACTGGGCCTAGCCCAAACAAGGAAGCCCATGGGATAAATATCACATCCTTCATCTATAAAAGGAGGGCACCCCATGAATATAGGTATGCATCATCTCTTTACCACACAACACACAAACACTCTTGATTTTCTTCATCTTTCTTCTCTGATTCCAGTGGCTAATTTTATCATTGGAGTGTTTCTGACCGGCAATCCCAGTTGAGTGGCGCCGACTTTGTCTATCCTTGCGGATGTATTGGAGCCAAACTCATCTCTTCGATGGTTCTTTTCAACAATCTATATGAGAGAATTTTCTGAGTCTTACCCTATATTACACAACTATCTTTATGAATTTTCAAGGACAATCGTAGATTGTCTTCTTCCACTAATTGTAGACCCAATTATAAATGAACCCATTCCCATCATAATTTTCCAAAATTATTCTAATATTTTCTCAAAAAGGAGTTATGCTATATATGTTGTGACAAACCACATAGGCCACCCATGTCAGACTTTACAAAAACAAAAACAAAATATATATTAAATTTTTCATTAAAAAGTATTTGTTTTCTTTAATTGGTAAATATTTCCTAAATGCTGATGATAAAAAATAGTAAAAACCCTGGGTTGAACCATGAAGTCAAACTATATGGGCCCATCAAAAGGCCCACTTTAATGACATATATTTTTTTTTGAATTATTCTATGTAAATTATTTATCAAAAAAAATTAGACTGATTTAATAATAGTAACCAAATAAATTCGTCATAATTATTTACATGGGCATAGGCACGGTATATGATTTTTGAGAATGCATCGGTCATTTTTTGAAAATAAATATAATAAAATTATGTAATTATAATTATTGAATTAATATAATTTTTTTATAAATAATCTATACATAAAAATTAAAAACTAAACGAATTAGATTGTGGGTGTAAATTGTATTGTGGGGCCAACGTGTTGGACTAGACTGGTCCAATTATTTTACAAACTGGGGACAATAAACCTATTTCAATCCTTAAATGAGTTGGTGAAAAGATCCTCAATCAGTTGAAAAGAAATTATTGTATGCTACTGGCATAATGCCTCAATGCAACCTACATCACATGAATAGATCACTCTTGAGCCGAACCACTTGCATTCTTAGTTTTGACCAAAATATAGGTTAATTTATCTATATAGATACAGCTCCTCCCCAGTAGTTGGAGGGTGTTGTTGGACATTGGTGGGTCCTGGTCTGGACACATAATGATAATTTAAATTGTTCAATATGTAAAATTTATCGAATATATTATGTTTACAAAAAATTACATTGATTGAATATTGATAATAACGTGATCAGATCATATTTTTATCACAATTTATTTTGAAAATTCCATTTGGAAGTTATTTTGAAATGTGATCTAATCAAGTGACTATCAATGTCCGATTAATATGATTTTTTACAAAGACGATGTGTTCAATGTATTCTACACATCAAATAGTTTAAATTATCATCACGAGTCCGAATTAGGATCCACTAATAATACCCTTCAATTATTGGAGGGGAGCTGAGTCCTATACCCTGAAAAACACCTCACATATTTCTCACATGACACTCTCTTTCAAGATTATTAATAAGTGATGAACGAAAAGGATTACATGGCAATTTGAAATAACGTGAACAGGGCAACAATTAAAAATAAAGGGGGCGAAGTGGGATTTTGATGAATCTGTCAAATGTAATTTTTATCTTTTTAAACCAAATATAATTCAATTTACCTAAAATCTTCACCATATAATATAATCATTTTAATTTAATAAGTGATGCTAATAAAAAAATTATATATATATTTTTAATGAAAGCATGTTTTTCCATTCTTTTCAAATTTCATGGATAATTTATATATCATGCTTTTAATACTATGAACACCACAATAATAGAGGAAATGCACAAAGAGATCTCCTCCAAGACTGAAGTCTAATTAGATGCGGGGTTAGTTCAATTCAGAGAATAGATCTTCTAGTAAATAATATTTTAGGTTTCATCTAAAATGTAAAGATTAGCAAGTGGTCTTACATATTTAAAATTTTATCCCGTGTCTCATCAAAAATGCAATTTAATGGCGTTGACTTGAAAAGATATAGTTTACAAATACAAATGTAATTTTGGTCTATTTTGAAAACAGGTTAAAAGTTAATTTTTTGGCTTTTAATTTTTTTGTGATCATAATATTTCTTTATTTTTTTCATACGTTTTTAAAAAATTAAAAATCAAAAAAATTAATTTTTAACTTACTTGTCAAAATAATTCGAAGATTCTATGTTAGTTACCCAAACACTTCCCTCATCAAATTGATGGTTGAAGATAGTAGCGTAGAATAAAGAAAAAGAAAATGAGTGAGAGCACTGCTATCACTAATGATATGGCAGTGGGCTCCATCAAAAATGATTTGATGTTTTGGTCTTAATGTTGTATTTTTTTTTCTTTTTTTATTGAGTGTCATGTCATTAGTGATCTTTTTAGAGTTTCAAAATTAGTAGTCTCTATCATTGTTGTAAAAAAAAATTTTGGACTGCAGTATACCTTAGCTGTCAAAAAAAGTTGAACATTAAATATAAGCATTTACTTAAGTTTATTTAATTTTTTTTCCTTATATAATGTACCAAAAGTCAAAGTACTTCATGTTCTTCATGTTACATTAATCATGTCTACACCATTGTGCTTACCTTTTTTGTTTTAAGTTATTGGAGTTAGAAGCTTCAAGTTGCAGAAAATTATTGGAAAAGTTTTTTATTTTTTATTTTTATTTTTTGATGGGGGAGTTTGGGTTAACATGACCATAGCTTCTTAGGTTCCGTTTGTTTGGAGTTATAAAGAGGGGATTAGAATTGATAGTGATGTGAGATTATTACATGAGGTGTTTGTTTTGAGAAATGGGGAGGGGACTCCTAATCTCTTGGTATTAGTAAAGGCTTTAAAAGGGAGATTGGGAATGAGGAGGTAGAGATAGTATTAGAAAAATAGTGACGGGATTAGAAATTTTTTTATTTTTTATATATTAGGAATTTTTAAAAAAATATTAATGTTTATTTTTTTATATTTTTTTATTTGTTTTATTATTTTATATAAAAATAATTTAACAATTCTTCACTGTTAATTTTTTCACTATCAATTTCTTTCTTTCTACCTTTGAAAACAAATAAGCCCGTAATTTCTTTCATTGTCCAAAAAAGTACTTTCCTAAAAGTTAGATACTTTGCAAACAGTATTGCCAGCTTCTTCTTCTGCCCAGAAGTTGGGGGATAAGAAACTCATGGTTGGTTTGAGAAGTGGGTTGATTTTTTTGTTTTTTTGTTTTTTTTTTACTATTTTAGTCTTGATTAAAAAGTTTAATTTAAGAAAAAAATTTTGATTTTTTAATTTTTTTTACTTTTTTCTTAAAAAAAATATAATAATTATAAATTAGATTTGATATTTTATTTTTTATAATTAAAATAATTATTTTATCTTTTGTAACTAAAATAACTAAAAAAAAACCACCTTTAACTCTTCTCAAACGGTGAGCTTATCTAAATGGGAAGAGGAGAAGAAGATTTGACGTAATATATTGCAAAATAAATATATAACAAAAAATCCTCATAGCTCCTTGTTCGAATTAAGCCCGTACACAGGTGGAATCTCACACCTCAGCAGACCATCCATCTCATCAATCTTCATCAACTAGAAGTCTTCATTATTTTAAATTGACCCCCAAGTTCTGAAAAAGTTACAATATTATTATTTCATAAACTTAAAATTGGTATTTATATGCGTTTAATTACAATACTTAGAACTGAAATAAAAGATAGTTTAGATTATATTTATGAATTAGAAAGTGAATTAAATAAATTAAATTTTCTTTTGACTATTGTTTCAGGACAATCTATAATAAATTATAGCCAAAAAATTGCTAGCATTAAAAATAGAATATCATTAGAAAAGGTAAGTGTAGAACATTAACAAAAACTGTTACAGGAGTTAATATTAAATTAGATCCATTGCAAATCCGCAAAAGAAATTGATATCAGAGCCCGTTCTCTCGGCCTTGCCAATAACTCTTGCATGAGTATTAAATATAGTGAAGAAGTAGAATTTGATAATTTAAATAATAACACTTCTTTACAAATAATAATAGAACAAAATAATACCTTAATTAGGTTATTAAAAGAAATTAACGAAAAACTTAGAGCTAATCAATTAGAAATAATAAACAAAATTAAACATTTTGTACATGATCCAAAAAAACAAATAGTCTTTTTTGAAGAAAAACAAAAAGAATTAGACTTATATCCCTAACCTTATAAAGGAAATAATCTGGAAGAACCCTTTGAATTAATCTCACCTGCAAAACAAAAAGATAATGGAGTTAAATAACTATAGTTTACAACAGTTAGAAGAAATGGTTGAAAAAGAAAATGATAATAAAATAAAATACAAGATAATATTACAAATAGCTGAATTATTAGATATGGTAGATGAAGAAATAAGAGAGGAAATAAATAATGAAAGAATAGAATTAGAAGAAGATATCTATAAACAATTAGGATTAATCAACTTGAGAGAAATGGAACACATTCCCCTTGAAGAATTAGAACAAATAATGGGAAATAATGAAGCAAAAAAAGAAAATAATATACTAAAAAATTTCGAAGACATAGAAAAAGATAATGTCTTAGAAGAAGAAACTAATAACGTAAATGATATAGATATGACAGTAGTAAAACAAGAAAGAAGTAGCTCGTTTGTCCCACCTAATATAAATCATCCAAATTTTAGAAATTTTACCAGACAACAACTAGAAAATGATACTAGAAATTATGAATATAGAAGAAGAACGAGACATTATAGTTATCTAAATAGAGGGTCTTTTGCCAAAGGAACATCCAATTATGCTGATTTTACCCCTAGGAATGAAGTATTCTTAAGAGAGGTACCATTAAAACTAATAAGTAATACAGGGTATTTATTAGATATTGATTGTGCTACAAATACAAGTGAGGTAATAAAACAATGAAAAAGAGGCATACACCACGTCTTAAATATCCATAGCAGCAGTTGGAGCGCGCAAAGTTTTCTGAATTATATTGAATATAGCTTTACGGATGTAGTAGCAAGCTGGTATGACAACCTAAGAGAAAGTGACAAAGAAAAATTAATAGCAGAAACTATCCCGTAAAGTATGTTAAACATATTTCTAAAATATATGGAAGAAGAATTCGTAGGAAAAGAGTAGGATGAAGATAAAAGAAAAAGAGAATGGGTCAGGAAGTAACATAGAAATATGTAATATAGATTATATAGAAAATTATATATGTGAATACTCTTATTATTATTATTATCAAATAGGTAGAAATAAAATTCATTTAATTATGTTTTTTTTATAAATTACCATATCCTATAAATGTTAATATAGAAGAAAAATATGAAAAATGGTTAAAAGAATTAGGGGATGCCACAAGTGACACCTTGGTCATAGAATTAAATATCTAAGAGAATGGGTAGAGCAAGAATGCATGAAAATGAAGTAAAGAAGAAAAATGAAAAAATAATATTTACATTGCTGGCAAACATCTAATTCATGGGGATGTCAGCCTTCAAGAAGAAAAACATACAATAAGAAGAAGAAAATATTTTATAAAAGAAAAGGTTGTAATAAGCAAAGAGGAAAAAAAATATAAAAGAAAATATTATCAAAAAAACCCTATAATTTCAACAAAAGAAGAAAGTTTTTTAGAAAAAATAATTGTTGTCCAGAAGGAAAAAAAAAAAAGACCTGCAAATGTTGGGCATGTTGAGAAATAAGCTACTTTGCTAATCAATGCAAAAATAAAAAGAATAATAAAATAATAGAAGCCTTAGGAAGTCTGGATTATATGGAATTAGAAGAAGAAGAACCTTTAGAATTAGCTTTAGGAAATAATAAAGGAATAATATAATTAATTGAAGAAGAAATAGAAATAGAAATAGAAGACAAAGACTATAATGACACCGAGGAAGAGTTAAATTTTATGATGACAGAAGAAATAAGTATAGAAAATTTGAGAGGAAAACAATTTGTCATAGAAAATTCTCAAGAAAAAAAAATAGAAAAAGATTAAATATTACCAATAATATGAAAAGACAAAATATATCAGAAATTAATGTTCAAATTAAAAAGTAAATATATATGTGAAAGGATGGAAGGAGATATTGAAATTAAGGATTATGACTATGAGGTAGGAGAAATAAATTTAATAAATTATAAAAATATATTAAAGTATAATAAAGATAATAAATATATATATATAGGGAGTGTATAAATACAAATAACACCGTTATTTGACAAAGGACAAGATATAGATATATATGCATTTTTATGTGATATTAGACAACGAAATTTTGAAAGGTCCATAATCAGTAGAATAAAAAGTAATCTATGTGGAGGACCATTAGGTTTTAATTGCAGATCAGGATATTATATTAGCTTAAAAGACAGATTCATAAATAAATTTTCAACTTTAAAAATAAAAACCGTAGGAATCGATATATATGAAACCACCTATCCATTAAGGATATTTTGAAAAATAATATACAAGTTAGATAATACCATAGATCCTAAAATGCAGGATAAAATTATAGAAGTAGATAAATTTGAACCTACCAATGGAATACCAATAGATAGAATTACACCTAAAAGAATAGATCCTAATGAGATCAAGTTAGATAATCGATGGATAGCCAGTTTTAATAATCCTAAAAATATTGCAAAAAGAAAAGATATAATTAAAATCGATAAAACTGAAAATATTAAAATAGAAACTCCTAGCACAATATAAAATAATGATGAAATGGATAACGTAAGCATATCGTTAGGAAGACACTATAGATAATTCTAGTATATAATCTGGAAGGAGTTCAATTAGCCAAAAAATAATAGGATATAGAACTTATAGTGTGCCAGTATGTGAAGATGAGAATAATCTTATGGCATGGACAAAAGACGATGAAGAAGAGGCACAAAAAGAATACGATACATTTGTAAAACAGTATAGCAAAAAGAATGAAGAAAATAAAATGTCATTATCATACACTAATGTTATTAGTATATATATACTAATAATAATACACGTTGAAGGATTTAATACCTACGAACTATATGTTTACTTAAATAGTGGATGCTTAGTATGTTTTGGGAAAATGAAACTCTTTCCTGAATATATGTGAACAAAATTACCATTAATAGTTCGAATAGCTAACAATAGTATGATGGTACATACTAATACTATAGAAAATTTAGTTATCTAAATTAATTCAGTTACATTTATCATTCATAAACTTTGGGCAACCGATCAACCATCACATGATGTAATTATAGATAATAATTTTCAAATATTATACCGCCCTTGTACTCAAACATTACACTCCGTTATATTTATAAATAACAATGAATCAATTGAAGTCTTAAAACTAAAAGCGTTTGTTATACATCACAATATTGACTTCGTATGCAGCAAGCGAGTAAACTGTAGAGAGAGAGAGAGTGTAACAACCCAAATTTTTAATTATTCTGTAAAATTTATACTAATATTATTTAATCACAGTTAGAAAAATATACGGTTGATTTTGTATTATTATGTGTAATTTTGTAAAATAATATAATTAGTAAAAAAAATTAGAAGTCAAAGTATAAATAACTAATAATAGATAAATAATAATAATAATAATAATAATAATAATAATAATAGATGTGGTAGTAAAATAATTAATTAATTTACTGTTGATATACGATAGAGTGTAATTTAATTAGAAATTAATTAATTTATATAATTATATTAGAAAATTGGGTCAAAGTATAATTATCTTAAATATTTATTAAAGATAATAATGAATCTATGATTTATTATCGAATCTAGGGAAGATTCGCACTGGTCACGTAATGCTCTCACCTCCCTATAAATTGGGAGGAACTGGACGAAAAGAAAAGGAAAAGAAAGAAAGAAAGAAAGAGATGAAGGAGAAGAGAAAGAAAGGAAGAAAATGAAGGAAAGAATAGTAGAAGTCGAGAGGGTCTTTGGTAGTGGAAAGAAGAGTGAGGTATTAAAGTTAAGGTGAGTTATATTATACCTTGAGTTATCATAATATATTTTATGTATATTTTGATTTATCATATTTATTTTATGCAAGTTATATTTTATTAGTTATATTAATATAAGTTATGTTTTATAAATATTTCAGTTATGTGGATTAATTTCTGAACTCTATTTGTTAAAATGAAATCCATGGATATGTTTGTTTATATTTTAAAGAATATTTGACTATAACCTTATAAACAATTATATTTTGTAAGTACCACCACGGGAGTCCCACGTCTTGGGGGACTTAAATAACTATCTGCTTTTGTTTGGTCACTTTGTGGCCCTCTGTTGTCATGAATTTATTGACATCTGTTCTATGCGAAGCAAATTGCGGTGAGGAGATAAGTGCTACACTATTATGGGAGCCACCTCTATAATCCGTACAAGCCACCTCTCGAATCCGTATCTCTGTTTTGACTATCATTCCTATGACTTCTGTTCTGTTCTGTTCTATACCGTGGTTATGGTTATTTATTTACATAATCTCAGTTTTGCTACTTAAAAGATTATTTGTTCAAACTAAGTTATTTTAAATATTTTGGTTACATAACTATCCATGGTTATTCTCTGTCCCTTATACTCTTGGTATAATATTTCTCACTCTGCCATGTGCTTATAGTTGTTTACCAATTTTCAAGAAACAATGCAATTTAGAAATAATTTTTGGAAAGTCTTAGATGTGGGACTGCGGAATAGACACACACAATACTTTTATGTTATGTTTATATGTAAATATCGGCTTTTTGGTCAATAAATTTTGTAATAAAAATAGAAACTCCGATGATTATTTTGGTACCCTTACTTAAATATTACTTCCGCTCATATTTATTGATTTGTTCAAGAATTGGCTGGAGGTAACTTTAGTTACTGGTCATCACGATACTTAACCCTTAGGTACGGGGAGCGGGTCGTGACAAGTGGTATCACAGCAATGGTTTATAAAAAAAAGAAAGAAAATCATCATCGGAGCAAAGGACACACGTACATTTAAGAAGTAGGATAGCGGGTAATTAGTCCCTAAATATTATATATTGTCAGTCGATTTAATTATATTATAATTTTATATAATTATATATATATATATATATATTGTGCATAATTTGTGAGGGATATTAGATATAATTCAACTTTTTAAAAGTGGGTTCAAATTACAAAGATACTAATTTTGAAATTATTTTCCATCAGTGGTAAATTCATGGATAAAAGAAATGGAAGCTCCTCTCAAATTCCTTCAACTTTTGCATGTAATTCTGTCATTTCATTTCTTGTCTCTTGTTTAATTATGTTCTCATTTTTTTTTTCTTTTTAGAAATAAAACTAATGAAAAGTTTTTAAAATCACCGATTATTTCTCATTTTGGCCTAAAATAAATTTTGACAATTAGACAGTGAGTTGTTTTTGGTAAAGTTTTTTTTTTGAGGTAATATTTTTTATTAGATTAGTCATTTAATATATATATTTATCAAAGTGCGCAACGGATAGCTTACACATATGACAAATTTCGAAGACAAAATTTTAAAAGGGTGAAAGATTGTAACAACCCAAATTTTTAATTGTTCTGTAAAATTTATACTAATATTATTTAATCACAGTTAGGAAAATATATGATTGATTTTGTATTATTATGTGTAATTTTGTAAAATAATATAATTAGTAAAAAAATTTAGAGGTCAAAGTATAAATAAATAATAATAGATAAATAATAATAATAACAATAATAATAATAATAATAATAATAATAATGATGGATGTGGTAGTAAAATAAATAATTAATTTACTGTTGGTATACGATAGAGTGTAATTTAATTAAGAATTAATTAATTTATATAATTATATTATGAAACTGGGTCAAAATATAATTAATTTAAATATTTGTTGAAGATAAGAATGAATCTATGATTTATTATCGAATCTGGGGAAGATTCGCACGGGCATGTAATGCTCTCACCTCCCTATAAATAGGAAAGAATTGGGCGGAAAGAAAAGGAAAATGAAGAAAGAGAAGGGAAAGAAATGAAGAAAATGAAGGAAAGAATAGTAGACGTCGAGAGGATCTTTGGTAGTGAAAAGAAAGAGTGGGATATTAAAGTTAAGGTGAATTATATTATATCTTGAGTTACCATAATATATTTTACGTATGTTTTGACTTACCATATTTATTTTATACAAGTTATATTTTATTAGTTATATTATTATAAGTTATGTTTTATAAATGTTTCAGTTATGTGGATTAATTTTTGAACTCTATTTGTTAAAATGAAACCCATGGATATGTTTGTTTATATTTTCAAGAATATTTGACTATAACCTTATAAACAATTATGTTTTGTAAGTATCACCACGGGAGTCTCACGCCTTGGGGGACTTAAATAACCATCGGCTTCTGTTTGGTCAGTTTGTAACCCATTGTTGTCATGAATCTATTGGCCTCTGTTCTGTGCGGAGCAAAGTACTGTGCGAAGATAAATGCTACACTATTATGGGAGCCACCTCTATAATCCGTACGAGCCACCTCTTGAATCCGTATCTCTGTTCTGACTATCATTCTTGTGACCGCTGTTCTGTTATGTTCGGTACCGTGACTATGGTTATTTATTTACATAATCTCAGTTTTGCTACTTAAAGGATTATTTGTTCAAACTAAGTTATCTTAAATATTTTGGTTACATAATTATCTATGGCTATTTTCTGTCCCTTATACTGTTGGTATAATATTTCTCACTTTGCCACGTACTTATAGCTGTTTACCAATTTTTAAGAAACAATACAATTCAGAAATAGCTTTTGGAAAGTCTTAGATGCGGGATTATGGAATAGACACACACAACGTTTTTATGCTATGTTTATATGTAAATATTGATTTTTTTGATCAATAAATTTTGTAATAAAAATAGAAGTTCTGATGATTATTTTTGTACCTTCACTTAAATATTATTTCCGCTCGCATTTATTGATTTGATCAAGAATTGGCCAGAGGTAACTTCAGTTACTAGCTATCACGATACTTAACCCTTGAGTACAGGGAACGGATCGTGACAGAGAGAGAGAGAGATCTTTTTTTTTTATATTAAATTACTAACCAAAACGACGTCGTTTTGGTTAGTTTTATTTTGAGCCGTTGGATCTTCCACTTTAGGAGATGACTTTAGGAATCCCACTCTAGAGGATCCTGATATGTGGAGAAAAGAAGGAAGATATGAAAGATTAGAAAAATGAAAATGTTATAAATCTCAAATAAATTATTAAATTTTTTATTAAATCTTTTACATGTGCATGGTTTTACATTTATATATGAGATTTGGTAAAAAAATATGATAATTTATTTATGTCTCTATCATAACTTTTAGAAAAAATTATATTGTGGCCTAGGTGTATTATGTGGCTTTGGGTTGACCAATCATAGTTCATTATATTTCCTCTTGTTTTTCAATCTAGTAATGTTAGAGATTTTAAAAAATTTATCAAAATTTTTACCAAATTGGTCTCACACCCATGTGATATATTTTTAAAATTTTTAATATTTTTTTAATCATGTACGGGGAGCAAATATTCCGGCAAGCCCGCACTCCTTTCTTCCTAGCTCCGTTTATGTCCGATCACCTGCGCGCAAAGAGTGGTGAGCTACCCGGCGGTGTGTGGCCGGAAAAACCCTCCGACGATTAAGTTGGCACACACCTTAGGATAAAGAAAGAGAGAGAGAGAGAAGTTTGAGTGTAAGAAATTTCTTACAAAGTGTTCATCTGTCGCGTATGGGGGCGCAGACATGCTTATATACCCTCTGTGCCCCATATCTACTCCCAGTCATATCCTGACACGTGGCTCCGCTATCCCATCTGTCAGCATAGACCTTGCTGAACATCACCTAATCTCAACTGCCTGCCTTCACAGCTGGAGCTCGGCAGCCGAGCTGCTATATCCGTTGCCATGCCGGGCCGTGCTTCATATCCAAGCACTTCACTGGCTAAGCCCAAGGAGGACCGGGCTAGGCGACATCTCGGCAAAGCCTAGCCCAAGGCTCCTCTGAGGTCGGCCTTTCTACCGGTCAAACAGTTACCTCAGCTGGCCATGCCTTTCCTGGCGCCGGTCACTCAGCTTGTCCGGCTTCGGCCATCCATTGATCGAGCAGCTCGGTCAAACCGAGCACTGCCTTGCCGGGCAGTTTCTTTACGGTCTGGGGCGGCACACACTCGGCCCACGTTCTGCCCGGCCCAAGTCTGGGCGGATAGTCGGTCATCTCAGCCCCATGCACCGTTGGGCTCTCAACCTGC
Organism: Camellia sinensis; assembly: GCF_004153795.1. Lineage (NCBI taxonomy): Eukaryota > Viridiplantae > Streptophyta > Magnoliopsida > Ericales > Theaceae > Camellia > Camellia sinensis. Next base: position 29,682 of record NW_021024719.1, on the reverse strand, counting down.
TCGGCCGTTACCTCGGCCCAACTCCAGATCATAAATCACCCTCTCAAATCACTTAATATAAAATTGTAAATATCACTATTTTCACTAATCACAACTTACTTAGGATATGTTTGGTTAGAGAATTTGATAAGAGAAATGAAAAGAGAAAAGAAAAAGAGAAAGAATTGATAGAATTCAAATTTGAAATTATATTTGGTTGAGTTGATAAATGGACCAAAAAAAAAAAATCAAAGTAAACCTTTAAAATAAAAAAATGAAATTACATTTTCCTTTCACTTTCGTTTCTTCTCTATTATATTTTTTGTTATAATCAAATAAAAAATAAAATTACATTTTTTTTTCTTTTTGTTTCTCTCATCAAATTTTCTAATCAAACATAAGCATAGTTTGGGAAGTTGGTTTTGGTGAGTTAGGGGCTAAAATAGCCACACAAAAAACAAAATAGGCTATTTTAGCCACTAAAAATAAAATATCAAATCCAACCCATAATCATTACACTATTCTCTCACAAAAAAAGTCAAAAAAATCAAAAAGTCAAAAAATCCTTCCCAAACTAGGTTTTTTAGCCCCAGGCTAAAAAAGCTAAAAAGTCAAAAAGCCAACCCACTTCATAACATCGCGTGGTGAGTAAATAACTTCTTGTAGGACTAAGGTCTCGTTTAGTAACATCACATTTTAGTTTAAAAGTTAAATTTTTTTTATAAAAAGTAAAAAAATCTAATAACCTATATAAAAAGTCAAAAATTTTATTTTCTTTCTATTTTTTTCACATATTTTCGTAAAATATCAAAAAGTCATAAAAAAACATACTAGTTTTTTTAGGGTAAATTACAAACACACTCTTTGAGGTTTACTTAAATTACAAATTACCCCTGTGATTTTAGAAATTACATTATGCCACCTAAGATTTCTAATTTCATAACAAATAGGTCATTTTATTAATAAATTATCAAGTTAATTAACAGTTTTTAATAATGTTAAAATTTTATTTCAATTAATAATTCAGATAATTTTATTATTCAATAGATGAACAGTTAGAAATTTTACTTTTTCAATTAATTTTATTAAATAAAAAATTATGACAGGAAGTTATTTGTAATTTTTCAAACCATAAGAAACAATTCGTATTTTAAACAAATTATAAAAAATATATTTATAATTTACGTTTTTTTTATAAAAAATGTGTAAAATAAATAAAATGATAATTTTTAATTTTTTAATTAAAATATATAATTGATAAATGAGAGTTTAAACTAGAGAGAAGCCTGCTCCATTTCATTAACAATTGTAGAATCTTTGGATTGACCATAAACGGTCTGTGGTTTAATAAGGAGTTTTTTATTTTATTTTATAATATAACATAAAATTCAGTTAATGCTAAAAAAGTTAATCTATTCTCTCTTCATATATTTGTTAATGCTTTTTTATTATTTGAGACTTAACAATTAGTATATTTTATTTTATTTTTTCAAACTTAATATATTATATTACAAATTTGGGGCCCAGGCGATGACACCCAATTAGTATAATAATTGCTAAATTAATTCAATAAGTTCATTTAGTCAGAACTTATAAAAAAAAATTGATCTCCAATTCCTCTATATTGAAAAAAAAGAAAAAGGGAAAGGAAATACATTGGCTCTGTTTGATAATATTTATAATTTATTGTGTTTTTGTTTCATAAAAAATATTAAATATATTTATTATTTTGGTAAATATGAAAAAATAAATATATTTGGCATAGATGTGCATCCAAACACTTGTTTTGAAATTAAGTGAGAGAAGGGGCTCGGAAATAGTTGTCGTAGCTGTTTGGCAGTGTTTGTTTAAGGTGGTAGCTAGCCATTAGAGCATCACAGAGTCTTCTAGGTTTTCTGGTCAAAAAATTGCTCAAGCAGATCATCATAGGAGTTTAATGAATATCCATGTTAGGGATTGATAATAATATCTTTGTTGAGATTTTATGTTTATATATTAAGTGAGAGGGTAATTTTTGTAAAAATTGGGCCGAGTTAGGAGATGGTCATTATGGCCCACAATACAAAGGGCTGAGTAAAAAGGCCGTAAAATTACTCCGGCCCAAGAGAGGTACAAAATTATTCCGGCCCGAGATAAATGTAATGTTACTCCGGTCCGGAAGCGACTTGGAGTTAGGCCGGTCTCAGTATTAGTCCGATCATGGCGTATTGTGGTTAGAACGGTCAGAACTTTGCTACTCGGTAGCTCGGTCAAAACACACCATGGTTCGTACATGAGAGAACCGAGATAAGGTGTAGTGAAAGGAAGAACCGAACTAAGGATAGTTCGGCCTACTCTATGGCTCAGCATAGCGATGATTACTTCGGTCATGTTGGAGTTCAGCCATGGTAAAAACCATCTCACTTGGTTTAAGCAGTGAGGGGGGTATTGAAGGATAAGCATTATCTTTCAGGAGTATGAATCCTAGGAGGACTCTGCATGGAGGAGTAGAAGTCCTACTAGGATTATGCCACACGAAACCTATAAAGGCTTACAACATCACCTTTGGAGAGGTAACACACAACTTTGCTTTCTGAATACGCAAAACTTCTGTCTATTTGTCAAATTTATTGACTTAGGCATCGGAGAGGTTTCCGGCACACACCCGCTGGCTAGCTCACGTTTGTGTTTTCAGGTGATAAAGCGACGTCGTACAGAGGAGCGCAGACTTGATCAACAGGATTATACGAGAAAGTTTATTTCTTTCCCGTACAATTGGCACCGTCTGTGGGAAAATCAGACAGGACAAAACCTCTTGATCAAGCTTTACCTCTTGGAACAATGGCACACATTGAAGAATTGCCACAGTCCGCCATCGACGGGCAAACTCCAGATGGGGGTGCAAGGCGTGAAGGATTACCTTCTATCCCTCTCATGGCGGGCTTGGAGTCCCAACGACATAATCCCATGAGAGATACTAGGGGAAGGCGGACTCACAGCCCCCGTCACTCTCATTCACAAAGTCCTGA
>NW_021024719.1:0-20375 GCF_004153795.1 Camellia sinensis | reverse complement strand
CGGTAAGGAGCGGGGGCAGGAGTAGTGTTAATATGTCCTGATGGGGAGATATTGGAACAGTCTATTCGATTGGGGTTCAAGGCCTCAAACAATGAGGCAGAATACGAAGCACTGATTGCAGGACTGAAGCTAGCAGTGGCAGCGGAAGCAGATGAGGTAATAATTTTTTGTGATTCACAACTTATAGTAAATCAAACAACAGGAGAGTTTGCAACCCGAGATGAGAGGATGTCGGCATACGCAAAAGAGGTCATCAGACTGGCAGCCTTGTTTCACAATTGCCGACTCCTTCAAGTCAGCTGAGATGATAACAACCACGTCGACGCGTTGGCCAACTTGGCAAGCTCAATGCAAACTGGAAAAACAAGAACAATAATGATTCACTATCTGTCAAGCTCGAGCATAGAACAGCTGATCATAGAGCAAGAAACAATATGTATAGACTTGGAACCAAGCTGGATTGATGCAATTGTTGCATTCCTGAAAGAGGGAAAGCTGCCAAAAGACCATAAGGAAGCACACAAGATCAGATTGAAATCGGCAAGATTCAGCCTGACAGCAGATGGACATCTTTACAGAAGGTCCTTCACAGGACCCCTTTTAAGGTGCGTACACCCTTTGCAGGTTGAAGATTTTCTATATGAAATTCATGAAGGGATTTGTGAAAGCCACGCTGGGGGCAGATCACTAGCTCACAGGGCATTACCCAGGGGTATTGGTGGCCTTACATGCAAAAAAATGCAGAAGCCTACGTGAAGAAGTGTGAACAATGCCAAAGGTTCGCACCTTTGATATACCAGCCAGCTGCTGACCTGATCCCTGTATCCAGTCCATGGCCATTTGCCCAATGGGGCATGGATCTCATTGGGCAGTTGCCCCAAGCAACTAGGCAAAGGAAGTACTTGCTGGTAGCAACAGACTACTTCACGAAGTGGATAGAAGCAGAACCTCTTGCCAAAATCCAAGATGTGGACGTCAAGAATTTCATATGGAGAAACATCATCACCAGATTTGGCATTCCAAGAGCAATAGTTGCAGACAACGGAACGCAGTTTGACAGCAAACTCATCAAGAACTTCTGTGTGAAATTCAAGATAAAGAATTATTTTTCAACACCAAGTTTTCCCCAAAGCAATAGGCAAGCAGAAGCATCCAACAAAGTAATTTTGGATGGGATAAAAGAGAGGCTGCAGACAGCAAAGGGAAAGTGGGTAGACGAGTTGCCCAATGTACTCTGGGCATACCGGACTACGCCGAGAAGATCAACAGGGGAAACCCCCTTTGCCATGGCTTATGGCACAGAAGCAGTCATCCCGCTGGAGATCGGCATCCCAGGGATCAGAACCGAAAGAGTAGAGAATGGCACAAATGACATATTTCTAGCCCGAGATCTGGATCTCTTAGAAGAAAGACGGGAGAAAGCTGCAATTCAGCTCGCAGCATACCAACAGCAACTTGCTAGAGCTTACAATAAAAAGGTTAATCCAAGGGATTTTCAGGTCGGCGACCTAGTCCTAAGAAAAGTTGTTGGCAACAAGAAGGATCCTAGAGAGGGCAAGCTTGGCCCAAACTGGGAAGGACCCTACAGAATTACTTCAGTATTGGGCAATGGAGCATACCGACTCGAAGATAATGAGGGCAAAGCATTGCCAAGACCTTGGAACACTTGTAATTTAAAATTTTTCTATCATTACATGTTCCTTGTTATTATTCATCAATAAAATTTTAGCAGAGTTCTCCAAAGACTTGTGAATTGATAAAAGATACATAATGATTGTTTCTGAATAATGAGAACCCAAGTAGAACTCAAGTTCACATTGGGGGCAGAAAGAAGACAATAATGCTTAACGCTTGTTGAAATTTGTAGCAATTTACAAGTTGAAGTTAAGCCGAGATAATTGTTTATCTTCACTTGTTGAAATTTGTAGCAATTTACAAGCTGAAGTTAAACCGAAATAATGCTTAATGCTTGTTGAAATTTGTAGCAATTTACAAGTTGAAGTTAAGCCGAGATAATTATTTATCTTCACTTGTTGAAATTTGTAGCAATTTACAAGTTGAAGTTAAACCGAAATAATGCTTAACGCTTGTTGAAATTTGCAGCAATTTACAAATTGAAGTTAAGCCGAGATAATTGATTATCTTCACTTGTTGAAATTTGTAGCAATTTACAAGTTGAAGTTAAACCGAAATAATGCTTAACGCTTGTTGAAATTTGTAGCAATTTACAAGTTGAAGTTAAGCCGAGATAATTGTTTATCTTCACTTGTTGAAATTTGTAGCAATTTACAAATTGAAGTTAAACCGAAATAATGTTTAACGCTTGTTGAAATTTATAAGCAATTTACAGGACAAGTACTTGCCGAGGTAAATTATCAGGTGGCATAACCGAGGTATGTTATCCCGAGAAGATTGTACAAAGAAGACTGAGTACATATATGCAGAATATTCTAAGTATAGAATCATACGAAGACAAAGAAGAAAAGACATGAGTACAAGCATTCAATAAAAGAGAAAAGTTGTATTAACATTCAAAGTAAAAAGGGGGGCACATCGGCCATACAAAGAACATACATCATTCCCTAAGATAAAGAAACAAGAAAATACAAATAAGAAGAAGACTTAAAGCTAAGGTTCCTCTCCGCTAGATTGTTGAAATTGAAGATCAGATACCACATCGGCCTCCTTCTCTACCGTTATCTCGGCATCAATTTCCTGAAGAGTTTCTTCAACCGTCTTGACCTTAGAAGGGATGTCGGCTGGTGTAATCTCAGGAACAGCTTCTATGGGAACCAAATCACCTTCATCGTCCTGAGTCAAGTCTAGGACTTGCTCATTCTGAGGAGGGGACTTGGCCCCATCAGCGTCTTTGGATTTTCTAATCAAAGCCTCGTCCTCTTCCTCCTCGGCCTCATCCTCTGCATCAGAATCGCCGACGTCTTCACTTGGAGTTAGGGCTGGAGGAAATGGCAAGGGAATGGCGTCGGCCTTGCGCAAAGGAGAGTCATCAGGAATATTAAGCTTTTTAAGATGGGACATCCAACCAAGGGTGAAACCCTTGTTGCATGCCTCCTCCACTTGTTTTTCATAGGCCTCAGTGACGTCGGCCATGCCCTGTGAATATGCCTTTTCATCGGCTTCTTTGGTGGCCAGGGCTTCCTGAAGCTCTTTCTTAGCTTGGGCCATCTTTTCCTCGGCCTCTCTCTTTTGAGACTCAGCCACTTTCCTGATGGCTTCAGCGGCCTCAGCCTTCTCTTCGGCATTGGTCTGGGCCTTTATTGCAGCCTCGGCTTGGTCCTCTAGTTTTTTCATCTTCGATTGAAAACCTTTGTTGGTCTTTTGGAAGGAAGAGAACTCCCTCTTCATCTCAACAAGCCTTTCTCGATTTTTGAAAGACTGCATTGAAAATGAGTGGGCATGCTGGATGGCCTAAAAGAAAACAGAAGTGTTAGAGAATATTCAAAGTATAAAAGAGGACGATTACCAAATAGAAGGCATCTACCTGAATGGAGTGCTGTAACATCAGGGCGTAATTCTCATACTCGCTAAAGCCAGCATTTCGTTCCAAGTCCCCTGGCAAAAGCAGAGTTGTACTGAGTGCTACGTCGACGTTGATATCATCGGCACTATCAGAGGACAGGACTGGCTTGTCCTCCAGAGTAATTTTTGGAGTCCAAGGGGCACCGCTCTGTTTGGACCCTGAAGTCGTCGCGGAAGAAGACCTCGGCTTTTTGGATTTTGGGGATTCTGATGGCTGAGTTTCAGAGCGTCTCTTCCCAGCAGAGGGTTGAGGTTTATCGCTCTCTGCCAACTTTGATATAGGCAAAGCATCCTCAGACTCAGTCTGAGTAACTTTAGCCTTTGGTTGGGCCTTTTTTATTCTCTTTGGCTTCGATGGAGGAAGGGTTTGGGTTTGCTGCTCATCAACAGATGATGGAATGCTGGCCAGAAGATCTTTTGCGACAGGCTTAAGGCGACCAATCTTGGCAGTTAGGACAAGTCGTCGCCGACGTTTTCGTTCTGCAATTGGAACCAAGTATGGAGCTGAAGAAGATGGCTGATCTGCTGGATCAGATGTTGACCCCTGATCTATCCGAGATGTGGATGCAGTCTGTGGGGTAATGGCAGAAGGTGGAGATAAGCTCTTCTTCTTCTTTTTTCTGGGGACGTCGGAATGAAGTTGAGAAGCAGGGGGCCTTTCACTTCTGAACTGGCAGGTCCAGTAATTTCTTTAAATCCTTGCTAGGAACAAAGGATTGGCGAAAGTTTTTTGGCGGCTGAGGCAGAACTGCAAAAGTAAAGGCAAAGCAGACATCAGGAAACAGATAAAATATAGAAGACTTTAAAAGTAAAGCAAGTATGAATGCAGGGCTCTTACCATTACCCTCTATAAAGACTGATCGTGGGAGAGGGAAAAAGTGGAGGTCTTCATCTGGGGCAAACTCCCACTTCCCCGAGATAATGAAATAATCATCTCCAGCCCCTTTGTTGGAGTCTGAGAGGTCGGCTACAATTTTGAATTCTGTGGACCTCAGCTTAAGGTAATAAATGCAACCTTTTTCTTTCAAGTTAAGGCCACACATGGTATAACAATATTGGATGTCGGCAAGGGTGATCCTAGCGTTTTCCCGTTTAGCTAGGGCTATAATACCAAAGATCACTCGATAAGAATTGATTGCCAATTGCATGGGGTTCAACTTATAGTAATGGAGAACCTCACGAAAAAGAATGTTTAATGGAAGACGAAGTCCACACTCTATAAAGGCGACTACAGGGAAGGGCATGGAGTTTTCGGTAGGCATGATGGAGTCATCATCCCCAGCCAACCTCAGATTGACATCGGCTGGGATTTCAAACTCCTGTCTAAAGTATTCTAGTTTAGAGGGGGTGTTTACCCTATGTTTCCACATACCCATGATATTGGCATAATCTTAGAAGGTGGGTCTCAGAAGAAGTTTTTGAAAAGTTATTGGGACCTCAGCAAAAACCTAAGTTTGGGCTGGTACAGAAATTTGTAAGGAATGTTTCAGTTTTGCCCTAAATCATGGGTTTTACAAACAAATCCCAAGACCTAAATCTATGGAAACACGGATTGAAAGCAAGAATCTAGAAAAGATGCAAAAAACAGAAAACAAAAACGAAGTTCAGAAACAAGAATTGAGATGGGCTATCAAGAACATGAAGAATACAAGAGTATATGACCAAGAACAGTGACAAAAGTGTAAAGATATGGTGAAACAGTGCGTGTGTTCAAAATATGGGCAAAAGCAAAATCATGGATGAATGCATTCGAATGTACGGTTTATAAATTAAAAGAGCTTAAAACAGTACAGTAATGGCGACAGCAAAAGAAGAAGAAACATCAAGGAACTAAAAACGAAAGGAACATTAGCTTACCAGAAAAAAAGAAGCCGGAAAGGGATTAGCCGATGTCCTACGACGATTTCAGGAGCAGAAAATCGGTGGAAATCTCGCTGGTAGAGGTGAACGGAGGAGGTTGCAGAGCTTTGGAAGCTTGAGCAATGGAGGATTTCGAAAGCTAGAGAGAGAGAGCAGGGGATTCGAATGAAAAAGTGAAGAGACGGAAAAAAGGGAAAAAGTTTTTGATTAAACAGAAACGGCGGCAAAAGCAATCAATACGCCTAGAAGAACGAGGGCGTTAGACGGCGCACGTGAGAAAAGATGTGGCTAACAAAACGCGTCACATGTACGAACCAATAAGTGGGAAATGTATGTCTAAAACGATTGGGTTGAAGTACATGACAGCTCATGCGCGTGAGAAGTTCTTTAAAAATATTGATTTTTTAGGAAAAACATATCGGCCAGAAATGAATGATCTCGGCTATCAAATTTTAAGCCGATTTACTGGAAGTAAATACAGATATAGGTTCCATCACCTCAGAATGCCGAGGTAATAGAATCTAGGGGGCAGTTGAGGTAATAGAACCTAAAGGGCAGTTGTGGGGATATATTTTCTGAGTACCAACACGTGGCAAGGTGACACCGACGTGTCAGCCGAGGTACCACGTGTCCTAGTCGTGACGCCGAGGTGATCTCGGCAAGGCCGAGGTTATCCCCGAAGATATCGGAATCCGAGATAAGTGGATAAGGGACAAGAGTCCTAGAATGAAGAGAAGACTTCAGTTTGGGTAAAGATAAGACTCTTAGAGAGTTTATCCTAATCCCACCAGGAGTCCCAAATTAGCAGTAATCCTAAGTCCATTAGGGCTAGGCTCCTATTGGGACTAGGATTGTATTGGCTATAAAAGAGAGGCACCCCCATGGGTCTAAGGTATGCTTTTGATACTCAAGCTTGTGAGTTTAGCACTTGATTTATCTTTGAGAGATATACTGACTTGATCGTCGGAGTGCCCCCGGGTGGACAAACCACCGCCAGAATCTTCTCTTTCTGTTGCAGGTCAGCCAGGTGCCATCTATTCTGCCGATACTCTCCAGCTGGTTACTAAGCGGGTAGTGTGGTTAGAGAATCACTCACACACTTTTATATTAATATGGATGTATGTACTATATAAATAATATATGTTGCATATATAATCATGTGGTGGTATAGAGGTGTAGTGGAAAGAGAGTGTGGTGTATAAGGTTTATGGTGCGGAAGGTTGGCGGTTCGAGTCTCCGCAAGAGCGGATCAAATTGTTCTACAACGAATTATCGTCATGAATGGCACTTGATAGCGTCACGAATAGTGCCTACCATGACATTAAAGTGTCACTGAAAGGTTTTAGTCTTGATGGTGTAATGACACTTACAAGTGTCACTAACTCTTTTTTTAATGGCGCTTGATAGTGCCACAAATAATATCTATCATGACATTAAAATGTCATTGAAGGTTTTCGGCCATAATGGTGCACTAACTCTTTTTTTAATGGCGCTTGATAGTGCCACAAATAATATCTACCATGACATTAAAATGTCATTGAAAGTTTTCAGCCATAATGGTGTAGTGGCACTTGCAAGTATCTACCGTGGCACTCGTATCTACCGTGGCACCGATAGAAGTGGCACTTGTTCAAAATGCCACAAGACCAAAAAATGTCATTAGAAGAATAGTTTTGTGGCACTTTCAAATGTCACTAAACTAAGAAAATGTAGTGCAACTCCACTTTAGTAAAATTCTTAAAAGAAAAATGTAAAGATTTACCTGCCCAAACTCTTCCCTATGAAAATGATGAGCTAGTATTAGAAACTGATGCAAGTAACAATCATTGGTGCACAGTTTTAAAAATAAAAGAAAATAATTAATTATATAGATATTGTAGTGGAAGTTTTAATCAAGCTGAATGTAGTTATGATAACAACTTTGGTTAAAACAATTTAGTAAAAGGAATAGAATTTTTTTTAATATTTTTGGCACCAAAACCATTTTTAATAAGAACTTATTGCAAAGACCTACTAGGTTTCATAAATAAGAATTTATTTAACATGTAGGCGCAAGGGAGGCATTTATGATGACAAGTTTGGTTAAAACAATTTACTTTTGATATAGAACATATTAATGATAATAAAAATAGTTTAGCAAATACTTTAACTCGAGAACTTGTAGATGGCATCCACATCCACAAGACTTACACCGCTAGAGAAGGAAACACTCCTAGCAGAAACTCAAGAAGTGCTAGACTTGGTGACACAAGACAATGCTGAAATTATCAAAAAAAAAAAAATTGTAGGCTGTAGGAAAGACCCGTTCTGTGAACGTTCTTATTAGAACAACCCATTTAGTAGCAAAAACCTTTTTAAGATTAGAAATATTATATTTGTTTCTTCAACTCCCGATGACATCCAAGATAAAATAAAAAGATGTACGTTTATTAAGTTATTTCTGAAATGGTATGAAGAATGCGTCACCTATCTGGGAACTCAGTGGTGCTACTTCAACAGACGAATCGCCTTATACAATTATAGAATGTTAAAAATTTCATTCGATCCAGACAAGGTTATCAGCCTAAAAGATCCTTTGGTTCAAATGTGGAAATTGGAAATAATCAATACATTCGACGTTCCACCTCACCCACCGAGTACTATGTTCATTCAGCTTACCAAATTTCAACAATTCATGCTCAGAAGAATTTATAAAGTCTTGGAAGAATATCCAAGCATGACACCCATCACATTTACAACTGCCCAAACAGAAGTAAAGGATGAACGTCTAAATGCAGCTCATTATCTGATAAAAGTCAAAGACAAGAAAGATGTGATCCCCTACAAATGTGATTAGTTCAAAGATTGGGACGAACCTTTCATATTAGATCCAACAGAAGCAAAGGCAAGAGAATTTTTCCTAATATCTCACAAAACTACAGAATTAGCAAGAGTTGGATTCAAATTAGTTCATTATGGGAGGACAACGTTTGCAATGACACCGTCCTTGGCAGAAAAATTAATTGTTCCAGGATTGTCTTATGAATCAGTATATGATTATTTGGAACATGTAGAATCAAGGACATATTTATCTAAGAAAGGATGTAAAATTTTAGAGAAATATCTAATGGAACAAGATCTAGAAGGATAGGATGAGATGTCTGAAGAATATGATGAGAACTATGATCTTAGTAATACCATGTGTGATGAAAGGGTGTGGAAGCTAGACAATGCAATTAATTGACAAAACCATGGGTAGTTTGGCAAAACCATGGGCTAAGACTACACTTCCATTTGACTACACCACCAGGTGTCTCTTGTTCATAAATAAATCAGTATGTGGCCACACCACCTGCTTGTTTGTCTCTTGTTTGTCTTGTAGTAATAATAAAATATAAAATATAAAATATTTTATGTTTATAGATCTGGTTAAAATCCAAACTTTGAAGTCCACAAGTTGCCTATATAAAGGCCTTGGGGAAGAGAAAAAAGGAACAAATTACTTAGAGTATACTTGAAACTAAGAAAGAAGTCTGGTTCTCAAGCTTTCTTAGAGCAAATAATATTCTATCAATCCAACTGTCTACAAATACCCCTTTCGTTGTAAATCTTTGTTCAATAAATTAAAAAGCTTTTCGTTTTTAGAAGAGAGTGTGTTATTATTATATGTCAAGTTATTGGTTTTAGGTCTCCTGCATAACCAAATAAGCAATTTCTGAAGTTACGGTCTGAGGTAGGAAACGAAACAGATCTGTACTGAACCTGATTTAAGGAAGGAAAAGGTGAAGGTAGTTACCATTGTAAACTGGAAGCTTGCCAACGCCAGAGCCCTACGCCGACTACGTTCAAGTAACAATCAAAATCTTTAGATATTGTTCTTATTTTGGAAGCATAATGAGCCTAAAATCAAAACATGTAAAACGTTTTCTTTTTTTATGAGTTTTTATCACCATTTTTATATCCAAGACTTGTTCCTAGATCGTAATCAAGTAATGATATTAATAGCAAACTATCACCAATGTCGTGAATTTTTACAAAATCTACTGAATACTGGTACTGCTAAAGATATAGAATTTACAAGAAAAAAAGTTGATAAAATATATCAAGAAATTATATATTATCAAGAACAATTAGGTTTAGTAAAATAAAAAATAAATAAAATAAAATAAAATAATAATAAAAATATGTAATAATTTTCTATATCATCATCACATCATTTGAGCCACAAAAATTAAGGTTACCTAGCATCACTGTTATTTATTTATTTATTCTTTGCTTTTATTTTATTATTATGATTACTATTATTATTTTTTTACTAGAGAAAATATTATTTTATTCCTTAAATTATTACGTAATTTTTAATTTGGCACCCAAGACAGTGCTGAAATTATCAGCAAAATACAGGCTGCAGGAAAGAGCCGTTCTGTGAACGAGCTTATTAGAACAACCCATTGAGTAGCAAAAACCTTTTTAAGATTAAAAGTATTATATTCGTTTTTTCAACTCCACGATGATATCCAAGATAAAATAAAAAGATGTACGTTTATTAAGTTATTTCTGAAATGGTATGAAGAATGTGTCACTTATCTGGGATCCCCCTCATCCTCCATTTTTTAGGCCCCCTCCAGTCCTTCCTCCCCCTCCTCCCCCTCCCCTCCCTCTCCCCCTCCTTCTCTTCTTCGTCTTCTTCCTTCTGCTGGAAAAAAAAAATACAAAAACGACGCCGTTTAAAATTCGAGCCAACTTCGAGCCTGAGTAATTCGAGCTCTGTAGCGGGTTCGTTTATCATGTTGGGAAAGGGATTCTCTCTCTTTCGGACTGGAGATGTGTTGTTGAGACTTATAGGACCCACCAAGATCTCATTTTGGCTATGGTTGTTCATTTTTATAAGATTTTATATGTAAATGTGTATAAAAAAAAAATTTGAGTTCGATATTTATAATTATATGACTTTATTGGAATAAATTACAAATATATCTCTTGAGGTTTACTTAAATTATAAATTATCTCTTGTGATTCTAGAAATTACATTATGTACCCTGAGGTTTCTAATTTCATAACAAATAAGTGTTTTTATTAATAAATCATCAAGTTAATTAATAATTTTTAATAATGTTAAATTTTTATTTCAATTAATAATTTAAATAATTTTATTATTATATAGGTGAATAGTTAGAAATTTCACTTTTTCAATTAATTCTGTTAAATAAAAAATTCTAATAGAGAGATATTTATAATTTTTCAAATCACAAAAAATAATTTATATTTTAAATAAGTCTTAAATGATATATTTATAATTTACCTAAAATATAATTATTAGTGTTAAAAAAGTGTGCAAAAAAGATATTAAAATATGTAAAAGTATTTTAACTCTTTTCCCATACTCCCTTCCCAATAATTTTGAAATTTTTTAAATTTAAAATTTTGACTTTTTAAAAGTGGACATGTATTAATAGTGGACTAATAAAATAGTACGGATGGAGTTTACATTTTATATATGTACCAACAATGGCTTCGTTTGGGAAGTTGTTATTTTAGTAGGTTATTTTAATTTTTGGTTATTTTAGTAGGCTAAAATTTTTATGTTTGGGAAGATGATTAGATTTTTTTATGATTGGATGTGATGTTTGTGAGAGAAAAAGTGAAAATGATTATGGGTTTGATGTGATATTTTGTCTTATTAGCTATTTTAGTCTATTTTGTCTTTTTGTGAATTTTAGCCTAAATTAGACTATTTTTTTTCTTCCCAAACACCCCAACTTTCGTCCATGACCAGGTGGTTAGGGCTTTCCTAAACAGCAATGTTAGGTACTATAAAAAGTCTTTTATAAAAATAATTATGAAAGATTTGTGATTTTTAGATTACATTTAGAATAAAATACCACACATTAATCAAGGTAATCTAAGAGTCATAAAATTTTCATGATCCCTAACATTTCTCTTTCCTAAAAAATATGGAACAAGTCTCCAATAAATGGGTAAATTACACCTACTACTCTTGAAGTTTTGAACAAATACAGAGATCTCTCTTATAGTTTCAATAATTACAGTAACTTCTCTTATTTTACCTGACAATATCAATATTCTCTCATTCTGTTAAATATGCACAAACGACGTCAACAACCTATACAAAATGACCATATTAACCTTACTTTTGCATGCAAAAAAAACAAAAATGTTCTTCGTTGGCAAATTCCCTAATCAGATAGCTATATTCATAATAGAAATCGAATTTGTGAGAGAGTGAAGAAAGAGAGAGAATGACGATCGATCAATGTGAAGAAACATAATTGAGAATACTCACCTAGCCATTTCAAAGTTTACCTCTTTACACTATTTTCATCTCACCATGGCCTCAAATAAGATAGCCTCTAAGATGATCACAAAAAGCACTCTTGTCAATCCCCTGATGGTGATAGCTCTTGCAAACATAGTAAAACACACTTTGCACTATCAAACCCACCAAATTCACAATCACCATAACTTTAACCAAAAATCCACTAACCACACCACAGCTCAAAAAACCCCATTATTCACCCCGCAAATCGCAAGCTACCTGAAAACAAGCACGACCGCCATTCGGGTCCCCTCTTTCAACAACTCATAGCTCTTTTCCATCGTCGCAAACCCAAAAATCGGTTCGAGCAGCAAAACCACACTAGCTAAATACCACAAAGCAATGATGTAAACATGAACAACAAGAAACAGACTGAAAATCACAATCATTAAAAAAAACAGCAAAATTGGATTTTGGTATCGACAACTATAACAAGGAGAAAGCCTACAAACACAATGTTGTAGATGATCATGATTAGAGAAACCCGTAAGTAGGTGATGAAGAGTCGCCGAAAAATGCAGGAAATAGCGGCAATGGTGGAGGAGAAAGAAACGGGCTTGGAGGTGTAGAGAGAGGCGACAATGAAGACTACGGTGATGGTGGAAAAGAAAGAGAAAGCGAAGAAAAAGATGAGGTAGAATAACTAGAAAATGAGGAGCTTGGTCCATTGGGAGGAGTGAGAACCAGTTGGGGAGTCGATTTGGGTGAGTTGAGTGTCAATGAAGAGAGAGTGAGCTAGGATTGCGAAGAAGAGAGGGAAAATTAGGTTAGGGTTAGGAGGTAGAAGGTTTTGGGGGATTGTTTAAGGCCAAGTTTGGGACGACTAAATAAGTGCACTTTTTGTCTTTTTTGACTAAAAAAGTGAAAGGAAAAAGATAGTTGTTTGGGATAAATTTTTGACTTTTTATGAAAATGTGTGTAATATAATATTAGTAGACATGATAAAATGTCTGTATTGCCCTTCTCACCTGACACACCAGGTCAGGCATGACAATTGCACTCCACTCCACTGTGCAACGTAAACATTTTCAAACTTTGTTTCCCAATTTCGTAAACCTGTGCAACGGTCAAACATGTGTTCCTTTTTTTTTATTCATTATTTTCATTCTTTTCTTCCTTTTATCATTGTTTTCCTAAACCAATTTGTTTTTTTATTTTTCTTATAACATTTTTGTTTTTATTATTTTCCATTTTGAAAGAACTTATTTTTTTAATTTTGTTCCTTTTACCATTATTATTTATTTTATTCCTTTCCTTTTTTATTATTATTTTTTCAACAATGATTTATCCCACTAAAAACATCACCACTAATAGCACTAATGCATTAAAAAAGTTAAAAAAAAAAAAATACAACTCCAAGACCAAAACATCACATCATTAATGGCGGGACCCACTGCCACCTAATTAGTGGGAGCACTAATTAGTGCTCCCAAGCATTTTTCTTATTTTTTTTGATTTGCATTCTTTTCCTTTTAACATAATTTCTTTTGCTTTCTGTAGTCAGTACTTGGCCTTTTAACATTTTTTTTTTCTTTTCGTTTGTTTATTCAATTTTTTTTTTCATTCTTTTCGTTATAATTTTTGTTTTCTTTCTGTTCCTTTGTTAGTCAATATTTCTTTTTTTATTGTTTTTCTTTTTATTTCTTTTCCTACTAACAATTTTTTTTTATTGTTTTCCTTTTAACAATATTCATTTGGGTTTATTGTTTTCCTTTTTTTTATCATTTTTAATTTGGATACAAAACTTTATCAACTTCCTACTGAGAAGTATTACAAATTCAGAAAAGCAAAACAAATTAACAATAAGTGATAATATAGATTTGAATATGAGTTACACACATTATAAATTTAACCAACATTAATGTCCATTCAATTATTCGTGTTGCGCTGCTGGGCTAGTTGGTACGTAATGTTCGCTCGCACAACTGTCATTGCGGGGTCGGAGTCCCCTTCCTCAATCACATCGGCAACCCGTGTGTATTCGTCGTGGTCGGGCATTTCAGGGGCCACGTATTCGGTGCTATTTGCGATAGGAACTGTGACCTCATCAATGGCACTGTTTCGGCGTATGAAGTTATGTAACGCCATCGACGCACATACGAATATCACTTGATTAGAGAAACTCAACTTCTGAATATTCCGCAATGCCCCCCACCTCGACTTCCACGCACCGAATGTCCGCTCGATACAACTACGCAATGACGAATGTACCTTATTGAATAGTTCGAACTCATTTTGTGGTCTTCGATTTCGATGGACATTTTGGTGATACCTATACCCCTTGTATGGGGCTAGGTACCCTGTCTTGTTGCTGTAGCCACTATCCACCAAATAGTATTTTCCTGCAACGAACATTTTTTTAAAAACATGTTATTTGAGAAAAATAATTTGCGTCATTTTTTTTAAAAATAGAGCTATGTTTAGGTTGTGAAGAACCTAAATTTACACACAAAAAAAAAAAACAGATAGTAGTTCGATTAAGCTCCCAACATATTTTCAAGAACCTAAATTTGTGATATACATCTAAAATTCACTACAGTTTTAGATTCATACAATCAATACCATTAATGCTAAATTGAAAAGAGATATCAGTCACAACAATAATTTAGGTATTGTTAATAGGTGCATAGATAATTAAAGAATAGGTGCATTGATACCAGCAAATTCATATAGGTCTTTTTTTTTTTAATACATATAATCTTCTTCTCCCATGTGCTTCCTTCTTGACTAGTTTTCATCACTGCATTTTATCCAAATTTGGGCCTTGTGTGTGTGTTCCTAGTTTTCAAGGATTATTATGTTGAATTGGTCCTCATACTGCAAGTTGCTTCGTAGTCATACATATAGTGCCATGGCATCCATCTGTAGGCACAGAATCAATCCCTGGTAAATTACATGGCAATTCAGACAGAGATTACACCTGAAATGCGAGGCATATTGATCAACTGGCTAATTACGGTAGCAAGTACGAATGTGTACTATGTCTTATATTATTTTAAAATTAAACTACTTTGTTAAATAAAATATAATTTTACCAGGTGCGGGGTGCGGGAAGCGATGTTTAGGTTCGGTTGTCACGTAGTGCAACACCCTACTGTCATGCATGCTCCCGTCCCAACCGGCTAACACAAACGTGAAACACAAATCGAAGTCACATACGGCCAGTATGTTCTATGTTGGGACGCCTTTCCGACCGTAATACGAAGTGGCGTACTCTTCCGAGACACGAGCCATCACGTGCGTGCCGTCTAGTGCACCGATGCAGTCCTACACAATGCACCATTACGCAGAAAGTATAAATAAAAATTCATGGTATATGTCGTCACTGTGATATTTAAAATTTTGTGAAACAGTGTCACCTTGAATGGCCGGTATCGCCGTTGCGATTGTAAATGCGGGTGGCCCCCCTGTTGCACTTGCTCAGGCGTAAGACTCCTACTATGAACCGCTGTGAACGGTATCATAACTTTCAAAAATATATTAGATTTACGTGACAATGTCTCCTTCGAGTGTTGGAACCGTTCTTGCAAATCTTTCAACTTCATTCCCTGCAATGCACAAATGAAAATGGCTACCTTCTCTTCTAGCGGAACGCCATGCTCCCGCTGTGGCAGTGTCAATCCAAAACTATGAAGAGTCTCGCATAACATCAAGAACACTGGTTTGGACATACTGACAGCATCTTCAAACCGGCCTTGGTGCCCGTTAAACAACTCGTACATCCATAAACGTCCCGAAAGTATTGACGTATTTCGAGGTACTCTGTGATAATGGTTGTAGTAATATGTAGCTGCACTGTTATATGCCTCTAGCAAGTTGTGATCAGTTTCGACCACCATTTCCCGTGCAATTTCATTGACAGCTTCCCGGGATGCATTTCTGGGCACAGTGTAACTACGACCTGCGTCGTCTGCCATTTTGGAAACCTATAACGCAAAATATAAAGAGCCAAGTAGGTTTATCAAAATATACAAGGTTGCCTATCAACAAAAGTATAATGACTTTGGACAATAAAAGAAGCAAATTGGGCCGAGGGTAAAAAATGAGACAACCACACTGATTTGTGGTGTTATATAAAAAAATGAAAGATGAGATGAGCGAAGATTGTGCTCGGACCTTTGAAGCCAAAGTTTCAACTGATTTGTGGTGTATATACAGAAATGGAAGATGAGCATGTGATCTTATATACAGAAAGGGATTCTCTTCTTTGAAAGTGGGACCTTTGAAATTACGAAGGACAACAACTTCACGTGGTGTCCATGCAGATTAGACAACACACAAATTATTGGGGCATGCATAAAAAAGCCACTTATTGGGGCGTGCGTAAGAAAGCCACCAAATTATTGGTGTATACGAAAGTGTATATTGTGCCGACAAAACAGTTACATCAATGCACGAATTTAAAGCCAAATTATTGGTCTGTGGTATGCTCACAGTGTAGTGGGTCCTAGTATATGGACTCAAACCTTTGTTGACAATTTTTCCAATAGTGCTACAGCAAATTGACAACACTTCGAAAAATATAAAATATACATTGTATGGGCAAATGCTAATTTATGTTTTAATCACCTTGAACTCACAAAAAATTGAGAGAAAGAGAGAGAGATGAACTCACAAAAACACTTCTCAACTGCTAATGGAATTAAAGCAAGATCTTAATTGGACTGTTGCTTCATTGGACAGTTGCTTACTAAAAAATGCACGAAATTTAAAAGGCAGCAACAAGCACATAGTATAACATCAACATCATCACACAAATATTATATCAACTGATAATGTCCTAAAAATTCCACAAACAATGCAATATTTTTTGGGAGGGAAGGAAGGATAAAGAAGCCACACATAAACATTAACAAAGAGACAACTTATTTGCTGGACTGTCTCATAACCAGCCACCACCCATTCCGGAATTTGCTGCTGATGGGCCACCGATGCATTGCTCACGGGACTTCTTCGTTCGCAACCAAGCAATGACAGCCGCGTCTGTAGGAATCTCCATCATTAAGGCTTGATTTGCCGGGTTGTCAAGTACCGATTGAGCAAAAGGAACTAGCGGGTCTTGCGGATCGAGCCCTTCCAGCGAATACAACCTTCTGATACACTTCTGAATGAGGGACTGTGCCGAATCTGCGTACTCATGTGAGACGCGGATTTGTCGTTGTTGTAATTTCACGGAGGATGCAAGGTTTTCCATACTACTCGCCAACAGAGAAGCTCCCTCACTCTGCCCTTTTTTCCGCTGTGGGTGTGTTGGGCCTGGTGACTTGCGTTTGCTCCTGCCACTTGTTGGTGTGTCGTCAGCGTTAATTCCCGATGACGCAGCATGCACAGTTGCCGGCGTGGCATCCTCTTGCGCAACAGTGTCGTGCACAGTGTGTTCATGCTGCGCGGAAGGCTGGAAAGGGGGTAACCCGCTGCTGTCCTCGCAGTCTTCTTCAAGCGCTGCCGAAGTACCGTCATCGGTTGCCACAGGTTCGAACGCTGCACCTGGTGTCCATGCATATTTTCCGGTTGCCGTAGCGCCTTCGTACACCCTTCGCATGAGGTCCATGTGCTCCAACGGTTTTGTTTTGAACTTGATCGCATTCTTGTCAACCTGGGGAAAACACAAAACAAAATATCCATCAATAATAATTTGTGGCAAGTGATGGTCATTTTACCGGCAGTACAAACGTTAGAAATCATAGTGAAAAGGAAACTAATGACAATGAGATCTGAAAGACAATCAAGGTGACAATCCTAATTAATATAATTATATTCTTAAGTACACAAATAGCAGCAGAAATTGATCCTATTCGGCAGCATGCATGCTTCACCAATTACTACTAGTTGTCATAATGGCTGGATACATATCCACTTATGCTCCAAGCCTGCTACGCAAAGTCAGGCCATTTGAGATGTAATACACGAAATTGTTGCAGCTGATTCTACAAACTGGCAGGTTTCCCAGTTGCAACAGTTTTAGGAACATTTCTTGCATCTGTGTAAGCAATGTGGACCATACCAACACTGCAAACTAAAGCCAAGTTTGGCTTTCCTAAAGCTTTTCAAAGTCTCATAAAATATGACACTGTTTTGACAATATGATATAAAGCTCGACTATAGAAATTAAAGGTCTGGTTAAAGGGTTGGGTTATCACATCCATTTTCACATCCATTTTCAAGTAAGGGTTGTGATATTCTTGTCAACCGTACTGTTAGCCTTCAACTCAATATGAGCGAACATTGAAGTGTTATATGCGGTAACGCAAATATCCATCAATAATAACTCAACTCAAATGAATGGAGAATTATAAAGTTCCTTACCATACAAATTTCATACATGAGATTTTTTAAATTCTTTTCTTCTTCTTCTCCTTTTTATTTTATTTTTTTTAAAAAGAGATCCCAACATGAATCCACAATTTTGGGGGCATAATGAGAGTTTTAAACAAAGCATAATTTTGAATTATAATGAAATTGCCATGGGTCATTTACCAAAGTCAGTACTTGACTCAAACACAATTCGAATAATTTTGAATTTGCCCCAAATAAGAAATGGATAAATCATTTGGTTCAAGAACAATTTTAAATGACTAAGGTTCGGTTTGATCTACAGAGAAAGATAAATCAAGTATTAAAAAAAAGAAAGTTCAAAGAATGCCAAAAATGCAACACTGAGTCATGTGATCAAGAAAACAACGTAAATTTACAAAACAAATAACGTATTTCAAGTAATGCTTCAAAATACAACAATCCTTATAAAATGTTGAAGACAAAGAGGCAAAATTATCCCACAACATCAGCTGGAAGATGGCTTTTCAAAGTCAAAGAAAGAACCCAAAAATAATAATAACAATTAAAAAAATGTTGAATGAATGCCCCAAATTCATAATTTGTGACTTTGCTGCCAAGGAAAAAAATTAAAGCTACAATACCCATTTCTCATTATCAAATCAGCAATAATTATTAACCCTCCAGTACCGAATTATGCAGTTTTGACTTTAAAAAAAAAAATCAACTTGACAATGATCAGCAAACGTCAACAACAAAAACCTAATGTATGCAAAGACAATGACCTAATTCCAAAAGACAACCCAAACAAGCAAATACCAAAGCAAAAAAAGTCCTGAAAACCATTAACCCCACCAAAAAGTGGCAATGCATCAGCAACCCCATTTCGTCCCCCCTCCTTGCTTTAAATTAATAATTACATACGTGGTCAAATAACTAGCACCGACAACATAATTCCAATATGATCATAATATTCCCCCTTCCATTCATTATTCAACCACAAGAAGAACTTTATCTGACATAACTTTGATCGTTAAAGTTGTAATAATAACAGTTAAGTATCCATGTAAATGACGTAAGTAAAACTCAATGGAAATGTTACCTTTTCGTAATGCGCCCACCAGTCGTCAGATGCTTGTATCAAACCCGTGGATTCATTGTAACTGATGCCGGTTGGCCCATGCCTGCTGTCCATCAGTTTTGACCACGACTGCCAATCCTTTTTCAGCGACGCGTACTTGTTCTGCAGTTGCTTGACGTCATGCAGCTTATTTGTACGGTCCACAAAGCCCTTGCTTACAGCTCTATAGCCATGCATTGTCATTGTATGGAAGCTCCCCTTGAAACCGACGTCCAACTCTTTGATAACAAGTTCCAAAAAAATCCGCACTGTGTCGGAGTCCCAAGCTGCTTTATGCACATTTGCGGACTGCTGCTGCGTCTGTTTAGTACTGCGCTTGCGTAAAGATTTGGAAGGCGTCGACTGCGTTTGGGACTGCTCCATTTGCGTACTACAATGCAACAACAATTATGGTATACGTGAAAAATCGAAAAGCTTGAAACTCATACTAGGAATAAAAAAAAAAACATATAAAGATTTGTGAAACAGAGCTAAATTAGCCAAAAGGGACTGCAGATTATAGTGTAATAGGTTAAAGTACTATTAATTTGAGTTTTATAGTTCAAACATCAATTTTTGTTAATCTTTTGTTAATGAAAATGAACTGATAGTTTAAATTAAAAACAAATCAACAAAATCCTGCATATTTTTACCCATTAAACTAAGATAAAAACAATGCATATTATAACTTCAATTTTAGAACAATATGGTTCATAGAATAGCTCATCAATTAGTGTATTTACAAGTAGTGTGCATTAACTAAAAGATTCATTCTGATAAGAACAAACAATCGGGGAATCACTATCACAAAGCCAATCACAAAGCCATATATATTGAGAGTACTAAGGTTGACAGTATTTTGTTGGAATGGTGATGATGGGTTGTGATAATTTGGTTGGGTATATATATACTGTGAATCTGAAGAGCTAAACTCAGAAAAATAAGATGGAGTTGATGAGATGGAGTAGGTACTTGTGATTTCACACTTCTGGGTGTGTTTGTTATAACCTGCTGACACAAGTTTATAAAGCCAAACAATTTTAAAAAATCCCCCCCTTTTTGTCACAATATATTGAGCGTCAAAACCAGAAGTCCAATGCTGGGCTCGACCTATTCCACTTACGCCACTTTTGTTTGGGTTTCAGCCGATATGGCTTTGTGATTGGATTAATCCAACAAAATACATAATTGCACATTACACTTAAAAAATTGGAGACTGGACAAATAGTCCACTTGGACATGGCATCAGATGAAGCATTTGAAAAT
>NW_021024718.1:0-10690 GCF_004153795.1 Camellia sinensis | reverse complement strand
AAAGAGAAAGCAAGTGCAATGAAATAGATGGGAATGGGCATGACAGTATCAGATCCCATATGTGAATGAACTACTAGCTGATTGTGTTTGGGCTGGTTGGGTGTGGGAGGGATCAATGAGGTTTAGCACAGCCCACAAGCCATGGCCACACTACAACATATAAGAGTTTTAGAGAGTTTTTGATCCTAAAAGTGAAAATTTTTTGTTACAAAAGACATTTAGGAACCAATTTCCAACGTTCTCGTTTAAAAAGTCGTTTCAAAAAAGGAAAAAATAAGAACTTTTAGCGACAAAATTTTGAAAATGTCAACTAATAAATAGACTTTTAGAAGATAAAAAATTTGGTATCAAAACAGTTTATTTTTCTTGAGACAAAAAATTTGATCCCAAAAGGATAAATAATTTATCACTAATGTCTAATTTTTGTTGCTAGAAGAATATAATAATGATATTTTTCGTAACAAAATTATTTGGTCCCTAAAAAATAATTTTGTTCCGAAATTTTGATCTCTAAAACCTTAATTTTTTGTAATGCCTGATCTCTAGTTGGAGAAGTTATGTGGTGTTCCATGGCATGCCCGTTTTGCATCTTAAACATAATGTAATTAGTAAATTGGTAAATATGATGTGTCATTAGTTTTATGTATTTAAAATTAATTTAAAATGCAAAGAGGGCACAATTTTCAATAAATAAATGTGACATGTTTAACCAGTAATATTTTAAATAGTGAGTGAATAACAAATAGTAAGTATGTTTGTAGTAAATAGTAAGTTAGTATTTTATTTTTATTTTTTAATTTTATTTTAATAATTTCAAAATTAACTAAAACTACTCTACTTTTTTAAAAATTACCTAACTTTTTTTTACTTAGTTTTATTATTTATTTATCCAATAACTAGTATTCATCTTATTTAAATCTAATGATCTATATTTTTATATGTACTGTAGGGAAGTATTTTGTGAAGGACACACGTGGCCAAGATAGTTTCGAGATGTCGGCTAATGTGCCACGTAGATGAGTCATGTTTGCTGAGGTGACCACGGCATTGCCGAGATGTTCTGTGGTAATGTCGAAATCCCAATATATTCAAATAAGGGACAAGAGTTCTAGAACAGAAGAGGCTCTCAGTCTGGATAAGGATAAGGCTCATGAGGAGTTTATCCTTATCTAGCCGAGAGTCCAGGATGAGCATTGAGCTTGAGTCCAATGAAGTAGGGCTTCTAAGGGACTGGGTTACTGCTGGTTATAAAAGTGAGACACGCTCGTGGGTATGAGGTATGTTCTTTCTTGTGAATTGAATACTTGTGTGATATCTGTGAGAGATAAGTTGACTGACTTGACTTGATTGTCGGAGTGCCCCTAGGTGGACGAACCATCGTGGTATTCTTATCTTCTTGTTAGCAAGTGGTTGGCTTAATCTATTCTACCGCGTGCTTTCTAGCTAAGTTCCCTGGTTAGTTGTGGTGCCAGAAATCAACACCCACAATTTGGCGCCGTCTATGGAAACTTAGTAACGATAGATGGCCAACAACGGACAAGAAGAGAGAATTGGGGACGACATCTACAATGAGGAGGGGGAACATGTGGATCCTAACGCCAGAGGAGAGAACGGTAACAAAGGAGTGCAGGAACCGAATTATGGGGTGAATGATGCCAGCAAAGGGCGCAACGGCCCAATGAATGAAGGTCGAGATGAGTATTACAATGAAAGCGACCTCCAGGTATGAAAGGATAGATGCTTGAGAACGGATGAGGAGATGAACGATATGTCAAACAAGTTGACAGACCTACAAACAGTGGTCAACTTCATGATGCAAAACAACGTGATGCAACCATCGTTCCCATTACAAGACACGCCGACACCAGCAGTCAAAACTAATGCCCTGAAAGAAGGACAGAAGACAGTCTCAATTGTCTTACAGCATGGTAAGGGACAGGGAAACTCACATCAGCCATCACGGGATGTTGGACGTACAAAGTCAGTACAAGACGAGTCATAGAGGACACCATAGACCAAGGGGACCTATGTCAAGGGATTTTGACAGATCTAAGAGCAAGGCCTCTATTTTGATGCAATGGACGAAGGAAAGTCCAAGATAGCACACAACTACATTGGAAGCAGCACGCCGAAAGGCTGAAGTCTATTCATAGATGAGCTCTCGGACGAACGAATGAGGACCTGGGAGATTACCTCCAGAGAAAGAGACTCAATGCCAATATCACATCCAAGACCCAGCCGAAGACGTCTGTAGACACCCCATTTTTGACTATCCTCAAGACTTGGACGTCATCGTTTGAACACTCGATGATTATCCATGTTCGCGTTCGTCTTGAGTTATCGGAGGTTTTGGCTACGCGCCTTGCCTCAAGACCTCTCGACTTGTTTGTTTTGTGCTTGGTTGTAGACCAAACACTTGTGTGATTGATTCTAAGGGCAGGGAATGGCTTGTTGGCCATCCCCACACCTCACAAGCCATGGCCTGAGGCCACCGGCCCTGTTTTCTTGCTACCGGCCAAAGGTGTTGGCAGTTCGGCATTGTTTTTGGTCAGTCGGCCATTGTTTTGATCAATCGGCCACTTTTTATGGTAGAGACCATTTCTTGGGGAGGCTTGACCCTTTTGAACCTTTGGCTTAGCTTCTTGGGGGAGGCTTGACCCTTTTAAACCTTTGCCGAGATTCGGGATTCTCCAAGAAGCTTCGAACTTTCTTAGCTTCTTGCAGAAGGCTTTGACCCTCTTGCTCTAGCTTCCTCAAGAGCTTGACCTTTTTCAGCTTAGCTCCGTT
Organism: Camellia sinensis; assembly: GCF_004153795.1. Taxonomy (NCBI): domain Eukaryota; kingdom Viridiplantae; phylum Streptophyta; class Magnoliopsida; order Ericales; family Theaceae; genus Camellia; species Camellia sinensis. The sequence goes on along the minus strand of NW_021024718.1, from coordinate 7,903 downwards.
AAGTAGGCTGGACGCGTGTTTGTTCTTCTATAGAGAGAGTCTTCCCTCATTAGCAAAGGTTCCAGATTTTTGGCCAAGGCATACATACACTCCTACCTTTGTATCTCTCCATTTGGCCTTTGAAAGTGTAGGTTCTTGGCCCCATTGCACTTACACCTCTTAACCTAAGCTCTCCATCATCCATCTAAGCATTTGGAGCTCATTTTTAGAGGTTAAAGAGTAGGTTTGGTCCAAGAACCTGCTGGTTTTGCTGTGCTTCAAAGTAACTCCTCTTCCCTCTTTATTCCCCATTTTTACACAAGCTTTTAACCTATCTTGCAGGCTGTTTGCAAGCTTGTGATATAACTATAAAGTTCTGATTTTTTGCATGCTTTTGATCTTTGTTTAAAGTCACTTATTGTGTTGTTGTTTAGCCCCCCTCTTAGGCCTTGTTTGGCCTCCTTATTTGTACCTTTTTCGTGAGCTTGGGGACCAACCTTGTATTGCTTTTCACCACTGGAAAATTCCAGAGGGATTTCAGTGGTAGGATGATGTTTAAAGAGTCCTAGAAAAGAGAGGGTCATCCCCTTCTCCTTATTGTCTTGTTTACTTGCATTTCTGGCCTTACAAAGGAGCCCATATTTGCATGCATTACTAAGCTTGGTTCAGGCCTTCTTTGGTGACTACTTAGGACTGCCTAGCCTATCCATGGCTGGTTTGTGTTCCCTTTGTTGCTTCTTGCCATGCCTGTAGATAAATCCCTTTCTTGGCTTATCAAAGGAGCACCCCATTCTAGCATGTATGACTATGTTTCAGTGGATTTTAGTCATTTTTAGCAGCATGAATCTGTTTTGGGCTGGCTTGGGTGGTTCCCTCATTTGCTTCAGCATGCTTGTAGTGTAAAACCATGCTTACTAGCTACATTGCATGTTGTTTTGGCCCTCCATTCTAGCATATTTTTGGCATGTTTCAAACATTTTTGTTCATTTTTGGGCTGCCTTAGCTCTGTTTTAGGCCTCTTGGCGATTGGTGTCTTACCATGGCATGGTTCGTAGTGTAATAGCCTGCTCACCTGAGTTTTGGAAGCCCCTTGGTTTGCGTTTGCTTGAGGTTTTGCATGGTTTTGGCTATCATAGGGAGCTATTTCAGAGCTATATGTGTGCCATATTCTCATGTGTTAGCATGCCTTCGATGCCGTTTGAGAGTTGCATCATTATGCCTTGTTTATGAGCCTTTGCGATAAGCTTCATTTTGGTGCATGTCAAGCCCTCATTTTAGCTTATTTGCCACTGTTTAGGACTGCTATAGGTCTGTTAGGAGTTTGTTCAATATTTGTGCATGCTTTGCATACCATCTAGTGTAATGATGCTTTCATAGTTCGTATTTGGCCTTTACCTACATGATTTACGAGGTCATGTGCATTTCATTTCAAGGAGTCGATTTTGTATGCTATTTCAGAGCTGGAGTGTATGCCATTGACCCATGTTTCATACTCCTTTTGCCATGCTCTTCGGCATTATACATTTTGTTGCCTTAGTCACGGTGGCCAGTTACATTGTGGCATGTTTGCATGAGTTTTGGTGCCTTGATGTGCCATCATTTTCTTGCACTGTCTTTGGCATGCATTGAGAGCTACCCATGTTAGCTGTAAGTCCATCCACAAGTGTGTTATTGCCATGCTTGGATTTCATTTATGAGCATTCGTTGTTGCTTGCTAAGTTACATGTCCAGTAATGTTTTAGGTTGTATGCCTATTGCATCTTGCCATTGTATAAACATGCTCATGTTTGCATTAGATTTGTTGTACACTTGAGTTATTTGCTGCTTGCTTGCTTGGCCTTAGGTTGCATCTGATTGTGTGTGGCATCTCTTTGCCTCTTGATATCAATCATTGATTAGAGGTTCGCATGCCCTTTAGTCGCTATTGTGCCTTTCATTTCTAATAGTGATGCATTGCCCATCTCTGGATTCTTTGCTCCATCATGCATTGGGAAATACAGGTGATCGACATGGCGTCGAGGGTCGAGAGCATATACTTTCCTTGAGTCTCATACATAAATAAGGGAGCGTGGTGTGCACAACATATGTGTATAAAAAAAATGCGTTTGCCATTGCTTGTCTGTCCTCTCGTGCTGCAAAAAACAGAGTTCTGCAGGACATGATATGGTTCGACCGACAATACTTCAGTGTGCCGGCCGACTTAAAAACTCTGGCCGAGAGCCACCATTCTGGTTGACTTGACCACTTTTTCCGGTGGCCGGGTGACATCCCACCAATGAATTCATTGGGAGTGATTTCTGAAGCATGTACTTGTGGGGGACCTTGGGTGCGTTCTTACAGATTCCGTTTTTGTAAAATGTCTTCCCCTCTTTGACTCAGAACTCCGGAAAGTCATAACACATTTAAATCTGGCGGGAGTGAAGTACATGTCTCAATCCTAGCAGAGCAGTAGCAGAATGTAACAGACCCATTTTTGACTAGACGGCCATGGCCAAAAGAAAAATTAACGATAAATGGCGATGGACAATCTTAAGCCAGAAGTCAAAAACAAGAAACATGCAAAAATGCATTCATTCCTCTTTTCGAAAAAGGACACCTACTGTTCAATTTCTTTTCTCTTTAGTAGCTTAACAAACTTAATATCATTTTTATTTAGTATTAAGTGTTATGTAATAATTAATTAGTCTTGTTAGTTATGCAGACAGGTAAATTTATAGATTATGTTATACTTTTTGGTATTCATTATCTCCTCCTGACCCCGCAGAACCCGGGTAAGGGGCAAATTGTGGTAATGAGCAGTGGGACGGTGGCATGAAATTCGTTATGATGCATGTCTTCTTAACCCCCGACGTCTTTCCGTTACCGCATTTTTATTTAAGGTTCGGCTTACATGGTAGTTTTAGGGCACGTAGTGCGGTTACATGTAGATACTATATTGATATGGACTCGTATTGACACTTCCATTCGAATAGATTGCATGCTACTGGGCTGCAAGGGCACGGCATCATGCTACGCATTGTATTTCAATTCCAATTGAACTACATGTATCAAGTAACATTTCCCATGTAGAGCCGATCACCACATAGAAATAGCTACTGTATAGCATGCCATGCCATAAGGATAAAGCTCTCTAGGTTATTGCATTTTCCACTGCTGTAACGCATGTAGGCATTAGCCATTCTAACATGAAACAACTAATTAGGCATGTCAGACAGTCGCAGAATTCAATTGCGCAAGAACCAATGATTACTACACCCTTAAGCATTTTCTACATTATGGTTTATGATAAGGATGATGTTGTTAAGAAAATTATATTCAGGTAACATTGGTGGCATTCTATCGCCCTTTTCTGGCGAATTACCCGTTTGAAGTATGTATGCTATTCACGGCTCGGGATGTGTTGCCCATTACCAGTATGAGCTTACTAATAGAGGTAATTGCCAGCTATGTGATATAAACCTACCTGAATGCCATACCTGGTCCTGGTGCGGTGTAGGTGGTTGGGATTGCTTGATTGGGGATCCGTACTGTTCATTTTGTAAATCCCCGTATTTTAGTGCAATCCTAAGCTCTGGGCTCAATACAGGATATATTGAACACGTACGATTAAACCAATATCTCCAAAGCCGGATAAGTTTTTTTTCCGGTGCAACTTTGAAAAAAGAAAAGAAAACAGTGATTTTAACAGGTACGATATCTTAGTTGCCCGGCAACATGTGCCTTTTCGTAACAAATATTCTTACCTCATAAAACTGAATTTAAGCCCCATGACAGATGGCTTGAAATTCTATAAGCCCGCGAAAAGATATACGTTGTTTTTGCCCTGTGGCGCATGACATATATATGCCAAACTTAGCATAGTTAGATTTGCTGACAAATCGGGCGACTAAATAAATTGCAGATTATGAGAATTTGCAAGGAAATATAAGATTTAAGTGAACAATGAAACCAATGGATATTATTTACAAAACTTTGTGCCAATATAAAAACAACAAAAATGCAAATATATATGCATTATGCTCTCAATGCAATTGAAATATGATTCAAACCTCTAAGTTAAAGCCAGTTTCAAAACTAACAGCAGCAAATTTACTCATAAAGTATATGCGGGAGTAAAAATGTCACGAGAATACGTCTACCATGGAAAAAGTTGCGACACCCTTCACAACCACAACACCAGCAGTGAATAGGCGCCGTTACAGATGCAGAACTATATGTGTGGTAGACGCAAACACAAGATACAAGTAATTGGGTGGGTATGATTATAAGTCGGGGGAGATGCCCCGCTGATGAAAGGACTATGATCACTAAATGCTGGTATGCAAAACACTACAACTACAATGCAATGATCATGAATATGGATATGGCCGCGACCAAACCATATCTTGCCTAGGAAAGGCATTGGACACCAAATTAAACCACGTTAACACAGGAAACGGTTTGCCGTCACCCTATACACTAGGTGCGGTCTATGGGGCATAATAATCATAACTGTACTTTCAACGCGGGGAGAAGTTATGGGGTGACTTTAATCGAGATGCCAAGAACCTCCAACCATGGTTGCAAGGCGCAAGCCAATAGCCCAATAAGTGAGGTGCATGCCAATGAATAATGCATCCAAGTTTCCGCCCAGCTACAATGCACTTATATACAATATGCCAGTGGGAAGGCAAGATTATGTACAATGCTACGCGCTACAATGCAGAACCTAGGCGAGATTGCGAAAATGGCAATAGATATTTGGCACGCGGGCCAAATCGTGTATCTATGGCCTACGGGAAAGCATGAGGGGGACTAACATACAGATCCGCGCCGCCTCTATATCACGGGATGATGGCGGTGTCCGTCGACCTCAACCCACTAGACCCCGGTGCGTACACATAATTATCCGTCATAACCATGCTTCGATGTGGAAGAAGGTATAGGGTTATACAATTACCAGATCAAGACTCAAACACGTAGACCATAGGCTAATAAAAATATTTGCGATTAACCAAGATGTGAACGGGTGTGATGAAATGATTGCACGCAAGCTACAATTTTAATAGTATACAATATTGCGCACTGGTTATATTTACGGAATGGGATAAGTGACCTGCTGGCCGAAACCGTATTCTTGTCTAGGAAAGGCATGGACACATACAAACTACAACGCACTCAGGGCAATAGTGGTGCTAGTCCTCCTTTAAACCCCCACTGATGGGATAAGAGAAACCACTCCTTGGGTTTCCTAAAAAAAATCCCAGTTACTGTCTCTTATTCGTTCACAAACACTTTTAGAGCCCAATACCAGAATTTGGCTGCGTCACACATAATGATTCATAACTTGTGCGTTCAACATGCTCGGAAACGTCAAGTCTGTTTTGGCAATACCAGACAGTACAATAAACACTATGGACCAAGGCGCAAAGCGTAGTCCGTGGCAATTGACTGGACGGGTGATGCCAGCTGTACATTCTGGGCTTAGAATTTAGCTAATTGCAAGACTACAATGCAGATAGACCCTTACGGTGAAATACATATATGCAAAATGAAACTGTATAATATTTACGAATGAAATGCATTCCGTTGCAATTGCTGACTATTAACGTAGACGAAATGCCCACTTGTCCATTGACATGCATGTTTGTTTTTTTGGTTTTTTGTTTTTTTTTATAATTTGTTTTGTTTTTTTTTAATGTAATTTTTTGACAATACCTTGCAAATGATAATATGCATTTTTTTTGTTTTTTGTTGCTTGGATTAATTTATACCCGAAGTTGAGAAATGCTCCGGGATGATGAATACAATTGCATCTATTGAGACATCGTATGACAATTGCAAATGAACTGCGCGGTCTGACAAGCGATAGGTAAGGAAGATGCACACGGAGCAATGCATGTGACCAAATCGTACGTACACATGGGGACTACGCGTGATAAGGAATCTAGGCCATGACAATGTATGTAAGTTGAAGCGCATGACGATGCGGCCTAAGAAGATGCATCTATTGCAAGGCCCGACCCTGGGTATGGTGAGAATTGCGATACAATGGCACGAGGTCCGTGTTCATAAAGAATGCGGGAGGCTGGCGTCCATGTCAAATGCCAACCTAAGATAAACCTGCCAAGAGGTCGTGTCAGGCACGAACACACACCAAAGGATCTGGATCACACCTTCAGAGGATTTTATATTAAGGGGATCTCCACCTAGACCAAACCCGATATTAAATGCATTATTAAATATGAAGATTGAGGATTAATGGCATGAGCAATGCGAGTGAAATGACGTAATAGTCAACGTTTGCGTTCACGACATAACGTAATGTAATACGAATTAACGTATTGTATAGCAATCCGCAGTCTCTCAAGAGACGCGCTCAAGAAAGGATACTCATTACCCATTGGATTACACCTTTGCCACGCCGTATAATTGGCAAGCCTGCTGAAACATTTCCCAGATTACAGCCAGCACAGAGACCAGGTTAAGTCCTTCGGAAATGCATTTTCTTGCACTTGTGTTGTGAAGCAAGTGGAGGTTTCCCAACCACATCGAAAAGACCGCCCAAAAAGGCTGTGTAGGAGACTCACCCACCATCGGGGAGGTCACCGGCCATCCATCGGCCACTCAAAACAATGCATTAGGACCACCCGTGTTTGCCATTGCTATTCCCTGAACCGGTTTGTTGGAGGTCATGGAGATCGTGCCAAATAAGGGCTGGAGGGTACGTCGCCAAATATGCGCTGAACTTGGTGCAGTTCAGATTCGGCACAGGTCTTTTTAAAAATTAGGGCTATAGCCCTCATTCCTCATTTCCCTACAAACTCAAAAAACCCTTTCCCTCTTCCTGCGTAGGTTATTTTCCAACCTTTCTTAATTTCCTTCGTTTCCTCGGTTAGGGCGCCAGGTTTCATCGGTATATGCATTCAAACCCGGGTCTCTCGCTGAACCTCCTTTCGGCGGTTGTCGAACATTTGAACCGAAAACCAAATCTTTGTTTCGATGTCTCTTTCTCCAATTATCCACATTCGGCGGTTGTTTCCCTCGAGTTTTTCCTTTGATCTTTATGCCTTTTCTGCACCCCAACCTTTCCGCGCCATTTTGCACCCTCCCGGGGTTGAGCCTCTTTTCAGTTGACTTTTGTATTTTTTAGCCCAGTTTCGACTCTTCCGGCCATTTTCACACCATTCCAGATTGGGCTCCATGTCCGCCGGATGGTATTTTTCATGGTGTCGACTGGAGACTCCTGTAGGATCAGAGGAGATGGCACTCCTGACGTCGTAGAATGCCTCCTCGCCAATTACCTCCGGCCACAAGCCTGCTAGGATCGAAACCAGGCGACCGCCTAGCAGGCCGTGCGATCACGAGCACCCGATTGGCTTCGCCAGCAGAGACCGTATAGAGGTCGTGCCACGAGTAATACATCGTGCGAGCTCAGAGTCACATCTGGTCTTACGGTGCTTCTGAGGTACAGTCTTCCCGTCTGTTTTTATTTTTCGTAATGTAGAACATTAACTGCAATCAGTTGGATTCTGTTCTTTAACTGCTTAGCCTCGGAATATCACGGAATATCTTATATTACACACTGATAATTCATCTGTGAAAGCTACAGGCGGATACCTGTATATATGTTTTGAACCTGAAAACATTGCACGCCAGCTGTGTTTCACTTGAACCAATTAGACACACTGACACATCATATAGCCTAGTTATAGTCACTTCGAGCCATCGACACTCGTGATATCTGTTTGAATGTATAGAAAACGTGCACAGACGCTGTATGTTACCTGAACCACTCAAAACACACTATAAAATCATATGACCCCCTGTAGTTCCACTTCGGCCACACCGGCACTCGATATTTCTAATTGAATCTGAAAACGTGCACACATGCTGATGCACATTGACAGATGATTCTTCAAACTGTACATTTATATTGCTCGTA
>NW_021024717.1:524963-554768 GCF_004153795.1 Camellia sinensis | reverse complement strand
GTCTCTCGGGCTTAACCCATACCTGTGGTTTACCAATGATTGCAGATATCAAAAGTTCACTCCATAAGGGTGGGTCAAATGTGGCCCTACCTTTCAATTGCGTTGTCTAAATCTTAGTGCTGAAAAAATGGACCATCAAATACCTTAAAAATGGTTAAATAAGCTGCATGGGATATAACACGGAACTATATTTTTTTTTATTTTCTCACTTGTTATACAGATTTAAACTTTATATAATTTGAATCATACTCAATAAATTTAATCCGTATATTTTAACCTTTTTTTTTCCCTTTCTGAATATAACATTGATGGGATCCAATGTGGTTGATGAGGGAGGATATTTCATGAACAAGAAATGATTTTGGGATGCATATACGATCCACGTATGGTTTCACCAAAAAGAGCTACCAAGTACACAAACCCTTTGGTGGTTTTGCACTCAATATCACCAAAGATATTGGCATAGCTGGAGAGCCATATGAAAAACGCAATATTTATCACAGCTAAGAGTGAAACCCACATGCATTTTAGTTCAAATGTCTTTAACTTTTTCTAGTGTTGTGTCTGGTCTTAATTGATAGACATAATTTATGGATGACTACGAGTATTTAGAAGTTTATTGTACATGATAGATTCAATACAACCCTACTTGGAACAAAAATTAATTACAACGGTGATACCATCCGACCAATAAAATATCGTAAATGAAATTTGTTTGATATTTTTTTGTCTTTCCTAATCCAATCATGTTGTCCCTACTAATATTAGCCCTCCCTTTTGTTTCTGGCTATTGTTGTGTTGTTTTTGTTGAATGAAAATTAATTTACCAAAAATAAAAAGAAAAAGCACAAACTGTCCTGATAGCTTTATTAACTAAGAGAACATGTTAATGTTAACATTAATCCTTAAGGAAAACCATCATTAAATTCTATAAAGACATGGTTATTATGGGTCCACCATGTTCTTATTTCTATCCAGCCAAACATGGCTTTAACAAAATTTACACCCCAAAAAGCAAATCAAAGAGGAAATGAACCAATCAAAGGTAAGTAAGAAAGAGCATTCAACAAAATCACCCTTCAGAAAAAGTTTGCCAAACTAGTTTTCTACTTTTTCTTTCCCCAAAAAATTTGAAAACAAACCAAACATATCCATGAGCAGTGACTGAGTATGGTATTGGTGTGACAACAAAAAGCACAAACCTACCCTTCTGGTAGCTTTATCAACTAACATGTTAATGTTAATCAAATGACCTCAAAAAGGGCTTAAGGGAACATTAAACATTAATCTTTTGGGGAACCTGTTCTTAAATTCTGTAAAGACAATGTTATCATGGGCCTACCTTTTTCTTACATCTCTATCCACCTGACAAGCATGGATTTAACAAAATTTAAACCCTCTGACAAGCAAGGTATAACATGATTCAATTATAGAATTTATTCCAACTTTTCGTCCTTATATATAGCTTACCCTGAGCCACTGAAAAACCACACAAAAACCCATTTTATCCCCATCCTGCCTTCTTAATTCCCAAAAAAATGGAAAAGACGCCCATAATGCAGCAACTGGCCAAGAATGACCGTCGGATGTCATTATCCGATGACAGTGCCATGATGAAGCAAATTCAGGGAACCCATTCGCCTGATGGGCGTGATATCTATGCCAAGCCCATTCTCCAAGTCACTGAGGACATCCTGAACCATGTCACTCCTGACTTTTCTGGACTATGTACAAATCCTCTTATCCTTTCTCCTCAAAACAGAACATTATGTTCTACAAGTTTCTTGCTATTTGTCGCTAGGGGTCAATTGTGTTGTGTGTTAATTCAAAACAAATAAATTTAAAAACACAAAAGCAATTACCCTACTATTAATTACAATGAAACAAATAAATAAAATAGCACACCCGCCAGTGCCCTGCTATTCATTAAAAACAAACAAGTAAATAAGCACACTAGCCACTGCCCTGCTATAAATTCAAAAACACAGAAGCAAGTACCCTACTATCAATTAAAATGAAACAAATAAATAAAATAGCACACTTGCCAGTGCCCTGCTATTCATTAAAAAAAACAAATAAATAAGCACACTAGCCACTGCCCTGCTACCAATTGAAAGCAAAAAAAATTCAAAAACACAGAAGCAAGTACCCTAATATCAATTAAAATGAAACAAATAAATAAAATAGCACACCCGCCAGTGCCCTGCTATTCATTAAAAGCACATAAATAAAATAGCACACCCGCCAGTGCCCTGCTATTAATTAAAAGCAAATAAATTAAAAAGCAGACCTGCTAATGCAACCGCTACGAAGGAAGGGATGTCAGAGGTATAGGTTTATTTCGACGTTAAGATGGAGAAATTGAGGACCTATGACAAACAAAAACAGAACATCGAAATTGAGTTAGTAAAGAAGACAATAGTTAAGGAAAGTAATGATTATGGCGAGAAAAGAAAGAATCTATATACGAAAAATATTTACCAAATTTTGGTACCCCATGCCATGTGAGTCAATTAAACAAAAATACCTTTAGACTGTATTTGAATCTTGCATTTTTGGGCAAAAAGGAAAAACAAGGGAAAAATGACAAAATTTAATAGTTTAGTACACCATGTAATGCGAGTCAATTAAACAATAAGTATTGATAGGTTATGCTTGAATCTTGAATTTGAATAGGAATTGTGAAGTTGCAACCGAGGCCTTGAAAAGACAAAGGGAAACTCACAGGGGCATGATGAGAGAGGTATGCTATTTCTTTACACCCTCAAATCCTTTTAAATTTCATTGTGATGTGGCTCATAAGCTAAAGGACATTAGCGAGATGCTAGATAAGATTGTTTTAGACATGAGCAAGTTTAAGTTTGTCGTTTGAAGTGAAGATAGGACAGTTGAGATAAAAAGAAGGGAGGAAACCTCCTCCTTTGTGCGTAGTGCGGAGGTTATTGGGAGAGAACGTGAAAAGGAAGTTATAGTACAATTATTAGTGTCCTCTAGTGGTGATGAAAATGTTGATATCATTCCCATAGTGGGAATGGGGGGTCTAGGAAAGACCATCCTTGCACAGTCGATATACAATGATAACAAAATTGAATGCCATTTTAGCAAAAGACTAGGGGTGTGTGTTTCAGATGATTTTGACATCAAAAGGATCCTAGTTAAAATACTGAAAGCGTTAGGGGACAACACGTGTGATAATGTGGAAATTGACTAGTTGCAAAGTCAAGTTCGAGGAGTGTTAAGTCATCAAAAAATTTTCCTCGTCCTAGATGATGTATGGAATGAGGACCCTGTAGAATGGGCAAAACTTCGTGATATGTTGATAGTCGGGGCAAGAGGAAGCAGAATTGTTGTAACCACACGAAGTAGAAAAGTTGCTTCAATTGTTCACACCATGGACCCATATGAACTTAAAGGTCTTTCAGACAATGAGTGTTTATCTATATTGGTAAAATGGGCATTTGAAAAAGGAGAAAAGAGCAAGCATCAAAACCTAATCAATATTGGTAGAGATATAGTGAAGAAATGTGGGGGAGCTCCCCTTGCAGCAAGGACCTTAGGAGCAGCATTGCATTCAAAAACTAAAGAGCGTGATTGCTTGTCTGTAAGGGATAGCGAAATTTGGGCTTATGCACAAAATAAGAATGATATCTTACCAGTTCTAAGGTTGAGTTATGATCAAATGCCATCGTATTTAAAACAGTGTTTTGCCTATTGTTCATTATTTGAGAAGGATCAAATAATCAGCAAACAAGAGTTGATATATTATTGGATGGCACAAGGATTTATAGAGTCTTTGGACAATAATGAAGAACTAGAAGATACTGGTTAAAATTACATAGATGAGCTGGTCAGGAGGTCCTTTCTTCAATATGAGGGGGGTGAAGCATATAAAATGCATGATCTTGTTCATGATCTAGCAGAATATGTGGCCGGTAGTGAATGCTTGACTGTGAAAAGGACAAATAGCAAGGTAAATCCTAACAAGGTTCGGCATGTATCATTCGATTCGAGCTCATATGGTGAACTTCCAAGGCCTTTAATTGAAGCAAAGAAGCTGCGAACCATTCTTTTTCCGAGCAAAAGGCAGTCCACCTTTGGATCATCAGTTGAAACAATAATCTCGAGTTTTAGATGCTTACGAGTGGTAAACTTTAACAACCTTGACATTGAAGACAACCATGGCCAACGTTTTAATTTCTTATCCAAGAACGTAGTAAATTTGAAGCACTTAAGGTACCTTAACATGAAGTACTGTTATGGTATGCAAACACTCCCTAAAGGCTTTGGCAATAGCTTGCTATACTTGCAATATTTAAATCTTTATGGTTCAGCACTATGTGAATTGCCTGAAGATTTTGGGAAACTAATTAACCTACGTTTTTTGGGTTTATCATCAATGCTGTCATGTTTGCCTGAGAAACAGATTGGTGGGTTGACTTCTCTCCAGGAATTACAGCTATATGATAGTTTTGAACTGACTGGTTTAGGTGAAGGGATAGGAAAACTCACTTGCCTCCGAAAGTTGGAAATTAAACTATCTCCAATGCTAACTTCATTGCCACTTGGCATGAGATACCTCCCTGCCCTTGAGCATCTGAAGATTAGCTATTGTTTTGCTCTCAAATTCTCAGAGGATAATGATTTGCAGGGGCTGAGAAGACTTAAATCACTAACATTGGTTGATCTGCTGCGGTTGGTGAGTTTGCCCAAGGGACTTCAAGATGCTGCTGACACGCTCAATCAGCTCAAACTTCGAAGTTGTGAGAACTTGACAACGGTATCAGAGTTCGTCCTCCCATGTCTTACATCACTTCAAGGACTTGAAATTTATAATTGCCCTAATTTGCTATCTCTACCAAAGGAGATGCAACATCTCACTGAACTACACTGTCTGAGCATCAAGGGGTGCAAACAATTGAGTAGAAGATGTGAGAAGGGAATAGGAGAGGATTGGCCCAAGATTGCTCATGTCCCCAAAATTGAAATTGATTACATATGAAGATTCAATCTGTTTAAAAGACTCAATATTCTCAAATCAATTCTATCTCCAGGTATGGCCCTAATTTTCCTCCAACTTTACTTTATATAATTTTTCAGTGCAATCAAAATTTTACACAAGGGTTTTGGAATTTGTCATAACAACATTAAATCAAATATACTCAATGGGATTAGTCGAGACTTAGACTACCCAAGACAAAAAAACCAACATTAGACCAAATATATTTTCCTATTTTTATAAACAAACCCAATGAGTTCACAAACGTGAACTCACAGTTTCAAAGAAAGGGATTGCGGTCTAGGGTTTCATACAATGGACATGGAGAACGGGGGAGAGAAAAAAGTTGCAGAGAGAGAGAGAGAGAGACATACCTTCAGGCGAAGTCGAGGGTGGGTCGTCTTCGCAGGGATGGCCTTCGAGGGATGGTCTTCGAGGGCGAAGAGGAGGGTCTGCGTGCTGTCTCAAAAACAGAGGGGTTTGGGAAAAAAACTGAAAAAATTTGAAAAAAAAAAGTAACCGGTTGAAGGGGTTGCCAATAATCCTAATCAAATTATTCAGTGGCTGAGATTCATTTGTAAAAATCTAATGGCTTAAAATAAATGTGTATATGATGCGTTATTATTTTTTTTAAATTGAAAGGCTTCAAAATGATTTTTTTTAATGTAATATTTAAATGGGATTTTTAGTTTATAATCCCTGCTATTAAGATTTATAAGATTAAAAAAAAATGCAACATTTTCATAGTAATTGAGATCCCTCGATATTTTTACAGAGAGATTTCAACATATTGTTGGTGGCACATAATTAAGAAAATGCCCAAAATAATTAAGAAAATTCCCAAACAACAAATTTATTATTGGGGTTTTTTGAAAATATAAAGAGCGGCAAAAACTTCATGAAATAAATGACTTTAGCCATTAAAAATTGGTGGAATGTAACTTTCATATTATAAAATTTGTTTGAGGGATTTTTAAATTTATCTTTTATTTTATTTTTATTACGTGATTGTGCCTAATGTAGCCTAGTGGCGACCTGTTCAACAAATATAAAGTTTGGGGGTGATTTTATTTGCACCCAAATAATAATTTAGTACATTCAACTAAATTTTTTAAAAGAGTACTATTATTAACATTTACCTAATTTTTTTGAACCCCTCAATTCTCACATTTTTTTATTACAATTATACCCTAGAGTAAAAATACATTAAAAGACAACTTGTAATGGAATACCCACCCACCAAATGAAAATAATTAAAATGACACTATAATATTATACACCCATCTCCATCCCCATCTATACGTATTCCTTATCAACTTAAATCCTAACCGTTTTCTTCTTCATCACCATCCTAAACTCGTATTCATCTTCCATGAAAAATATTTAAAACTACTTAATCAGTTAATGTTTTGTTCGGTAGCTTCAAATGTGTTCGATGTTTCAAATCAATTAACATTGCAAAAAATCCTATGACAGACTCCGAGTTTTCTACATTTGTAGTTGTTTTTACCATTCGTTGATACTTATAGAACAATGGAGGACGATGACGACAACTTTAATAAGGTTGACATTGCATTGGTAAGTTTATCTATTTTGCATTTACAATTTTGGGTCGTTTTCGGTTTGGTACTGGTTTGCCGATTGTTAAGGTTCTATTCAATAATACAGTGCTGAATATAAACATTTAGTTCAATAATACAATGCTGAACATAAACGAATGGTTCCATTTTGTAGGATTTTTCCCTTATTTCTGTTTTTTCTGTGGGTTTTTCCCTCTAAAACCCCATGTATCGAGGGTTTTACCTCGAAATAAACAAAAAAAAAGAAAGAAAAAACATGTGATGGAGAGTTGGAGGCTACTTGAGAGAAGAAGAAAGAAACCATTGAAGAGATTTCTGACTGAGATACTGTCGTTCACTAGGGCTGGGCATAGGGTCATCCGACCTGCCCAAACCGCCATACCTGATCCGAACCGCGCATGTATGGACGGTTTCGCAAACACATTAGGGTAGGGTGCGGTTTGGATTTTATATAATTTTCGGGTTGCGGGCGGGTTGCGGGTTTGACCTGCACCCGCCCGCATAAAACTTTTTTTTTTAAAAAAAAAAAAATCTGACCGTTAAAAAAAAACCCATTTTTTTCCCCTTCAAATCTGATCGTTCAAAAAAAAAAAAAACCCCTAATCTAACTCACTCACTCTATCTTCTCTGAAAGTTGGATTGGATGATTCATGATGAAGTTTGATATCTTAGAAATGTTTTTATTTTATTTCATGGGCTTGAATCGAATGAAGTTTGGTAACAATTTTTTTTTAATTGCATTTTGGTTTTGGATGAATGTACTTAATGAATTTTTATTTATTTATTTATTTTTTGCATTTTGGATGAATGTAAGTTAATGAAGAATTATTTATTTATTTATTTTTTGTATTTGGGTTAGGAATGATGAATGTAGGATTTTTTAATTTGGGTTAGGAATGATGAATGTAGGATGAATGCAAGTTAATGATGAATGTAGATTTTGAATGATTTGTTTAGATTATGAATTAAGATGAATGCAAGTTAATGATGAAGGTAGATTTTGAATGATTTGTTTAGGTTACGAATTGATTTTGTTGTGTTTTTTATTTTATAATTTTTTTGTAAGTTTTAATTCATTAATTATTAATGTTAGAGCATTTTAGAAAATGGGAGGAAAAAGGTCTAAAAGAAATATTGATAAAAAATGGGGAAAAAAAAGGGTTTAACAAAAAAAATTTGAAAAAAAGTTCAATCCGCAAACCACCCGCAACCGCCCGCACAACCGCAAACCCTATCCGCACAAACCGCAAACCGCATTGCTGGCGGTTGCGGGTTGACTTTTCCTCAAACCGCATACATGCAGGCGGGTCCAAACCGAACCGCAAACCGTCCCAAACTGAACCGCGGACACCCCTATCGTTTACGGTGACAACGAGAAAGAGATCATCATTTTATGAGAGAATGAGAAGAGAGGGACAATTAATTTGTCTTTCAATCGTTCATCGTATACTGAGAGAAGAAAAGTAGAGGGTGTGCAAAATTAGTTGGATGTGTACTTAGGTGATGATATTATGAATATGGGTAAAATTTGTATTAAGTGGATTGCTCAAATAAATCTTATTAAAATTTAGGATTAAGGGTGGAGGTTCAAAGAAATTGAGGGTTCAACGAAAATAGCAGCTATCTTTTAAAATTTTAATTCCTATTATATCCTAATATAAATTTATTAATAAGGACAATACACATTATATCCTAAAATAAATATATATTTTTTCTCATAGTACACCCAAATCACTTATATATGTATTCTTCTTCATCCCCAAGTTTCAATTATTTTATATTCTCCTCACTCTAAAATTCCAATCCACTCCACCAAAACTCACCATTGTCATCAACATCATTATTTGTTATTGTGTTACTCACAAACAGAAGAAAACAAGAACAAAAAATGTGCCATTGTATTTTCATTGAAAGCCTCTTGATTTTTCATGAAGCCAATCTTCTAAAAGTCTTCATGCCTTTGTTTTTCTTTTTTTCTTTCTCTCTTTTGCCTTTTTCTTTTTTACGCACCCTTGCTTCATGTATTTAAATGTGACGATCTTGTATGTAACGCTTCAAATTTCTAACCCAAATGATAATACAACAATCATGACTCTTTCAAGGAAAATTGAATATAAATCTCTAAACTTACATTACATGATACAATAGTTCTTCATGCAACAATACATTAATCCAACAACAAGTAAATAAACAAATAAATACCCTAAAGGGTTTACAAGTTTCCAAGGCTTGAGCCTGGTTACACAAAACGGTTATTCAAACCTATACATATACAGCCCTTGGCTTACACATATAGTCACAATAAAATGAGAGTCTCGTACTTTCAACACACATTTCCTCGCCTTTAGTTAGGCGGCATCACCATATCTTTTCCTACGCAAAAATCCTGTAGGGTGAGCATAAAACCTAGTAGGAAATCCTTAATAAATTATATACATTTTATATAAGTCTCAAGAGATGAAATGCACATGCCATGCTATGCCCATTTTTGAAAATAAATCACATTTTCATCTTTTGAAAACCATCATGCTCAATGATGTCATGCAATTTCAATTGTTTAAAACTTAACAATTTATTTCAAAGGCGGTAAATACGACTTTGGTAATCCTTGGGTCGGTGTCTGCAAGTAGACTATACAAGTACTACCAAATTGTTATTTTTACCGGTATTAACCGGAAGACTCGACACCTATCCGCGTGGGTTTTCGGTCTTTCACCCCGGACTCTCAGGCCAACTTATTCAATATCATCTACACTACCTATCAAGACTTACCAACGTATTTACCCCAAAACCATTTCATGAAAACTTGTTTATCAACATTCTTTTCTCAATGTAAGTTTTCAAATCAACTTTCAAAGTTTAATGTAATCAAATAAATTGTTATGCCAATAACACAAGATAAATATAAATACTTTTATTCCAATTCATCATCCAAGGAATAATACAATTCCCTCTTCTCAAGTATCATCAATAATTAGTTATTTCAAGATTATTTTAACGTTTTGAACAATAATTTCCAAAATGAACAACAATTCTCATATTCCCTGAAATTCATCATTTATATAAATATAAATAAGAAATTTTCTAAACATCCAAATTCTAGGTTTTCTCACCAAAACTATACAGCTCAAATCCTTTGAAAGAAAACTTTCCAAAATCATATTTTCTTCAATCAACGAAGATCAAAACCCATAAGATCATTTTAAAAGAACAAGAGACAAACCCACTTTCAAAATTACTCAACTTCTTGAATCAACAATCAATTTTCAAAGCTATCGAAAGATGATTTCAAAAATCATATAGATCTTGCAAAAATATATATATAACTCTAAGAAAATTCCTACCTTAAATTTTGAAGAATAAATGAGATGAAACCCCCAAAATCAACGGTGTCGAAACTCGATCTTCACCGTACACAACAAAGCCCTCGAGATGATAACCAACTTTGGTGAAGAACTTAGGTCTAAATCCCAATAGATTTGGAGAAATCAAAGAGAGAAAATGACTTCTAGAGAGAGAAGCTCCTGATCTAGAATTCTATAGAGTTTTAGAGAGAGAGAGAGGACTGAAAAAGTGATATGAAATATCAGGTTCATGAACTGATATAACATGGTTTGCTCGAGCGTGGAATGCCTTGCTCGAGCGTCAAATACACTAACCCAGTACTTTTGCAAACATGTCAAACTTCTGAAACCAAACATTCTCCACTCGAGCGCATAAACAACCGCTCGAGCGAACAAGCAACTTCGAACGCATTTTGCATTTTTGCTTCAGGGACGCTGCCCTTAGACCCTACTAGGGCGCTGCCCTTGGACCCGCCAAGGGACGCTGCCTCATGGACCCCCACGAGCTGACCGGGCAGCTCGATTCCCAACCGGCCTAGTCGAAATGGCAAAACATGAAAGAATGATCGAAACCGGGATCGCTACATTGTACATGATTGATTTTATATGCATCACTCATCAATGGGGTTGTTTGCTAACTGGTTTAAATTTTATTTTCAAAAATGCTACCAAAACAACAATGATTTAAATAGTTTATAAATCATATCTATAAATGTGTATATATAATTATTTAATATTATTATATATTAATATTATTAGATTAGAAGAGAATGAGAAGGTAGAGATGAAGAGAGAAGTGTGTTTCGTCGTTTTTTTCGCCGGTGCCGTCGTTCCTTATATGTGAACAAAAAGAATAGTTGTAATGAAAAAATTGTTTACGGGTTTTTAAAGTAGTATGATTTGGGATTTTTGATTTGTTTATTATTTGGGCATCCCTTAAAGGGTAATTTGGAAAAAAAATATAAAATGTATTGAAAGTAAATTATAACTCAAAATAATTTAATAGAATATATTAAAAAATTGATCCTACTTAATGATTTCTTGAGTATGAATAGAAGGGATTTTTGGTGAAACCCCCTTTTTGGGCCTTTTTATTAGGATAAAGGATAACCCAATCAATTTTCTTTTAAAAAGCCCATGAGTAGGAAAAGCCTACCTTAATAACGACATTTTATAATTTCTATTTTTTTTTATCACAATATTGCCCTTCTATATATACGTATCATACATTTGAAATATTTGAAATCTAAGTTGAAGATCTCGCAGGAACGAAATCGATGAAGACGAAGATGATAGACGATCTCCAAATCTGAAGATCTTGCAGCCGAACATCTCTTACTTGGTCAACAATAGACGATCTCGCCGCTGATGATCAACACTCTCAATTAAAAGAGAGTTTCATTGAGATTTGTGATTGTTGATCGAGTTGTAGAGGTTTTTCTTCTCAATTAGGTATGTTGATTAGTTGATTAATTTTTTTTTGTTTTCGTTTGTTTTTTTTTTTTTTTTTTTGATTTATTTTTGTTGTGTTTGATCTGATTTCGTTTGACAGAATCAGAGTAAAATTTTACTCTGATTTTATTGCTCTGTCTTTTATCTCAGAGAATGAGAGTAAAATTTTACTCTAGTTCTATTGCTATATTTTTTGTTTAAGAGAATTAGAGTAAAATTTTACTCTGGTACGTGCTTTGTTTAGAATGATAGTAAAATTTTACTCTGGTGTTAGAATGACAACATAAATTTTGATTATTAAGAAGATAGGTGTAACGACCCCATCGCGTATAATGATTAGCACTTAATTAATTAGGAGGATTTGAAATTTAATTGCTGATTATTAGAATTTAATCTGGGATTCACGAAAATTATGGAGATTGATTCATATATGGTTTTATTGAGGATTTATTTTGGAATTAGAAATTAAAAGTCCAAATGGCTTAAGGAAGTGAAGTTAGGAAGTTGAATCAATTTAATCTTAATTACGGATCCATTGGGAGTTTAATTAAATATTCGATTCAGTTTAGTAAAATTGAGATTCGATTAATTAGATCCGAATTGGAGAAAATTAAGTTAGTTAAATTATGAGGATTGAGAATTGCGACTATTATGAATTAGATTCATTTATGGGAGGTCCAATTTGAATATGTAATTTATTGATGGAAATTTGAGTCTGATCAGAAATTGAAGGCCTAAATGATTTGGGAAATCAAAATTGATAATGATAATAAGTTCAATTTGATATTTGGAGCTTTTGGGAGTTTAATTAACACCTGATTCAAATTGATAAATTTAAATATAATTAATTGGGCTCTAGTGGAAGTAAAATTAGATTAATTAAATTATGTGAAATTTGTGACTAGTTATGATTAATTGAATCAAGATCAAGATTAATTAAATTAAGGGATGATTAACTAAGCTAATGGATAATTAGTGATTAATCTAATCCTAATTATAAAATAAAATGGAGTAAAATTTTAAAAGCTCTAGAAAGATGGTGAAGAGAAATAGTGGTTTTATTCATTATTAATTCTTTAGTTATTTATTATTTTAGACTTGGTGTAGGTGTGTGGTGTGTGTGTGTGTGTGTGTTCATTTTGTGCTGAACACTAGCACAGCCGAGAGAGAGAGAGGAAGGGCAACACGGGGAGAGAGAGAGAAAGAGAGAGAGAGCTTGCTTCTTTGTGCTAATGGGTTTTAAAGGAGATTCAAGAAAGGAAATTGGAGAATCATCAAGAATCTAACCTTGATTTTGTGAAATCTTTGTATTACACTTGAATTAAAGATGAGTTTGGGTTCAATTTCATATAATTTGGAAGAAATTAGAGAAATAAAGATGAAGAAATTAAGGTAGGTTCTTGGTTATGGAAATCAATTTAGAAATTAACTATTTTGTATTTAATTTTTGTAATCTTGCATGAATTTGGGCCTTATTTCAACATGCATGTGATTTGGAAGAATTAAAGAATAAATACGGGTTTTGATTTTAATTATTAACCAATGCATGTAATATAATCTAAGAGTTTGACTCAAATTAAACATATTTTGGAACATCTATGACTATGAATTAAATTGAGGTTAAAATAAATTGAGTTAAGCTTGAGATTAAGGAAATGGGTTTGAGAAAATTTATCAAGTAAGTTTAATTTGTGTTATTCCTCATGAATTTGGACTTCATCTTTACATGCATCAATGAATCTTTGAGAAAGTTGGAGAATTAATTTCATGTTTGGGTATAAGGAGAGCAAGTTTTGGGAAATTATAAATTCATGAACATTTTGAACTTAATATTGAATTAAAGGAATTTTGGATGTAATTGGTTTGAATTTTGACCCTAATTTTACACATGCAAATATTTTCTAAGAGTTTTATAATTTTAATTTCATAATTTAAGGGGATAGAAAAGAGCTAGAAATCAATTTTATGGGATTAGAAGGAAATTGATAAGAAAATGATGAACTGGAGCTAAAATCAAGTTTATGAGAGTAAAGTTAGAAATTAATTATCTTTGGCTTGATTTTGTAGAATCATCCTAAATACTTGAGATTTGAGATTAAATTCATGGAATTAGGATGAAATTGAGTTTTAAACATAAAATGAGTTATATGCATCATGAATTAAGAAAACTATGAAATTAGTCTCTTGGATTTTGTAAGAAATATGGTTTTAAGTAAGAAATTAAGTAGACTCATAGTTGTGGAAATTAATTTGAAAAATTAATTGTTTTGATTTGATTTTGTAGTATTTTCTTGTAATACATGAGTTTTAAGGGAATTGGGCCATTCAAGTCCATATTTTGAAGAGACAAAGGAAATGTTTTAAGAAAACCAAGTTTATGGAAATTTGTAATTAATCCTAAAGTTTTGATTTTATAATTAGATTTTTTATTTAATCCACGCATGTGATGTAATTTAAGAATTCTATTCAGTTTAGATACATTTTAGAACACCCATGATTATAAATTAAGTTTTTGGTTAGAAATTGAGTTAAGTTGAATTTATAAGAATTGAATTGTGTAATTCATAGTTAAGTTGATTTTGTTATTAATAATAAAATTGGATCTATTTGTATTACATACATCATGGAATTTCAAGAGATTAAGAAGTCTAATTTATATTTTAGAATTGTGGGTTGATGTAAAGAAGATGAGTTAAAACTAAATTTGGACAATTGGAACATGATTTGAATGAATGATTTATAATTGAAAGTGTTTACTAAATTATTCAATGGTTCTCCATTTTTGTATACCAAAAGTACATGTTTTGAGTCTTTGAATAACAAATTTGAACTTCAATTATAATTTTGGAATTTCAGAATTTACGTTGTCCGCTCGAGCGAGGAAAGTCTCGCTCAAGCGTGAAAATCGAGCTTCCAGTAGTTTTTCAAATTTTACAATCCGCTCGAGCGACCAAAGTTGCGCTCGAGCGGAGACCCATTTTCAGCATATTTTGGAAAATTACATTTAGTTCACATTTTTATTCTTATCTCTTTCCAAGGCATTCTAGACATGATTTATGACTCAATAAAGATTAATAAGCTACCAATCAACATAGATTAGTTAGTTGAAGAATGAATCATTGATCTAGTGGTAATTGTTTAAGAAACCAAGTAAAAGATCAATCTATTTGGAAAAGAAGGGCTTAGTAATGAAAGAATATGTGAAATAAGAACCCAGTTTATTTGAATGAGAAAGGATAACCATAGTAGAACTTCGGACTGTTTAGATGGAAAAAGACTAGGAAAGTCAAGTTTGATCAAGGAAGTAATATTGTATTTCAATGTGTATATGTTATGTGTTTGTGTAGGTCACGTGCCATTGTCTGCCTGATTTATCTGGTATGTCCAGTTTGTCTGATTCCCTTCTGCAGCTATCTGTGAGTAATAACTTAGTAAAGTTATGTTCAACTGTATTTATTTTCTGTGTGATAAAATGAGATCTGTTTTCTGAAATGATATGTTCTGTACAATGAATGATTGTCCAATTTCTGATATCTATTCGTGACATCCTTAGCACCATGTGATATCTGTTAGCTGTTACCCGGTATCGGAGGTTCCTTTATGGAACTTAATCTGTCAGCACTCTGTTACCCGTACCGGAGGCCCCGTCATGGGGGCTCAGCTTCTGTTCTATTACCTGGATCCGAAGGTTCCTTTATGGAACTGGTTATTCGTAACCTCACGTGTATACGTTCTGTTCTGTTCTGTTCTGTTAATGCTAATGGATGTATCACGTATGCTTATGCATGACTTATGATTTCTGTATATGATCTGGGCAAATTATGAATTTGATACGAAACTGAATTATGAATTCTGAATCTGTACGGACTCATTCATTAAAACCCTTTACTCTGTTATTATCCACTGGGCTCTAGCTCACTGTATTATTTATGTATGTAGGTGATCAGGCGCATGACCAGGCTTAGAGGCATCTGCATAGAATCTGTTTTTGTCAGTCAACCTATGTGCCTCCCGTGGAGGTTTCGGACATGCCAAGTGATTTATCGCTATGTGATTTAAAGTTTAAGTTTTGTTTTCGTGTTTGGTTGAACAAGTCTGGTGTATTTTGTAAATAGGGCTAAGCCCCTTTTTGTCTAATCTGTATATATATGATGACTTAAAGATAATGTGTATATATGTATATAAAAAGTTTTAAATTTTTCTGTCTCATATAAGTCTGCACAGCTCGATGGACGTTGTATATTGTTATTTGCTTCCGCTAGCCCCTAATATTATGTTAATTTGTCTCAGAGGCCTTCGGTAATCCCTAGATTACTGGCCGGTTACGATGCTAAACCTATAGGGGCGGGTTTGGGTCATGACAATAGGAGAGATATGTTCTTTTAGCTTATGCGTTTTAGTTATCAATTTTTAACTAGCAAAAAATTGCACCAAACAAGTTCATTGTCTTCAAAATTTTTACTTTTGTGCAGAGTAACATTTTATTTTTATATTCAGAATCTAACATTTTACTCGTTTTTCAGAGTAAAATTTTACTTTTATACAGAGTAAAATTTTACTTTTAAATTCGGGGTGTAACATTTTACTCTTAGATTTAGAATGTAACATTTTATTCTTATTTCAGAGTAAAATTTTACTTTTATGCAAAGTAAAATTTTACTTTTAGATTTTTTTTTAACATTTTACTCTTATATCATAGTAAAATTTTACTTTTATGCAGAGTAAAATTTTACTTTTAGATTCATGTTTCAAGTTGTGTTGGTGACACACTGTATAAGTTGTCAATCTTTGGCAAACTAAATAGTAAAAATTAACTCTAAAATATAATACAATGTTACACTAAACCACAGTAAAAATTTATTAATTCAAACTAAACACAAATTGACTTTTGGACTTGTAATGACAGTAAAATTTTACTTTGATAGTGACAGTAAAATTTTACTTTGATTGACAGTAAATTTTTACTGTTAATTGATTGCAGATTTGTAAAATGGTTCCACCTCTTATGTTGTTTATGCAAGTATGGTGATCATACCATTGTGTTCAAGGTTGTGTCAAACTGCACGTTGAAGGATTTAACTGATTTCTTAAGTTGTAAATTGAAGAAGTTTGATTGTAGTGGTTGCATACTGTTATCGTACTGTTTACCTGGACATTCACAATGCATGATTGATGATGATTCTGATTTTCAGAATATGTTGTCGCTTGTTTATCCACTTGGTGTTGACCGGGTTGATGTGACTATTACTGAAATGGGCATTTCAAATGAAAAACATGGAGTTGGAGAATCAGGGGACGCTAGTGGATCCAACATTACTGATGATGAAATGGATTTTCTCCCTATGTTTTGTCAACATTAAGAAAGGACTTTGTTGTCTTGTAGATGGGTAAATGGAATTACTCATGTAGGTCAAAGATTTATTGGAGGTGCAAAGGATTTCCGGACTGCATTATGTAAATATGCCATTGAGATAGGGTTTGAGTTTGTGTATGTGAAAAATGAGAAGTGTCGGGTCACTGCTGTGTGTTCAATGCGGGAGTCCAAAGCTTGTTTATGGCAAGTACATGCATCTCTAGAAAGTGCTAATAATTTTTTCTACATTAGGACTCTACATGATGAGCATACTTGTGGAGCTGCAGTTCGTGCTTCTAAAAACTCAAGGATTAGTTCAAATTTGGTTGCAAGTTTGATTGTTAATGAAGTTTGTGGGAATCCCCAAACTCGTCCAATTGATGTTGTGCGTCAATTTACAAATCAATACGGGCTCACCATTACGTACAATCATGCTTGGTTGGGAGTTGAGAAAGTTAGGACTACTATTTTTGGAGATTTTTCTATGTCTTATGATGAGATTCGATGGTATATGGATATTGTGACGAGCACAAATCCTGGTAGCTATTTGCGTCTTGACTATAACCATCAAAGTGGACGGTTCAAGAGGTTTTTTGTTGCATTTAATGCTTCCATTCAAGAGTTTAGGCATTGCCGTCCTCTATTGTTTATCGATGGAACTTTTCTGAAGGGGAAATATAAGGGCACCTTGTTAACAGCTACAGCGAAGGATGGGAATCAAGGTAAATATTACTATAGTTTATTCAAAAGTAACAAGTTACTTATTCTCAGAGTAACATGTTACTGTTATTCAGAGTAAAAATCTACTATATTTGTCCTTTTCGTTTAATATACTTACTAATTGTGAAATGTTATTTTTCAGGTTTTTTCCCTCTTGCAATGGCAATTGTCGATACGGAGACTATAGATAGTTGGGAATGGTTTTTTATGCATTTGTTGAATATATTGTTGGATAAAAGACCAATTACCTTCATATCTGATCGGAACGCTGGACTTTTGGAGGCTTTACCTAAGGTTTTACCTATTGTTTACCACTATTTTTGTCTACAACACTTGAAGGCCAATTTGAGGGATAGGTTCTCTGGTCTAAGTTTCAGCAATACTTTCAGGTGTAGAATAATTTTTTTGTTTTCTTCATGTGTTTATGCTCTAATAGTGAGATGTTTTAATAAGTGCTTGAAAAAATTACAAGATGAGGGAAAAGGGATCGTTTGTGGGTTTCTATCTAATTTGCCCTATGACAAGTGGACTAATGCATATTTTAAAGGACAAAAATACTGTGAAATGCACTCGAATATGGCAGAGTCTTTCAATCCATGGATCCGTCAAGCTCGTCATTTGTCCACTACGAAGATGATTAATTCAATTAGGTTGAAGATCATGGATTTGATGTCGAGAATGAGAGAACAAGCTAAGAAATGGAATACTTTTATTTGTCCGGAGATGGATTTAACATTAGTAAATGCTCTTAAAAGTGGAAGAACTTGGTTGGTTAGTTATTCAAGTGATCATGTTTTGAGGTTCAATCCCGGCCATCGGTTAGCGTTGACCTCTTGAATAGAACTTGCTCATATTACCAATGGTAATTGAATGGATTTCTTTGTGCTCACGCGGCGACCGCTATCCAAAAGAGCGGAGGTGATTTGTATGCACATGTGTAACCATTTTATTACACTACCAAGTTCAAAGCTTGCTATGCTGAGTCTGTTTATCCAATACCTACTGTTGAGAAACCTCTTGTAGCTATAGATGATCTTGTTGTCTTTCCTCCAATTTGTAAGAAGCCACCTAGTAGGCCAAGGAATAATAGGATTCCATCTAGGAGTGAGAAGATGACGAGTACACTGTGGTAGATGCGAGAAGTACGGTCATAATAGGAAGACTTGCAAGGAGACATTGCCATGAAAGACATTATTGATTTTGTAATAGAAGTATGAAAATAATGCAGTTTTTCTGCAATAAATAGTCCATAGCAATAATATTTGTAAGGAGACATTGCAATAAAAGACATTTTTACTATGTTCTTGAATGGTTGTCTGTTTAAGTTTCTAATTTGCTTTGTGGTTGAGTTTGACATTTTAATATATTTTTTTAATGTAGTTGAATAAGTTTCATGTAAATGAACTTATAATGGAGTTTGTTCAGTAGGTGTGAAGGTTTGAAATGGTTGTGCTTAGCCTGTGCTTTCAAAGTAAAATTTTTTGGTATTTCAGAGTAAACTTTTACTTTATTGTAGAGTAAAATTTTACTTTTTCGAGAGTAAAACATTGCCTTCATTCACATGAAAGTAAAACTTTACTGCCTTTCAAAGTAAAAATTTACTATGTTGTTGAATGATTCTTTGTGGGTGTGATGAGCCTGTGGTTTCACAGTAAAATTTTACTTTATTTCAGAATAAAATGTTACTTTTAGATTAAAATTTTACCTTATTTCAGAGTAAATTTTTTTTTATAGAGGGTAAAATTTTACTTTTATGCAGAGTAACATTTTACTTTTCGATTCAGAGTCTAACATTTTACTCATTTTTCAGTGTAAAATTTTACTTTTATACAGAGTAAAATTTTACTTTTAGATTCAAAGTGTAACATTTTTCTCTTTTTCAGAGTAAAATTTTACTTTTAGATTCAGAGTGTAACATTTCACTCTTTTTTCAGAGTAAAATTTTACTTTTATACAGAGTAAAATTTTACTTTTATATTCAGAGTAACATTTTACTTTTAGATTCAGAGTAACATTTTATTCTTATCTCAAAGTAAAATTTTACTTTTAGGTACAATGTGTAACAATTTACTCATATTTCAGATTTCAGAGTAAAGTAAAATTTTACTTTTATGCAGACAGTATGCTAGCCACTTAGAAAAACATTTCCAACCTGCACCAAAATTTACCACAATACACAAACTCCCCTGATGATCATCGTGCAATCTTTGTGCAAAAATAATCTAACAACACAACTACATATATCATCAAAGATACACAAGTATAACCTGTATCATTGTATTCTATTCATAACAACGTTCATTCCCAGTCAAAACAATATCTTGCTATAATAATGTATTAATCACCAAACCATAGTAAAATTTACTAGAACAATAGACATAGCATGTATTATCTAATACTCTTTTAGTATTCTTTCACTTACAATTACTTTGTCACCATTCTTTCATTTACAAAATCCAAAATTACATACATCATTCACAGTAGTTCCCCAAAAAGTTGTCTACATTGTCATCCTTGAGGTCTTAGCTCTAGCCCATTTTTTTTTTTTTTTTTTGAGGTTGAATTCCTTCCTCAGTCCATGCTTTTGGATAATCATTCAAAAATTGAGGCACTATTGACGTTCGGAAATTGTTAATTTCATCATCTTCCATAGAATTTGCAATAGGCTCATCTCTTATGATTTGGCGCATGATATAACATACAATAATTCCGCAATCAACACTGTTAATAAAAATCAAGATCTTGTTAGATTTAGTCAAATTTGAAAACTACCAATTCAAGTATGTAGTAGTAGCGTGAAATACTTACGATGTTGGGCGTTGTTGTGGATTATCTTTCAACGAAACCAAGTTTGCAAACTTTCTTCTACCTCTCTTCGTTTTGTTGGCCAACTTGTTCTCCACATATGTTATCTAACATCATTGCATAATTGTTTGGTCACGATTAAATACAAGAATAAGACACAGTAAAAAATTACTGTTAATATGATGCAAAGCACTTACAATCTTTTTTGCATCCTTAAGGTAAGGATCTTCTCTGTTGTCTCTTGGCCTTAAAGAATTGTAATGTCTCCACTCATCAAATTTAGTGTCAAATACAAGAAGTGTCCAGTGGTTGGGTTTTTCTTCCTTCTTGTTCCCATTGGAGTTCATGTAAAAATGAAGGTATCTGTATCCACTCAAATCTTGTTCAAGTACTTCATCAATTAAATGATTTCTCAAATCTCCATAACCCCATTTCACTAATGACTGCATTTAATCATATAAGAGTGTCAAGTCTCAAGTTGTATTGGTGACACACTGTATGAGTTGTCAATATTTGGCAAACCAAATAGTAAAAATTAACTCCAAAATACAGTACAATGTTACACTAAACCACAGTACAATTTTATCAATTCAAACTAAATACAAATTGATGGCTTACCTAACAAAGGCTTGAGAAAAAAAATGATTTATTCTTTTCTGGCTTCTTTGCTTGTTGCTCAATTTGAAGCATTTCTACAAAACTGTCAATGACCTACAAAAACAAAAATCAATTAAATATGTGTTAATAAAATGAACTATTTTTAGTTATTGAAGTGAACACTAGTTATTGAAAATTGTATGGCCACTCACATTATTTGCAGTATCACCATCTCTCAGAATTGCATTCACATCATGCAATGAAACATATACTCCATTTCCTGTGCCAAACCATATGATTGTACTAGTCATAAGGTAAAAAAAATGTTGATTAACACATTGCAGTTTGATAACAGTAAAAATCTATTGTTTGATCAAATTAAAATGGTCTTACTCTATGGTTTCCAAATTGTAAATCTTGCTCAATAGACACTTATCATTCTCATCAAGCAATTTGCATATTGCAACGTTATCTGGAAACAAAACCCTTCCAACTGACTTTGGTTGGCTTAGTGGCAAGTTGTCAACACAAATCACTTCATTTGATATCATTTCAATTGCTTGTTTTGTGGTCTTTTTTTTCTTTGCCTCTCTTGGCTCACATTCAAAATCAGACATCTCCTTTTTCTTCCTCGCCTTGATTTTGACTTTCTTGACCATGGATGTTTGCAATGGCTCTATACTATAGGTGTTTATTTCAATGTAGTTTGAGTCCCAAAGTTTTGCTCTTGTTCTACTCCTTTAGCATGTGGCATTTCTTTAGAAGCAAAAGCTTGGGTAGCCGCATGAACTGCATTTTCTTCAATCTGTTCAACCAACTATTTATTTTTAGATTCGGGCACTTTAAACTCCTTTTCTCAGTTTCTCCATCTCTTTCTTTGTGTTGCTCATCTTTTCGATCATTTCTTTTGTTTTTGCCTCTTGATCCTCTTGTATTTTTCGCATTGTTTCCCTCATTTTATTCAGTTCTTCAACCAATGCCATATTCTCACTTTTCAGCCTCTTGTTTTCTTTTTGAACTTGTTCTAATTTGCCAAGATCAATGAAGTCCTTCAAAGGTTGATCATCTCCTAAAGTTTCAACTACATTATCTTCATCTTCTTTACTCTCTAAATTTTCCTCTATGTCCAATGCATCTTCTTCCTGATAATTGCGAATGAGTTCCATTTCTTCTCTATAAATGGGCTTCAGTTTATTGTGATTTACCTGCATTTGAAAAATAGAAAAAGAAAAGAAGTCAACAATGAAGCAAACTTTAACCACCAGAGTAAAATTTTACTCTGTTTCAAAGTAAAAGTTTACTCTGATTATAAGTAAACTTTTACTCTAATTTAAAGTAAACTTTTACTCTGTTCAAGAGTAAGTAAAATTTTACTCTGATTGTAAGTAAACTTTTACTCTGATTGTAAGTAAACTTTTACTCTGATTTAAATGGCACCGTTTGGGAAGAAGAATATGGGGCTTTTTTGGCTATTTTAGCCACAAAAGACAAAATAGGCTATTTTAGCCACAAAAAACAAAACCTCACATCGAACCCATAATCATTACACTATTCTCTCACAAAAAAAGTCAAAAAAACCAAAAAGCCCTTCCCAAACCAAGTTTTTTAACCTAGGCTAAAATAGCGAAAAAAGTCAAAAAGCCAACCCACTTCCCAAACCAACCCTTTACTTTTATTGTGTTCAAGAGTAAATAAAATTTTACTCTTACTTTTACTCTGTTCAAGAGTAAGTAAAATTTTACTCTGTTTCAAAGTAAAATTTTACTCTGACTGTAAGTAAAAGTTTACTCTGATTGTATGTAAACTTTTACTCTGATTTAAAGTAAACTTTTACTCTGTTCAACAGTAAGTAAAATTTTACTCTGTTTCAAAGTAAAAGTTTACTCTGATTGTAAGTAAACTTTTACTCTGATTTTAAGTAAACTTTTACTCTATTCAAGAGTAAGTAAAATTTTACTCTGTTTCAAAGTAAAAGTCTACTCTGACTGTAAGTAAACTTTTACTCTAATTTTAAGTAAACTTTTACTCTGTTCAAGAGTAAGATTTTATTATGTAAGTATAATTTTAAGCAAAGTGAACCAGTAAGGCTGAGTTTGGAAAGATGATACCTCTTCGGGCTTTAATGTTTGCAATGACCTCTTCATTAGCTTTTTCCTCAACATTGATAAGTCCCATCGAAGAAGCCTTGGACACAAATTTTTTCTTTGAGGTTGAATGAGGGTAGTATGCTCCCATAACCAGTATTATAAAATAAAGAATCGAAATTAGCTAATTCTCTAAAGATAGATTGCGTAATATTTCAAGTAGTTCAATTTACTTACCAAAAGAAGAAGTACACATCCAGTTACATTTTCAGGACTTCCTAATGAAGAATGGATTGAAGTAGTCAACATGGATGCAACTACAGTTGACCATGCATATGAATTCATCATTTCCAAATCTTCTACGAGGGCGACAAAAGCCCATCCAACTGTTAGACCAGTTGTTGGTAATAGCAAAGTTGCCACAACAAGCAAACACATTATTCTGGCAACATCCTCAATATCAACTGTCGTTGTGCCTTCCAATGCATCTCCTAATGCCTCTCGTAAACTCTTTACAGATATTCTTGACATATTACGAAACCTTCTCTGCACAAAAGTTGATTCTTGTTTCTTCCTATATGAGACGTCTACTATTTTCATTCTCGATTTTATTCCAAAAATCAAAGTAACGTCACCGTCCCGTATGTCACACGTTTTCCCCCCAAGCTTAAATCCCTTTGCATAAAAGTCATAAGATTTGATGACATCTATGACATCATCGTCAACTTTCTTGAACTTCTTTAACACCACATCATCTTTCTTCCAAAAAGACTTAAACAACATCCCAAAAGGTGTTCTCTCAAGGGCAGTAATGTGTCTTTTAGTGAACCTCGTGTCTCGCATTAGGTTTATCAATGAAACAACATTTGACCTATATTGTTTCACATAGTTCTCCCTCTCCCGTACTCCATGTACAATATTCAACTTCGAAGGTTTTGTTGTTGAAGGCATTGGATTGCTTTCTTTGCAGCCTTTATCATCACTATCATTGGATTGAACTTCTTTGCTACTTCTACTCTCTTTTTTAGGGACTTTCTTCTTTTGTATAACCGTTGGTGGAACTTCAAAATCATCATCATCATCACCACATTTGCTTCTTGTAACAACCATTTTAAAACACTAAAAAGTTTCTCTATATCAACAGTGTAACATTTTACTTTAAACAACAAAGTGACAAAACAAATAAGCACTAAACAAAATGTACAAGCATTGTAATGAGACAGTAAAGTTTTACTCTGTTTGTGTAACGACCCCATCACGTATAATGATTAGTACTTGATTAATTAAGAGGATTTGAAATTTAATTGCCGAGAATTATAATTTAATTTGGGATTTATGAGAATTGTGGAATCTGATTCATATATGATTCTATTAAAGAGTTATTTTGAAATTAGAAATTAAGGGTCCAAATGGCTTAAGGAAGTAAAATTGAGAAGTTGAATCAATTTAATTTTAATTACGGACCTATTTGAGAGTTTAATTAAATATTTGATTCAGTTTAGTAAAATTGAGATTCGATTAATTAGGTCATAATTGGAGTTGATTAAGTCATGAGGATTGAGAATTGTGGTTATTATAAATTAAATTTAATTATGATGTGTCCAATTTGAATATGTAATTTATTGATGAAAATTTGAGTCTGATCAGAAATTGAAGGCCTAAATGATTTGGGAAATCAAAATTGATAATGATAATAAATTTAATTTAATATTTGGAGCCTTTTGGAAGTCTGACTAAAAATCTGATTTGGATTTATAAAATTAAATATAATTAATTGGGCCTTAATGGAAGTCAAACTAAACTAATCAAATTATGTGGGATTTATGATTTGTTATAATTAATGTAACTATGTGTTGATCAAGATTTATTAAGATTAAGTGTTAATTAAATTAACCCTACACATAAATTAATTTATGGAAGAATCTAGAATTAAAGGGTGTAAATGAGCATGGGTGTATTCAGCAAATTAGTGGGTATGTATATGTGTGTGCACGTGTAAGGCTGTGGTCAAAAGGTGAACTGTGCATGTGTGTGCTGGTGAGTTCAAGATGAGGGTAATTTCCTTGGGGCCAAAACACACATTCGGCGAAGTGAAGAAAAAGAGTTAAGGGAATTTAGAGAGAGAGAGAAACAGTCGAGAGAGAGGGAGAGTGTGTAAAAAAAAATTCTTGGAACTCAGTTGCTGGAAATTGAGTAGGAAAGCTAAGAGAAAAGCTAGGGAAAAGTGGAGAACTAAAGAAAAGTTCAAGAATTGGCCAAGAAATTCATCAATTTGAAGATTTAAGGTAAGAAATTGAGACTTAAATTCTGCAGATAATTTACTCACAAGCTGAAATTAAAGGGTAATTGGGTTTAATTTCATAACATAAGAAAAGAATGTAGAAGGTTTGAGTTAAGTTTGATAATTAAGAAATTGATGTTGTGATTTGATTTTCTTCATCCTTCACATATTTGAAGTTTATCATTACATGCATTGTAAATTTTTAAGATTTTAGAATTTAATTCATATTTTAAAGTTTATGAGCTTGAGATTAAATTGTGATATAAATTAAGAAGTCAAATTATAAATTGAGCTTGATAATGGAAAAATTGGTTGGATTTGATAAATGTTTTATACATGCATCATGGATTTTGAGGAATTTAAGGTAAACAATTTCATGTTTTGAAGAGAAGAGGGAAGAAATTTTATAAGAAAAATTAAGTTTATGGAAATTTTGGGGTTAATCCTAAAGTTAGACAAGTTCTTGATTTTACTATGAAAGACAGGAATTGGTTTAATTTTAATTTAAAAGTTTTATTCAAATTAAAGAGTATGAGTTTATGGAAGATTAAACATTGATTTAATTTTGAATATAGAAAATTAATTAGTTTTAATCTCAATGTCACACATGCAAATACTTTCCTAAGAGTCATATAACTTCAATTTCATGTACATTAGAAGGAATTAGTAAAATGGTGTAGAAATTGAATTAGATTCAAAATCATAAAAGTTAATTTGAAAATAACCATTTTGGGTTTGAATTTATTTGTCATATATGAAATTGAGTTTCAATCACACATGCATCATGAATTTGCAAGAGTTTTGGGAGCCTAATTCATGTTTTAAAATTTGTGGGTTTGATGGGGAGAAAATGAGTTAAAACTAAATTTGGACAAGTTGAGCATGATTTTGAATAAATGATTTCTAATTGAGAGTATTTACTAAATTATAAAATGATTTTCCATTTTTGTGTACCAAAATACATATTTTGAGGCTTTGAACATTAAATTTGAACTTCAATTACAATTCTAGAAATTCCAGAATTTACGCTGTCTGCTCGAGCGAGGAAAGTCTCGCTTGAGCGTGAAAATCGAGCTCCCAGAAGTTTTTCAAACTTTACAGTCCGCTTGAGCGACCAAAGTGGCGTTCGAGCGGAGACCCCCTTTTCAGCATATTTTGAAAAGTTGCATTTAGTTCACATTTTTATTCTCATCTCTTTCCGAAGCATTCTGGACATGATTTATAACTCAATAAAGATTAATAAGCTACCAATCAACATAGATTAGTTAGTTAAAGAATGAATCATTGATCTAGTGATAATTGTTTAAGAAGCCAAGTAAAAGATCAATCTATTTGGAAGAAGGACTTAGTAATGAAAGAATATGTGAAATAAGAACCTGGCTTATTTGAATGAGAAAGAATCAGCGTAGTAGAACTTCGGACTATTTAGACGGAAAATGACTAGAAAAGTCAAGTTTGATCAAGGAAGGTATTTCAATGTGTTTATGTTATATGCTTGTGTAGGTCACGCGCCATTGTTTGCCTGGTTTATCTGATATGTCTAGTCTGTCTGATTTGCTTCTGCAGCTATCTGTGAGTAATAACTTAGTAAAGTTATGTTCAACTGTATCTATTTTCTGTGTGACAAAATGAGATCTGTTTCCTGAAATGATATATTCTGTACAATGAATGATTGTCTAATTTATGTTATGTATTCGTGACATCCTTAGCATCATATGATATCTGTTGGCTGTTACCCGGTATCGGAGGTTTCTTTATGGAACTTAATTCTGTCAGCACTCTGTTACCCATACCGGAGGCCCCGTCATTAGAGATGGCAATTTAAACCTGGCCCGACGGGGACTCGATCCGCCAACCCCAATGAGAATGGTTTTTTCCCAAAAAATACCCTTGTGGGGACGGGGATGGTATTCAAAATTAAAACCCCGATCAGTTTCGGGCCGGGGACGGTAATTAGTGTTCAAGCCCCGGCCCGTCCTAGTCCTCGTCCCCGGCCCCGACCTTCTCCCCAGCCCCGAATTTTTTCCGAAGCAAAATTACCATTTTACCCCTCTCTCTCTCTATATATATATAAATCAATCCTTTCACTCACGCAGGCTAAACCTCACACTCACACTCACTCATCATCAATGTCTCTCATCTCTCTCGATCTCCCTCTCTCTAAAACCTTCTGCCGATCTCCATCTCCACCGCCGTTCTCCCTTCTCCCACCGCCGATCTCAATCCTACCACAACTCCACCGTCTCTCCCACCGCCGATCTCCATCCTCCCACAACTCCACCGTCTCTTTTTCTTCTCCAACGGCAGTGATGCCAAGCTTGCCGAATCACCGCCACCATCACCGACCAAGCTTCGCCGATCCGCCACCATCACCGACCAAGCTTCGCCGATCCGGCAGTGACACCCTCACCCTAGATCTGGAATATTCTCTCTCTCTCTCTCTCTCTCTCTCTCTCTCTCTCGATTTGTTATATATAGATATATATATTATATTTGAGCATTAGATCTCTGTCTCTCTCTATGTTGTTGATGATTATATCCCTCTCTTTCTATGTTGTTGTTGATGATGAAGAAGAAGAATAGATCTGTTAGATCTAATTTTTTATTTTTTTTTTACATTTGAGCTCATTAGATTTGTTAATGGGTTGGATCTAACTTTTTTTTTGGCCGGAGAATTTTCAGAGTCGGAGAAGCCCGATCCTCGTTAGGGGGCGGGGGTCGATATAGGGTCCCTGTCCCCGCCGGGGATCGGGGGCGGGGACGGGAATTTTTTCACCTTCGGGGATCGGGGACGGGTAGTGCGATCCCGGGCCCCGGCCCGACCCATTGCCATTCCTATCGGAGGTAGATTGGGATTGTTGTTCGGCGGCGTGGTTAGAGGCGGAGTAGCTACCCGGAGAGGAGAGAGAAGTGACTTGGAGTTTTAAACCTTTGTAACTCTAGCCCTAATGGCTATAGTTGATGGCATTTGATAACCTCATTGATGTTAGCTTTCATGGTTAATGCTCCCCCTACTAGTATAAATAGAGGTATTTCTCCTCCAACTTAGTATGTTGTTTTTAGAAAGGTTTTGTGATGGAAAATGAGATGGTGTTTTGAGATAAAAAGTTAGAGATGGTTTTTTTACACCAAAGAAAATTTTTCCTATCTTCTTTTGTTAGCCTTTTCTTTGGTTTTTATTAGAGAGAGTGCAGCCATTATAAAGTTCGCTGAAACTATTCAGAAGGTGCTTCTGCATTAGCTGGTTTTGACCATCGTATCCTAGGAGGCAAACGCGGGTACACCTCTAGCACCCATCGAGAGGCAGTGAATCTATTTTAAGGAAACTGTGATATCACACAAGCTTCGGTTTGTTTCTTTTCTTATTATTTGTTCTTTAATTTTTCAGAATTTAGTTTATCTCGACAAGTTCGTTATCCATGTTAATAATTTGTTCTTTTAATAATGTAATCTAATTTATTTCTGTATTTAGTTGTGCCGTTTATTCTGTATTTCATCCTTTAATAAAAAAAATTGTTTTGTTTTGTTATTTCTATTTAATTTATTTTATATATTTTTCTTGTAATGTGGAAAAATACCAACAATCTTAAAACATATTTTTATAAGTAGTTTTTGAAAAAACAATTTAGCTTTTATTTTAAATTATTCTAGTAACTCTTGGAATTAAAATTAATTTAACTGTCTAGAGTTATTGGATTGTTTTGAGTTGTTTATTTCTAATAATTTATTCATGCAATTTATTTTATGTTAATTAGTTGGTATTGCTTGAGTTATTTGATTATTAGTGTTTAAGTTGGTAGGAGTTTATAAAAACAAAAAATTCATTATGTAAGATTCTTACTATTTTATTTAATTGGTTTGATTTTGTTGTTGTTGTTGTTGTTGTGGTTGTTTGTGTAGCTAACTTTCTTTACAAGTTTACTTAAGCAAGAAAGGATGATATCTAATATCTTATGATTATGTTGTATTATAAGGTGGATGGATCCTAAGAGAAAATTAGTGCATTTGGATAATTTTACATTATAATTCTATTAATTAATTGTTGTTTCGGTTGTGAGTTTTTCCATGTATTGATGTGTATAATCAAGTGATTTACTCCAAACATTATTGTGTATTGTTGGAGTTTAACTCTATTGTTTATAAGATTATTTGCTCATAGTTAGATAGTTGGAATGCCAATGTTATGATCATAATATTCCTATATCTATAATTGATTTATAGCCATGCAACTCATGACATTCTTGTAACTGTAATACATCTATAGCCTTTGAATTACACATTGCGAGTTATAGTTGAAATTACTGTTGGAAATGGTAGAAAAATTCTAGCTAAAACCATAATTTTTTCTCAAGTTTAGTCTATTTTTTAGGTGGGCCCCGAGTATCGATTTACTCGGGTCAAAGTGGTAACGCGTTCTATGCCGCGTTGTGATTCACGTGGTATATTTGGTTGCTCAAAACCATTACCGAGTGAATGGGAAATTGAAGCCAAAGTGAGCTCCATGGAAATGGAGTTATGGTGGAAATTCCTTAAGGTTGTAAATTGGCTTGTCCCACATTGATTTGGTGGGAAGTTTTGAAAGGGTTTATAAAG
>NW_021024717.1:479774-518908 GCF_004153795.1 Camellia sinensis | reverse complement strand
TTTCTTCCTATATGAGACGTCTGCTTTTTTCGTTCCCGATTTTATCATAAAAATAAAAGTAACGTCACTCTCCCGTATGTCACACGTGTTTTCCCCCAAGCTTAAATCCCTTTGCATGAAAGTCATAACATTTGATCACATCCATGACATTATCATCAACTTTCTTGAACTTCTTTAACAGCGTATCTTCTTTCTTCCAAAAAGATTTAAACAACATCCCAAAAGGTGTTCTCTCAAGGGTAGTAATGTGTCTTTTAGTGAACCTTGTGTCTCGCATTAGGTTTATCAATGAAACAACATTTGACCTATATTGTTTCACATAGTTCTCACTCTCCCGTACTCCATGTACAATATTCAACTTCGAAGGTTTTGTTGTTAAAGGCCTTGGATTGCTTTCATTGCAGTCTTCATCATCACTAGTATTAGATTGAACTTCTTTACTACTTTTGCTCTTTTTTTTTTTAGGACTTTCTTCTTTTGCATAGCCATTGGTGGAACTTCAAAATCATCATCATCATCATCACCACATTTGCTTCTTGTAACAACCATTTTAAAACACTAAAAAGTTTTCCTATATCAACAGTGTAACAATTTACTTTAAGCAACAAAGTGATAAAACAAATAAGCACTAAAGAAAATGCACAAGTATTGTAATGAGACAGTAAAGTTTTACACTGTTTGGTAGTAAAACTTTACTTTTATTGAAAGTAAAATTTTACTCTGATTAAAAGTAAAATTTTACTCTGAACAATATACCCTAGGAAATAAACAAAAAACACATACAAATTTTATAGAACCAAGAATCAAGAAAACCTTGTCTCAATTTTGACTATACGCAACACAGTTCTGAAATTAACATGTACAATTCACATTCAAACCGAAATCAGAGAAATGACGAAACTACAATCACATTAGCATACATACATATATATATATATATACATTCATATACAAATTGATATGAACATTTATGTAATGAGCAAAGGCTAGAGTTAAAGTAAAATTTTACTCGGTAATAACTAAAATTTTACTCTCATTGTAAGTAAAATTTTACTCTGGTTGAAAGTAAAATTTTACTCTGAAAAATTCATGAAGTAAGTGAATTTGAAAGCATTGAAATTGCAGGACCAAAACACTACAGAAATCAAAGCAACGAAATTGAAGCAAAGCTGCATACACCGTTTCGAAATACCTAAATTAGTTTTCAAAAATTTTTAAACCTTAACATTCTCACATGATTTAGTAATTTAAAGTATTTTAAGATAGTGATAAAAATTTTAAAACAGATAATCCTTAGTGTAACGCAAAATCCCAAATTCTACTCACCTAACGTAATCCCATACACCACTCTCAAAATGAAAACAAACTCAGACATACTTCATAATATCGAAAAACTAGCAGAAAGGGAAAAAAATCACCTGCAAAATGTGTGTCCAAGAAAGAGAGCAAAGCGAAATACGGAGTTCGATTCGAGTGCAAGCGACGAGCTTGTAACGTTGCTTGGGTTTCAATTGACGAATCTGTAACGAAGTAGCTCTAGAGAGCGAGAGTAATGAGACTCAGAGAAGGGTTTCAATTGATGCTAGGGTTTTTGAATTATGATATTCAGAGGAGAGGAGGGTTTTCAAACGATGAAACAGAGTGAAGGAAGAGAAACGGTGCAATTGTTTCATATTTCCCTACTTAAATGGAAGGACATTTCAGTTAGTTCATGATATTTTTTTAATTGAGGGGCTTTTGGAGCCATTGTTTTATTCCGTGGGTTTCACACAAAATAGGTCCAATGGAAGAGACGTTTTACCAAAAATTCCTAAATAGAATCCTCAGGTTGTGTACAAATCGAACCACTATTCAACCTTGGGCTAATATTTTGATAGAATCGAATCCAATAATAGGGCCCCAAATATGAAACATAAAGGGAAAATTACATATATCTCTCTCGAGATTTAGCTAAATTACAGATATCCCCTTGAGATTTTGGAAATTAAGATACCCCTGAGGTTTATATTTTCATAACAAATTGCCCCCTGAGATTTATATTTTCATAACAATTTACTCCTAATTTGTTATGTAAATAGTACCTTCAAGGGGTATTTATAATTTCTCAAACCTCAGGAGGGTATCTATAATTTTACTAAATTTCGAAGGGAATATATGTAATTTGCCCAAACATTTTTAAAAGTACACCAAACGTGAGATCGTTCCTATACCGTCACAGTATTAGAAGTATTACATATGTTTACAAAATTTATCCAATAAAAAACAAATTTGTTGAAAATTTGCACCAAATAAGAAAAATAATCTTTTTGAATATAATAATCTCCTAAGTAAGAGAGTTGGGGCTAACCATCTAAATTGGAAAACGACCCCTCCAATCAACTTCTCTGTTAAGGATAACCATACAACGTGTTTTTTTATTTGTGACTTGCTCCACAATTAGTCTGGATAAGTTTTTCTCTGTCATTGGCTCAATAGAGTTACATTATTTATTATTTTATAATTATAAATAAAGAAAATTAACATATAAATTTCATCTTGAGAAATGGTGATTAGTTTAGTCTAAATAATTTTCTTATAGACTAATTAGTCTCATTAATTTTGAAAAGATAAATATATTAGGGTAAATTATCAATAGGTCCTAATAATTAGACTTAATTTCCATCAAGTCCTATTGAAAATTAGTCTTGATAAAATCGTTACTAAAAATAATTTTTTTGTGACGATTTTTTACATATGTCGATAAAAATTGACAATTAGTGACTTTTTGTTGTCATATGATTTTTATAAATTGTCTCTAAAACTTACAATTAGTGACGTTTTTCTGTGATGAACTTTTTAAATTGTCGCTGAAAATTGTGAATTAATGACACTTTTTTTGAGACGATTTTTTTAAACTATCGCTAAAACTTATAATTAGTGACATTTTTTTGTGACAATTAGTAACATTTTTTAAATAGTGTTTAATGAAAAATGTCATTAATTATCATAGGACCTATTGAATAATAAATCCACTTATTAGGATCTACCTGTAAGTCTCCTAATATATTATTCGAAAATTAAATTTACAGTTATAACCTTATTTATATTATTTTTTAATTTTTTGGCTAGAAAGGTAAATAAATAACCTATAAGAATCAAATTTAGGACGTATTTTTATATGAAAATCATTTTTTATTTAGAATGACTTGAAATGTGAGATTCTTCAAATATTTTAAAATGAATATAAAAATGATTTGAAATATAAAAATTTTCAAACATTTAAAAAAGATGTGGGATTGTTCAAACATTTCAAAAGGAGTATAAAAATTCCTTAGTAAGTTTTTGGCAAATGTATAATTTCAAACTGTAACATTCTAATGTAATACTCAAACATAACACTCCAAAAAAAACTCTTTGTGTACTTTTTTGAAACGTAACACTTTAATATAACACTTTAAAAAAAACTCCTTAGTGTAACATTCCAATGTAACACAAAAAAAAAAAAAATTTACTGTACTTTTTCCAAATGTAATTGTAACAACTCAAATTTTTAATTATTCTATAGAATTTATACTAATATTATTTAATCTCAGTTCGGAAAACATATAATTTATTATATATTATTATGTGTAATTTTGTAAAATAATATAATTATTACAAGTTTAGGGGTCAAAATATAAATAATAATAATATAGATAATATAAATAATAATAATAGGTGTAGTAGTAAAATAAATAATTAATTTTATGTTGGTATACGATAGAGTGTAATTTAATTAGAAATTAAATTATTTATATAATTATATTAAAATGTTAAGTCAAAAATTAATTGTCTTAAATATCTATTAAAAATAAGAATAAATATATATAATTATGAATTAAATATGAGTGAAAGCGATGCCTGCAACGTGTTGAGCGCCTGTGGCGTCCTCCTTCCTTAAATAGGGAGGCGTTGATCAACGTGCGTGAAGAAAGAAAAAGAAAGAAGAAAGGAAAGAAAAGAAAGAAGAAAGAAAGAGAGATGGAAAGAAAAGAAAGAAAAGAGACGAAGGAAATAATAGCCGAAGTTGAAAGGATATGTGATAGTGAAAAGTAATAATAAGATATTAAAGTTAAAGTGGATTATATTATATTTTAAGTTATTAAAATGTATTTTAAGTATGTTTTGACTTATCAAAATTCGTGTTATATAAATTATGTTTTATTAATATATTAATAAAAGTTATGTTTTATAAAGATTTCAGTTACGTAGTTTTATTATCTGAACCCTATTTGTGAAAGTGAAACCCATGGATATGTTTGTTTATATTTTAAAGAATATTTGATTATGACCTTATATACAATTATGTTTTGTAAGTGTTACCACGGAAGTCCCACGCCTTGGGAGACTTAAATAATCATTGGCTTCTGTTTGACCACTTTGTGGCCTTCTGATCCATTGACCTTTGTTCTGTGCGGAGCAAAGTGCTGTGCGAAACTAAGTGCTGTGCGAAACTAAGTGCTACACTATTGTGAGAGTCACCTCTAGAATCCGTACGAGCCACCTATTGAATTCGTACCTCTGTTCTGTGCGGACCAAAGTGCTGTACGGAGCTAAGTGCTACACTATTGTGGGAGCCACCTCTAGAATCCGTACGAGCCACCTCTTGAATCCATACATCTGTTCTGACTGTCACTTCTGTGACCTCTGCTCTGTTCTGTACTGTGGTTATGGTGATATATTTACATAATATCTGTATTTCAGTTTCTGCTACTTAAATGATTTATTTACCAAACTGAGTTATGTAAATGTTTTGGCTACATAACTATCCATGGTTATTTCGTGCCCTTATACTCTTGGCATAATATTTATCACTCTGCCATGTGCTTATAGTTGTTTACCAATTTTCAGGAACCAATGCAATTCAGAAATAGCCTTTGGAAAGTCTTAGATGCGGGGCTGCAGGATAGACACACACACACGGCACCTTTATGATATTTTTATATGTAAATATCGACCTTTTTGGTAAATAAATTTTGTAATAAAAATAGAAACTCCAATGATTATTGTGGTACCCTTACTTAAGTTTTACTTCCGCTTGCATTTATTAATTTGTTTATGATTTGGCTGGAGGTAACCTCAGTTACTGGCCATCACGATGTTTACCCCTTGGGTACGGGGAGCGGGTCGTGACAGTAACACTCTAAAAAAAGGATGTGAGATTCTTTAAACCATTCAAAAAAGAATACAAAAATGCCTTAATAAGTTTTGGGCAAATGTATAATTTCAAATTATGAGTGTTATGTTTTAAGAAA
The DNA here is from genome assembly GCF_004153795.1 of Camellia sinensis. Taxonomy (NCBI): domain Eukaryota; kingdom Viridiplantae; phylum Streptophyta; class Magnoliopsida; order Ericales; family Theaceae; genus Camellia; species Camellia sinensis. Next base: position 513,635 of record NW_021024717.1, on the reverse strand, counting down.
GTACACTGAGGAGTTTTTTAATGCTTTTTGTGTGTTATATTGGAGTGTGTTATATTGGAGTGTTACGTTTAGAATTACATTGCTTGGAGTGTTACGTTTAGAAAAAGTACACTAAGGAATTTTTTGTGTGTCGCATTTGAATGTATTATATTGGAATGCTACGCTTGAGAAAAATACATTAAGGAGTTTTTTTTAGAGGGTTACGTTGTTACGTTTGGGAAAAAATATATTAAGGAGTTTTTTTAGTGTATTATATTGGAGTATTTTACGTTCTCGTTCGTAATGTGAGATTTGTTTCAAAAAGAGAGAAAATCCAAAACCTATAGTGCAGATTGTCCAAATGTGTAATTTTATATTTGGAGAAACCCACTTTTATTCTTCAAAAATTAAATTTAAACATGTAAGTAACTACCATTTTATGTAATTTTCACTTTAAAGAAACTTTTAGATTCATAAAAAAAAAGAAGAAAACTAAACAGTTCACAAGAATATATTTTGAAATTTATTAGTACTTCATCCTATAAATAAATTAAAAATAATATTAACAAAAATATAATATTATAAAACAAATATTAACACTACAAACTGCTACCAAGAATAATAATACTATAACAATTTAAGTTGTCCGAAAGCACAAAATAAAGGTACGGGTTGGGCTCCAATCCCCTATTAAATTTATCATCAAATTTAAATTTAATAAAAAATTATCTAAAATGTGAGCTCTAATTCTTTCATCAAACTAATATCATATAGAAGAAGATTTATTTATTTTTATTAAATCAAAGGAGTTTTATCATTTCATCAAAATTTTAGATGACCGTTGGGCCAAACATTCGTCCGAACATCCTATCGGACAACCAATTTTGAGATAAATTTGATGAAAATTTATTCTAGACTAACTGTCCAAATTTAATAAAATCATCGAAGTTCATCATATCAAATCAAACTTTTCATCAAGATTTTATTCAAATCTGATGAAGCGTTGAAGATGTATTGATAAGGAAAAAAAAATTATGCCCTCATTTGAAATGGAAATTTTTGAGGTTAAAAGGCAAAAATAATTACAAAAATACAAAAATAAGTTAAAAAATTAATAAAATAAAATATCATATTCAAATTAAAATTATTTTATTTGTTCTCTCAAAAAAATCAAAGGCTTCGTTTGGGAAGTTGCTATTTTAGTAGGCTATTTTAGTTTTTGGCTATTTTAGTAGGTTAAAATTTTTGTGTTTAGGAAGATAATTGAATTTTTTTGTGGTTGGATGTGATGTTTGTGAGAGAAAAAGTGAAATGATTATAGATTTGATGTGATATTTTATCTTATTAACTATTTTAACCTATTTTACCTTTTTGTGAATTTTAACTTAAACTAAGTTATTTTTTTTCTTGTCAAACACCCCCAAAATAACCCAAAAAATTCATACCAAATAAAACGTTTTAGTCATAAATTAAAAGAGTAAAAAAAACCCAACCCACGTCCGAAACCAACCCATATATTAACAAAATGTTTGTGTAAATATTCAGGTCGGGTCGGTAACCCGAATATATGCGAGAAAAGTTAGTTGGTACAGGCCACAGTGGTCACCCTTATTCTATCCTTCCATTCATATAGTAACAGACTTCCAGAATCCTCCTTCGGTTCCCGGTCTTTCTTCCCTCTCTTTCTCCTTAACTTTATTCTTCAAACAATGTGATGTAAGGAGTCGATCACAGTTGTAGAAAATTGAATATCCTCCAAATTCCTCAATCTAAGTCCTAATCCAAAACCCTAGGAGTGAGAATCAAAATCGTCAGTTCATGAAATAAAAATTCAGAGATGGAGATTAGAGAGAGTGACAATTTTGATTGTTCTCGAAGGTGATGGTGCCTTCGTCTTCGAGAAATTCGGATCGAACTTCGTCTTCAGCATCCTCAAAATCATCGTCCATCATCTCTGAGCTCCAAAATCACAATAATCATCAACAACTGACCAAAAACAGCAACAATTTAGGCTCAATGACAGTCGACAGCTCGCTGATTGACGCCGAGATCACTTTATTGGACGCCGCCGGAGCCGTGACTGCGATTAGTGATAACGAGTACAACGGTGGCGGCCGTGGCGGAGGGACGCCAATGATTCGGTCGAATTTTGTGGCGAAGAAGACGGTGGGCGATGTGTGGAAGGAGATTGTGGCTGGTCGGAGGGAGCTGAGAGAGTGTAAGAAGGAGGCGCCAGATGAGGTGACGACATTGGAGGAATTTCCGGCGAAGGCCGAGGTGGTGGTGGAGGATGTGAAGGTGCGCTTGGTGCCGCCGCTGGGAGAGAGGTTGAGCGGAGGTTTTTTGGCATTTGATCCCATGCCTCTGAGTCGGTTTCCATCGCAGCAGAGTGTTGATTCATTTGAAGGGTTTGGGAATGGAGTGGAAGTGATTGGAGGAAGAGGGAAGAGGCGAGCTGTTTTGGAGCTGTTGGATAGAGCTGCACAGCAGAGACAGCGGAGGATGATTAAGAACAGAGAGTCTGCAGCCCGGTCAACGTAGTGAAAGCAGGTAAATGTTTGTTTTTTTGGAAAACCTTTTGTTTTGTGATGTTAATACATTGACTGAGTATGGTTTCATGGTTTGAATTGTAGGCATACCAAGTTGAGCTAGAATATTTGGCAGTGAAATTAGAGGAGGAAAATGAAAAGCTGCTGAAAGAGAGTAAAATATTTAATCTTGAAAATTATCTAGAATTGTTTTTGCCTGTAATGTTGAATACTATCGCCCTGTTGAACGTATTGGTGAATATGTTTCAAGTTTGAGGCCTTATTTGGAGGATGGAAATTGGGTTTGTTTCACCTTGATATAACACCTGGAAAAATCGGAATAGAATTTTTTAAGTAATTGGGTGACGACATATTTCATTAATGATCAGATTTTTGCCAGTGATGTAATTGTTGCATGCCTTACGTTCACCCTTGAACCTTACAAGTTTATTGTAAGATGCAAGTGTCTTCTCACTGGAAGCTTCATTTCAGCTTGTCAAAACCTACTTCTTTGGATAAAGAGTGCCATGAATTACATTGGAAACCAACACAACACATATTTTCTTATTTGGTATTGTCACTACTGTAACCACAACTGAACCATCTTAATCAGTACTCCCTTTTAATCTATTGGGCAAGTCATAGTTGCATCTTGATTGGTTGACACTATGCGGCACAAAGCTTGATTGATTTTATTAGATGCCAGATCATGTTACTATTTTGAATTATAATTTAGATTTTAGCTAACGCTCCGTTTGATTGGGCCTAAAACATTTTATAAAAAATATTTTTTGTTTTTTTTGGCATTTGGTATAAATGGAAAATAAAAGTCAACGGAAAACATTTTCCATGGTCAACTAAAAACAAGTCTATTTGTACAAAAAATGTTTTCTATTTTTAAAAGACGGAAAACATTTTCTCGACTAAAGTATTACCAATGTCACTACACCATCACCTCTACTATCACCTCCACCACCACACCACCACCACCACCACCACCACTGCTGCCACTGCCACCACCACTGCTGCCACCATCACCACCACCACCTCTACTTCCACCTTTGTCCCACCACCACCTCCACCAAACATAGAAAAATGTTTTCTTCAAAAATATTTTCTGGAAATTTTTTTTCGTAGAAATTGTTTTCCGTTAAAAAATGTTTTTTTCCCAAACAAATGGAGTGTAAGTGAAGTTGAAATTTATTTGGGGCTTTCACTCTCTTCTTGCTCTATATGAATGAGCATTCATTATCAGTCCTTTGCAGTAAAATTGAAAAACTGTGAGCTTCATTATGTTCTCCCTGACTACTTACTACTCAAATTTTGATGGAACTACAACATTTTTATAAAAGACATACCAAAGAACCTTTTGAAAATTATGAATTGTCAATTCGCTGATATCTGATGTTCTTATGTACCTATTTTGATTGTGTAGACGTCTTTTATAAAACATGCGTTAAATTTTCTACTCCTTGGGTCAACTATCTTGAATAGTTTAGTACAAACAAAAATTTGTTAGAAACGTGTGTTGAAGTATTTATTTGTTAAGTCTTTAAAGACAAGTTTTAAGGAGAAGCATTATTGTAAGCTCTACTTATTCATGTGTTTGTTGGTATGAGAGAAGAATACATAACACACCTTCTGGCTTGTACATGTGCATGTGAGATGGGGGGAATAATATTAAATGTAGTGATCTATGCTGCTGATATATACGTTTTAAGACTTACTGAAGTTAAATTTATTAATATATTGTTTTTTAGTGCTTATTAAAATTATTTAGTTATATCATTGATAGAAGAACTTACAATTTTTTTTAATTGTTGTTTGATGTCTAAGATAATTCTTGTAAGCATCCTTAAGTCTCTACTTTTTAATTCACTAGCTGGACTCCTGGTAATCTGCACCTGCACGGGTACGTTAGTTGGCTTAGGCCATCCTTGTGAACTAGACATCTGAGGTTCAACATCAACTCTAACTTGGCTTACCCAATGCATGTGGTTTGTAGTGAATACGTGCATCTTTTGGACTAGTTTGACTCAAATCGGTAGGCAACACCCCCTTGCAACAAAAGTAAAAAAGAAAAAGAAGTCTGAGCCAAAGCATTTTATCATTGTTTTCTATTTAAAGTATTTACTTCAATTACATGCCCTATATGGACCCCTTAGCTTATTATCCAGGCATGATATCCTTGTTTGAGTTGTTCAAAGTATTCATGCCAAATACACATTCTAAATTAACCCCTGCTCTTATATATACCATATTTTTTTTCCTTTTGTTTTTGTTTTTAATTTTTTTTTGTAATTTTAGGCAGTGTTGCATTTAATATAATTGGGTTACTCCCTTCTTACATTAATTATTTATGCTAATTATTCTCGATTTCTCATATATAAGCACCAATAATTGCAATCTTGAGCACTAATATGACAAGGGAATATTGCATAAATGACAATATGAAGTGAACTAAGAATGTAGTTAAATATGATGACTCAATAGTGTCCTTTGATATAATTCTTTTTTGCCCAGCTGCTCTTTTATTGGTTCATGATAATTTATGGTTGCTTATGGAGTGTATTTGCTTTAATAATTTTTTTTATTTTATATTTTTTGCCGAAGACCAAAGAAGCTTTTGTTTGCAGTTGTGCAATTTTTTAATTTGTAACTGTTCATGCGGCCACTTCTTTGCATGGACATAAATGAATGACATTTGGAGTACTAGCAAGAATGAATCTTCTAAAGTTTCAGTTGGATAATAAGTGGTTAAGGGTGGAATTTTTAGTGCTTTGTTGTGGGTTTGGGTTCCTCTTTTCATTTGATGTGGGCTGTAGGGTTGTATTTGTGAACGAATTAATTGGGGATGCAGAAGTTAAAAATCTTAAAATTTGTTTTATGTACTTTCCAGTTTTGCAATGTTGTGTGTGATCGGTGGTATTTTAATGCTCGAGTGATGTCACCCCTGCCAGAGCTATGGCAAGGGTGACATAAAAAAATTGTTTATTGTCCTGCATTGACTGAACCAATGAACTAACAAAAGTTTTTTTTTATTATTGCAGGCTGAGCGAACCAAGGAAAGGTTTAAGCAGGTATGTAATCAATTCTGATATCTATGCTCTTTTGCTTCTCATTGTTGTCATGGAATATAGTCTGAAAGCTGTGGTGGTCTAGTTCAAGGACAAACTATTTGAAGTAAAATCGTCTTTGAATGGAGTTGGAGTGTATCTATTTAAGTTAGCAGCTGTAGATGTGATGTAGGACAATCATAGATAGTAAATTAGTGGCCTCATGAACAAATTCTCACTCCATGGATATAATTGAATGGAATTAAAAGAGTTGCAAGTAGATTGTGTAGAGTTTTGCATTTGGGAATTTTATGTTTTATTTGTCTCTAAAGTTAAGTTTCTTCATCCACATGAATGTGAAATTGTGATAAAGGATTTAAAAATCTTCTTTGAAAATTAGGTGGCATTTTCCCTCACAATGTTTTGGACAAACAAAATATTGTTGAAGGTGTGAGATTTTTGTATGGGCTTGGCAAGAAAGCTTTTCAATTTTCTAGCCAATCTTGTACAATCTAGGAAGCACGGATACGGATACAGGATACGAATACGGATACGGATACGGCGATACGACAAAATTTGAAAAACTAGGATACGGATACGGCGGGAATACGTTCAAGAGACAACTTGATACATAAAAATATAGCATAAAAAATATTATTTTTACAATTTTTAGTAATGTAGTATGCATAAAAATAAAAACCTCAAGCAAAAGACAACTTGATAAAAAAAGAAAGATTCCTATGAAGCTAAGAGTCTTCAAGGTTAATAGCTTCAACTTGTTCCCCTTCATCAATGAATATCACAGCTTCCATATCTGGTTCATCAAGGGAAAGACTTGCAATTTCAAGTAAGCCTGCACCCTCCAATGAATCAAAAGCATCTCCACCAACATCCCATAACTTGGTTTCTCTTTCAATGTACTGTCGACTTCTCCTTGATAGGAGACGAAGATTGTTGTGCACAAAAACCAAATCTTCAGCATGTTGTGATGTCATTTTGTTTCTTTTCATGGTGTGAATAAAGGAGTAGGTGCTCCAATTCCTTTCACAGCATGATGAGGAATATGGCTGGCCAAGCAATTTTAATGCTAAAGATTGAAGCATAGGAGCAGGAGACCCATGTGTAAACCACCAAATAAGTGGATCCAATACTCCTCTATCAAACTTTGAGTCAAAATCTCCAAACATATCCAAACCTCTTGAAAACTTGGCATATTCCACATTTACAACCCTTCTCTCCTCTAAATTTGGAGAGTATTTCTTGAAGCACTTGTTTCTCATACTTGAAATTTCTTCATCCCTATGAGGAGGGACACGATTGGGATTTTCATTGAGCCACGTTGAAATATAATACCTAGATTACAACATTAGAAAGTTTCAAAATTAAATGATGTTATTCATATTAAAAGACAAATGTCAACAAAGAAATCTAATTAGTAAGAGCATGAATTAAGTTAATACCTCGAATTCAAAGAATGTGCAAGGCGATGAAGAGTAGTGTTACTTTTGGCCCACCTCTCAACTAGTATATTGTGCACAACGGAATAAAAGATTGATTGCTCATGATCTAGCTTCCCTTCATGCCTAAAGATGCTTGCCTTCACCTTTTCAATCATGGTGCCCCATATTTCATAGACTAAGTGACGGCATGGTTTGTCAGTGTCACAAAACCTAAGCATCTCATAGATAGGCAATGTAAAAGACAAAGTGTAATCAATCTTATCCCACCACACATCATTCAATAATTTTTCCTTCACATATGTTGCTTTCCCAACATCGTCTTCTTTGTAAGAAACCCACTGGTCACTAATAACCATTGATTGAAGGCCATGCTTTATAAGTTTAAACCTTTTGAGCATGACAATGACAGATGCAAAACGTGTGTCCGCAACAGCAAGCAACTTCAAGGTACGAATTCATTGAAAATAGCTAGCCGCATGGAATGGTTCATGATGAAGTTTTTAATAAGCATCACATCATCAACACAAAGTGTGATTCAGTGACATTCATCATAAGCAAAAGTAGTACCCCTTGTTTCCTTTGGAGCACAAATATTCTTAAGAGCAAGATTCAGTGTGTGAACTATACATGGTGTCCAAAAGATATTCGGGACTTACTTTCAATGAGTAAACCAGTTGCACTACACAAGGGAGCATTATCTGTAATGACTCGAATGACATTCTGATGTCCAACTTCTTCAATTGCTTGACTAATTAAGTTGGAAATAAAAAACTTGTCTTTGTGCTCACCTTCACAATTAATAGCTTTCAAGAACATTGCACTGCCCCAGCTTCTGATGCTCCCATAAAATTAATAAGGGGCCTTCTTTGAGAATCAGTCCATCCATCTGAAACAATACTCAACCCTTTTTCCTTCTATGATGCTCTAGTTGGCTCCAACAACCTCTCTACATTAGCCCTTTCCTTTTGAAGCAATGTAGTTCTCAGCGAGTTATAACCAGGTGGTACATAACCAGGAATTGAATTGTTGGCAGCAAATTGAAAAGTACTAACATAATATGGTTTCCTTGATAAATGAAAAGGTAACCCTGCTGAATAAAACATGCGAGCAATCTCAGAATGCAATTTTTCCCGAATAACTGGGTTGAATGCCTTTTCTAAAGCAGAAGTTCCAGTAGCCTTTCTTTTTCTTGGCTCATACCCCTCCATCCTAAATCCTCCAGTTCTAAAGGCCCTGAACTTGTTGAAGTAGATTGGCAAGTGGAAGGTGGTAAAGGAACTTTTTTAGGCATAGCCATCTTTGACCTCTTCTCGGCTTCTTCAATTTTCCTTTGCATTTTAACAGGGTGTTGCGGAGTCACTTTGGGGCACACTCTAATCCCATTGCCAGAAAGTTTTAACAAATGTGCTTTGACCCTAAAGTATGACCCCTTGTACTCATTTTGACAGCAATTGCATTTGAACTTGGTATTACCACCTCCTTATCCCATTTTTTCTAGTTTTGTAACATAAAACCAAAGGGAGCATGATCGTCTTCTTCCATTGGTGTACCACTTGTTGAACCTAAACTTCCCGTACCCGAACTCATTTCCTAAAATTTATAAATTTGGTAAACAAATAAAACAAAACATTAATGAAGTTATCTTTTGGCATAAACATCAAAAAAAAAAATCATCAATTTAATTAAATTTTAGCAGTTTCAACAATATAACATCACCCATAACAACCATAATGCAATTCAAATTAAGGGGGGGAAAATTTAGGGTGCGTTTGGTAGAGCTTTCTAACTATGATTTGAGAGTATGAGTTGTATTTTGAGTTTGTGAGTTTTTGAATTATGATTTGAGTGTGGAAAATTTGTTTGGTGGAAGAGTTTTGAAAAGAGTTTTGAATTGAGTAGGAAATTTTTGATGTGACATATGATATTTAATACAAAAACTTACAACTCATAATAACCAAACATACAACTCAAAATTCTATTAAAACACATAATTTTTTTTTTAAAATTTGGAAAATATTTTTTTCGAATACATTAAAATTAACATATGTCAATTGCAAAAATAAAAAATGAAAAAAAATAATAATTTGCACTATTCCGGTCAACCGGCCGGACGACTGGTGGGACATTCGGTTAGCCCAAATTTTTTTGCCTTTGACAGAATTTTCAAAACTGAGTGTGGAATTAACTTTGGAAAACATAAACAAACATCGAACGCAAGTAAAGAGGTGGAATCATAGTTTGAAAACCATTCCAAACAGAGCCTTACAAAATTCATTTATTTATTAATAAGTTTATTTATTTATTTGCTTGCTTATAAGAAATTAATTTATGGTGTTTAGTTGCAATTGTAAATTATAATTTATTTGATTTTTCAAGTAATTTGGCCCAAAAAAGACAATATATTTTTTTGAAAAAAAGTTCAAATTTTTTTTATAACCAAACACATTTACAACTTATTTTAATTCTTTTAAACTAATAATCAAAAAAATTATAAATATAAAAGCTAATATATATATATATATGATATATCAAATTAGGCCCAATCAGGTTACAAAGTATACTAAAAAAAAAAATTATATATCAAATGGGGCCAAAACAGATTACAGTCTACATTCAGAGTATACTTATAAAATAAAACATAAAAAAAATGTGTCCAGTCCAGACAAATTGAAAGGGATTGGACTGGTTGTCTGGACTGGTTCAAAAAAAAAACACAGATATCGAAAAGGAGAGCGAGAGACGATAGAGGGAGAGGGAGAGATCGACCGAGAGGGAGGGAGAGAGAGAGAGAGATCGAGCAAGATCTGTCCATCTAGACCAGAGAGATCGAGCGAGAGAGAGAGGGGGGGAGAGAGAGAGAGAGAGAAGGAGCGAAAGGGAGAGAGAGAGGGACAAACCTGATCGACGAGCTGCTGTTCGTGAACCTGATCGACGACTCCTTGCTGGTTGGTTGATAGAGACTCCTCCTCCTCCTCTCCTCCTCTGTGGCTGCTATTCGCGACCTAGGTAGGGTTTGGTTGATTGATTTTTTTGTTTTATTTTACCTTACTTTTGTTATTTTATAGTTTGACCCCCATTATAAGTTTTTAAAATTATTTTTTTGCCGCGCTGTATCCCGAAAGTATCCCTGAAGTATCCTTGCGTATCCCAAATATATTCGAAATTCAAAATTTTTTTTAAAAAAATGGGATACTTCTCTGCCGTATCCGATACATATCCCGCCGTATCGGGTGCGTATCTATATCCGATATACGTACGGGGGCCATTTCAGAGTATCCGTGCTTCATAGTGTACATTGATCTATATTAATAGTAGATATATTCTGATCTTTACCAGTTACCACCTTATGGTTAGTCCTCGTGGGCTCTTGTGAGAAGCCTATATGTGATACATACTTCAGGGGAATCTATGATTACGTTAGTCCCTCTTTTCTTTGTAACGGATTGGCCAAAGTAAATATTGTCTTTTGAAATTTGCAGCCCGTAATTTTTTTTGGTTGTTCTTGAGTTACTGTAATTGGATTTTTTTTTTTGTTTTGGTTTGTTGTCACATTCAAGGTTTTAAACAACAGTAGTAGCCACTGAAGCAAGAGCTTTGTGGTTTTGGTACAAACATCTTAAATTAGTAAGGGATAAGAGGAGATAGAAGGTAACAAATATAGTGTGTTATATATTGACTTTGTAATTAATTCACTTTCTGTGCAGCTCATTGAAAAAGTGGTTCCAGTTGTGGAGAAGCGAAAGCCACCATGTGTCCTCTGGAGAGTTGACTCCATGAACTGGTAGCTACTTATTCACGGTGATCTATGGTATGGGATGCAAAACAGATTCACTGGAAAAGAAGGCAGCATTTTTTTTCTGGAAAATTCTTTTTGGTTGAAACAGATATTTCCACTGATGTTTGTTCTCTGCCGCCAGTTATGGTTCCTGCTACAAAGAAAATCCAAGTCATGAAAATTGCTGTAATTGAAGACTGGGTGAGAATTTCTTTTGTGGAAGAGAGCACACACACACATATATTGCAAGTATTGCAATACAAGCCTCATGTCCCCAAAGTGTGGATGCAACAATGGGCTTGAGCTCCTAATACTTGCATGATTAGTCCCTTTGATCTTTTATATTTACATTTAACATTAAAAACATAGTAAATAAAGCCATTGTCTTTTGGCTCTATTGTTTCTTTTTGCTAGGTGGGGTTTTAGTTCTAACCAAGTGGATGACAAGAACTATAATAGACACAAGAAAGGCTGATCCTGCTGCCATGATAGGAACACATTGCTTGGACCTTTTCTCAGATGGAGGGCTTGCTTGAGTTGATTGGTCACCGAGGTTCTTCTCTTTCTCTTTCTCTCTCTTTCCTTTGGTTCTATAACATCTTGAGTTGTGTTTTGTCTTTCTGGTTCTCTATACTCTTCTTGCTGCAATGTCTCTCTTTCATCAACCCTATTGGCTGTGATTTGCAATGACTTGAAACTCCCTCTAGCAGCCTCCTCTTCTTTCACTTCCTCAATCCTTATCCCGTGAATGCCTTTCACTAGTTTTGGCATTGAAATTGTCAGAACCAATTCTTCTTCATCAAAACCCGCCTTGATTTTATCCAAGATTGTCCCATCGGGGATCTTGAAGGCCTTCCTAAATCCCCTCATCTTTATCTCTTTCTTGTACACCTCCTTTGCTACCATCACTGTCTCCTGAACCGGTCTTTCACCACTTGCTACAATCCAAGCCCCATCCTCATTTACCTTGACCTTCATATTTTCGCGCTTATAACCTGGATTTGTTTGAATTTCAACTATTATTAAAATAAAGAGTTTTTACCAACACAAAAATAGTCATAGAACTGGACAGAATATGTTTGTGAATGTATAAGATTTTTTAAAAGTAGATCGCACTAACATTGTAAAATCTTATCCATCAAAGTTTATTCTTTGTCCAGTTCTATAAGTTTTGGTGTCCATAGCAGAATTCATACCTTTTATCTACTCTAAACCATTTTGATCGTGGTTCATTTAGAATCAAGTATGTACATACATTAGAAACAAATAGAAAGAGGAAATGAGAGAGCAAGATAGACCTCTCAGATTGGCAGTGAGGATGAACATGGTGTCTGTTTCTCTACACATGAAAAGAGGACCGGGTTGCCCTTTGGCAATTTGAAGATCGAGCGAGGTAAAATCATCTACGATTTTGGAGATCTTGTGTCCTGATCCACGCTCCATTTTCTAAGACTTAATTGGGGTTGATTTTGATTGAATGAGTTGAAATATAGAGAGGATTGGTGGAGTTCAACAGAGGAACAATGTGACTCTAAGCACCTGTGCTTTGCTTCCTCAGAAGGTGTTGTTGAGGCACTTAAAACAGTTAAAAAGTCAGTTACTTGTATCTGTTTGTTTTATTTTCTTTGGCAGGAAGCTGTGTCGACTTTGTGATTCCTAAACCTCTTATATGTGCATTCGTAAACCTCTTATATGTGCATTCCTCACTTACTACACGATAAAAACAGAGTTATATGTAGAATTGAAGTCACTGTAACATTTTGGTGTAAAAATGGTAAACAAGACCTTTTACATAAACTTCTGTTCAAAAAAAAAAAATAAAAAAAAAAAAAATATGTAAAAAATAAAAAAAAGACCTTATACAAAACTCTGGATATGCTCGATATGACTTCTCATAAAGAACGAAATAGTCCATTTTTAAGTTAGTTCATTTTTCCAACCAAAGACATTGCAATTATCTAATTTCTAAATGGGTAATTCTAAAATAGCCCAATCCACATTTTTTGGGGCAACCAAATTGGCCCATACCAATCTTTCATGTTTCTTTAATTTGATCTTTCCTTTCACAATGCTGGAACCAGCCTCCTACTATGGCTGAACTTGACATTTGGATTTGGATATGAATGTATCATATATCAGTTTGAATTCAATCAATTTGAATAGCAGTTGGGTCAATTTCAGATTGAATCCAGATTTTCATTGAATAAATTAGGTGCTAATTTAACAATTAATCACTAACTTTTGCATATAAAAAAGAAAAAGAAACATAACCCAAACAAGCAAAAGGAGTTTGCTGTCAAATTTCTTGGTCCAATACTAAATTTTCATTCTTTCAAAAAATAAATAAAATTAAATCACTATATTCGGTAGAAAAATATAACAAAGCTAAAACTTGAACGTGGCATATTTGTAATTGCACGTTATGCCAGCCACCGTTACACATAGTTTGGCAGCGATTGATGATTATGACTCATTCGCATATATATGCGGATGGATTGGGACATAACTCCAAACCAACCAAAACTTTTGGCAATTAAACCATAATGCATTAAATGTGTGTACCATTAGTCAAGTTGTGAATTTGTGACGAGTATTGAGGACCATCCTCCAAATGGCTCCAAATTCATCTGCATATGCATTATTGAAGATGCAGCTGTTTCTGCCAACAAGGCTGCTGATGTGTGCACAAAAAATTGTCAACTCAGGTTGAGCTATCTGATTCAAATTAATTTTTGCGGTTTGAAAAAGTGAGCTTTGATGATAAAAATTGATGGATTAATTGGTATGTGGCTTAAAATTTGTTAATTCACCTATAAATCAATTCAATCGGTCAACACGTAAACACAAATTATCATACATTTGTCCACGCAATTTATTGCTAACCTTAATATCATTAATCAAAATGATACCCACCCCTCATTTTTATTGCATATTTTTATTTTTATTTTTATTTATCCGATTTGATTATTTTGTATATAGATTTGTGGAAACTGATTTGAATAATTTGTGGGTTTTGTGTTAGGATTTGGAATAAATAATAGTAATTTTTTGGGATAAAATTTTTGAACAAAATTAAAGCTATATATTAATGAGGTTGTTAGTGTTTTGTTTTGTAATGTTTTATTTTTTGTTCAATTTATCTTCTGGTGCTTTGGATTAGTTTCGCCAAGGAACTAATGAGGCACAAAGACCACTACTGTGTTTGCCATTGTTTTAGGTTGAATTGATCAGGTTTCTATTGTTGCATCCAATTATAGTTAACACTTGGCTGTAATATGTCTTCATTAATTATTATTATTATTATTATTCGTGGGTCTCTAATATTTTTCTTGTTTTATTGTTGATTTGGTAGTAACAATTCTCTAGCATTTTTGACAATTCCAAACTAACAATTTAGACAAGTTCAGCTGATTAGAAATATAAAATGAGAAAAAATATCTTCATTATTTATTTATTTATTTTTTTTGAGGAAGATGAAGATTAGATTTTGATGTGAATAACCAGAATGTCCCAGAACAATTCCAAGAACGAGTTCTCATGGCACCTGCTGGTTAAAATACTATATTTTTATTTTCTTCATTTTTATTTTTTATTTTCATGTTTTGTGTTTTCAGAAACAAAAAATTGAAAAGTTAAAAATAATAAACTGAAGAACTAATTCAAGAAAGTTTGACAGGTTCAATGTTTCTGCCAGTCAAAATACCCTTCATATTCACATGAAGGAAGCTATCCTTTGGAATGTTCAAATAATTTCTTTTTTTAGAATAAAGTTCATTTCCCGAATAAAACTATGTCTCGGGTCTACAAACAAAACAAAGATAGAGTTATCACCTTAAACAAGCGAGTTGAGCTAAGTGGTCAAACTCAATTTACAAAACACAAACAAGTTTCAAAATATGTCTGGCTTTTAGTTTATTTATTTTTCGAGTCAATCTCAAATGGCATTTAATTGAGCCGTACTTGAATTGCTAAATTTTTTGTGGTGTGTATAAACTTACCCAACAGGACTCGGAACAATAAGGAGTTTCAAAAATATGTTCAATCTGGACTTACTTATTACACAAGGAAATAATCTTAAATGAACTTTCAACAAACCAAATACAAATTAAACTTGAGTAGCTTATAGTTCATTTTACAGGCTTAACTAGAATTGGAAAATTCAAACCTTCTGGAATATTTTATCCATTTGTGAGGTCACAAGTCACAACAGATGAAGCTGCAGATGACCAAATTCAAAGTAG
Organism: Camellia sinensis; assembly: GCF_004153795.1. Taxonomy (NCBI): domain Eukaryota; kingdom Viridiplantae; phylum Streptophyta; class Magnoliopsida; order Ericales; family Theaceae; genus Camellia; species Camellia sinensis. The sequence goes on along the minus strand of NW_021024717.1, from coordinate 498,596 downwards.
ACGACCAGAGCCAATTCTAATGCAGTAAGCGCATGCCCACATTTTTTTTGGATAAATAAGCAATTTTATTAGAAAAGTATCAAGATGATGCAAAGAATACAAACTTCCAACCCCCAAGGAAATGCCCACATTTCATTAGGGCTTCATGCTTGAAGAAGACCAAGAAAATTTTCATATGGATTTTCTTTTTCATTTTTCTCTAGAAGAAGGCATTGGAATAAGAATATCAAACAACAAGGGACAAAAGAAAATGAGGAAATGATCATCCACATATTCAAACTACAACAACTACTTGTTCATTTTACAGGGCAGCTATAACTTCCTCCAAAGAGAAGACAATGTCACTCATATTACAAACACACACAAAATTGTTATACCAACTAGAATAATAATTGATCTTGGGCCTGGGTAACATCCACCACAAACAAAAACAAGAAGATCATGATATGCAAAATTACTCATAAACTTGAATTTCTACATTGGTAAAAGAACCATGGACTAGGAAGATCCAATTCATATACAAAATATATAGTGATAAATACAATAACTTTCACCTCCTTGAACCTTTGATTTTGCTGGCAATGTCAAATTGCCTATACCATTCATTCTCTTCAAGTCCAAGGAAGCAAAACCTTTACAATCAGTGCCCACAGGCAATGTGCAGACACATTACCTGTGATGATTCGCCCTTCCAAACGAGTCAAAACCCTCAGTCCGGCTACGAACAATCCTGAGGAACACTTCCCTCACTTGCAATTCCAAAGGGTCCAATCCATTTTTCACTGCTTCAAAAACTTGCCCAAGCTCCTCTACTCTCTTGAGACCACTGATTTATAAATCAAAAATTTTACCAAACAAGTTTTTATTTGAGTTTTTTAAATTTTTGTAAATATAAGCAGAAAACTGAAAACGTAAGTGTTACCAAACGGCACCTTAATTTTTTATGTTGTGTATTAATTTCTTGTAGTGCATATGAACTTACCCAACAGGACACTCAGAAAAATAAGGAGTTTCAAAAATATGTTCAATCTGGACTTATTTATTATATAAGGAAATAATCTTAAACGAAGTTTCAACAAACCAAACACAAATTGAACTCGAGTAGCTTAGTTCATTTTACCAGCTTAACTAGAATTGGAAAATTCAAACCTTCTGGAATATTTTATCCATTTGTGAGGTCACAAGTCACAACAGATGAAGCTGCAGACGACCAATTCTAATGCAGTAAACACATGCCCACATTTCATTAGGACTTCATGCTTGAAGACCAAGAAAATTTTCAGACGGAATTTTTTTTTTCATTTTTCTCTGGAAGAAGGCATTGGAATAAGAATATCAAACAACAAGGGACAAAAGAAAATGAGGAAATGACCATCCACATTCAAACTACAACAACTTGTTCATTTCACAGGGCAGCTATAACTTCCTCCAAAGAGATCAAAAGACAATGTACACACTCATATTACAAACACACACAAAATTGTTATACCAACTAGAATAATAATTGATCTTGGGCCTGAGTAACATCCACCACAAACAAAAACAAGAAGATCATGATATGCAAAATTACTCATAAACTTGAATTTCTACATTGGTAAAAGCACCATGGACTAGGAAGATCCAATTCATATACAAAATATATAGTGATAAATACAATAACTTTCACCTCCTTGAACCTTTTATTTTGCTGGCAATGTCAAATTGCCTATACCATTCATTCTCTTCAAGTCCAAGGAAGCAAAACCTTTACAATCAGTGCCCACAGGCAATGTGCAGACACATTACCTGTGATGATTCGCCCTTCCAAACGAGTCAAAACCCTCAGTCCGGCTACGAACAATCCTGAGGAACACTTCCCTCACTTGCAATTCCAAAGGGTCCAATCCATTTTTCACTGCTTCAAAAACTTGCCCAAGCTCCTCTACTCTCTGCCTCACATCACCCTCCTTTTCTTTTGTCAATGGGAACTGAACTGAATCAGCCAATTCATTCATGTTCCGGGCACACATCTCAATTTTCTGAATCTCCCTCAACAACCCACAAGTGTTTCTCCGATTCCTCTTCTTCGACTCTTCCAAAATCCTCTCGTGAAGTGAGAGAATCGGAATGGCCCAAATGAATTGCCTTGGTATGGAAAAATGGATATGCAAGCCTCGGTCTTGACAAGGGATTGCAGCTACAAGTGCCCACATCACAAAAAGCAGAACAGAGCTCATGGTGAAGACTGAAACTGCAAGGCCATTGGTTGCCATGATTTCATTCGTTTTCGGGGCAGCCAAGTTGTTTCCAATAGCCTGCAACTGCCTAGCAGCTGACCAGTTCCGCGAAACGCTCCACGACAACGATCGAAAATTGGCCAAAGACTTGTGATCCTTTTGCACATTGTTGCGCCCGAAAGACCGGTTTCTATGTCCAATAGCAGAATTTGAGTCCTTCTCATCAAGCATACCAATTGCCAAATCAACCAATGCCCTTTTGGCTCTACGAAACTGGCCTTCCCCGACACTCCTCTGATTGTTGTCCAATGCACACAACACAATATCCAATTGCTTCTGCCACTGTCTGATCTGTTCAATCCCTTCTCGAATCGCATTACACACATCAAGAGCCTTCACACTCCTCTCAGAAAATTCAGAAAGCAATCGATCCATCGGTGCTCTGTTCATGTACCCTTTGTTGTTGAATAGTATCATCCTAAATTCCTCTTGACAACAGAGGAAGACATCGAGAAGTTTGCGAATCCACGACAGTGAGAGCAATTCATCAGACGAAACAGCCGATAAATTGTGAAACCGGTCTGCAACATTTCTCTGGAAGGCCTCCAGCTCGAGCTCCTGGGCCGTAGCCTCGTGGGTAGCTTCCATGGAATGAACCTGATCGCGGCGTATGCTCAGGATCGAACGGCCGAAATTTGAGAAAGAAGCAGATGAACCTTGATAATCTGTTACTGGCATTTTTCACGTCAACTACACAACACTAGCAATATATATTTTATGTATGTATTCAAATACTTCGAATTACAATAACCCAAACCCAATTGGATCCAACAAGTGCTGAGAGAGAGAAAGAGAGTGACAAGAACTCAAAAAGATAATGCAAGATTGAACCCTAGAACTGAAATGAGTTCACAATTGAAGTAAAAATTCCAATTTGCTCAAAACAGAGAGAGTGACAAAAACAAAAAAACTCAAAAATTGTTCAAGATTGAACCCTAGAACAGAAATGGGCTGATGTAGTATGTGAGAATCACCAAAAAAACTAAAAACCCAGAAAGAAAACACCCCAATTGAACCCAAGAATGGTTGAAAAAGGAGAGAGTGACAAGAACTCACAAGATTGTCCAAAGTGTGAAATTAAAGAAAACCAGTGAATCCAAAGGGAAGTACAAGAAGATCAAAACTTCGATCAACCCAAAATCAATCAATCAGAGAGAGAGAGAGAGAGAGAGAGAGAGTGATCGGGTTAGGGGGAAACAGGAAAAGGATGGAGGAGCAATGGAGGATGATGAAACCCTAATAGGAGAGAGAGATGTTTTATATCGGGGAATGATTTGGACCAGGTATTTTGGTTTATGGAAATAGATTTTCCTAAAACCGTAATTAATTAAGACATAATTATATTAATTAGGATTCTAATTAAGTGATTATTAGCAGTAAAACAGTAAAAGCAAAAAGTAGTAACTTTAAAAACACGTCTCGTACTCGCATTGGACAGTCCTCCTAACCTCGATCTGGACCGTTGTTTCTTCTTTTTGAGGATTATGATCCAAGGGCGGAGGAGAGAGGAAGACTTACTCTACTGTAGATGGTTTTGGACGTTATTGTAACTGAGTCGTACCAACGAACGAGTATGCTGGTGCTGGGCAAAGTACAAATATACTCGATCATACGAAAAGTGGATGGAGAATGGCGAATTGGGGTCAGCCACGTGGAATATTCTGTTCGATCTCGGGTTGAGCAGACACGTGTAAAGAGGTGATTGGGTGTGTATAGACAGTTGCAGGGGAGGAGGAGGACGCAGTCATTGTCGATGATGGCGCGTAAGATGCAGAGGGACTTGGTCTCTGATTATGATTACGCCTTCTCCTCGGCTCTCTCCTCTTTCTAGAAAAAGGATGGTTGGATGATGTCAAATGGTATGCTTTTAGGCCACGTTTATTTCGCTCTTTATTAAGATGCCGTTTGGTAACACTTACGTTTTCAATTTTCTGTTTATATTTACAAAAATTTAAAAAACTCAAATAAAAACTTGTTTGATAAAGTTTTTAATTTATAAATTAGTGGTCTCAGTTTATAAATTTGGCCAAAAAATAAAAACACAAAAAATGTGTTTCCATTTTAAGTTTTCAGTTTTTTTTTTTTTTACCACCCAACATTAGCCACCACTGTCACCATTTTCCACCACCGTCTTCCGCCACTACCACCACCCACCCCCCACCATACAATTATTTCCTTCGGTAGGTTGACAATTTTGAATTCTACCAAGGATGCTGCATCTTCTTCCATGATTTGATAATTGCCTCCCAAAAACACCTCATGTTGTTTCTTATACTCCTACATGAAAAAGTTGTGAAATTAACTTACTTCCTAAGCTCATCCTAGCGGCAATGAGGTGGTCATAAAATCTTATGATCCATGTTTGCTTCACAAGTCCAGAGATTAGGCCAGGTTAAGTTTTGTTGGAGAATTTACTATCTTCTTATCTTTGCTGCGGAAAATTTGCTGCTAAGAAGGTCAAGGTGCATCAAAATATCACATAAAATGTGCTTTATATATGTATAGAAATGATTACCGAAGGATGGTTGATTGGAATCCATTTACTTTTCTGTGTTAACTGGTTCTGGGTTTGCAAACTTTGCTTGGGAAATCATAGACTGGATATGGACTACACTCGTCGCATGAATAAATGATCCTTGACCATTACCATTTCTTTGTTTGCTAAATTTGCTTGCATTCTGTTGTCTTTGTTGACCCATCACATTACTCTCTTTGGTCTTTTCTATAAGATCTTCCCCTACTGTATTTTAGGGTAAATTACCAATAGATTCTACTTTTTGGACTTATTACCTAGGTCTCGTTTGGCAACATCACTTTTTAGCTTAAAATTCAAAAAGTCATTAAAAAAAATCAAAAAACTAACAATCTATATCAAAAAGTCAAAGATTTCTTTTTCTCTTCATTTTTTGCGCATCTTTTCGTAAAAAATCAAAAAGTTATTTTAAATATATTAATTTTTTTTTATATCATATTTTAACTAAAAAGTTAAAAAGTTACTAAAAAAATTTGTTTCTAAACGAGGCCTTAGTTAGAGATATGAGTAAAAGGATTTAATTATTTCATTGAATTAGTAATCCCTTCATTTGGTAAGACTATCAAAGTCATGAGAGGGTTGTAATTAGAAATTGAGTGAGAAGATTAGTAAAATTTTAAATAATTTTTAAGCAAAAATTATATTTTTAAGAATAAAAAAATAATTATAATATTAAAAAAATACTAAGGCCAAGTTTGGCAAGTCTAGAATAAATTAAAAAGTCAAAAAGTTACTCAAAAAGTTAAAAAGTTAACACTATTCACCAAAAGTCAACAATTATGGCTGCACAACTCTCAATTCTAATTTTCTCTTACAAATTAATTTTTACAATTTTTTATTACACATTTTTCTAGAAAAAGTCAAAAAGTTAACCCAAACATCTATATTTTCTTCCTCAATTTTTTAGTTCAAAAAGACAAAAAGTGCACTTATTTAGGACACCCCAAACAACCCCTAAAACTTAAAAAACTATTAATTTTATATATTAGACCTCGTTTGGGAACAGGCTAATTTAGTAACTTTTTAGCTATTTGGCTAAAAAGGTAGGTAAAAAAAACTTGTATGTTTGGGATAACTTTTTGGCTAATTACGAAAAGATGTGCAAAAAGTAGAGAGAAAAGAGAATCTTTGACTTTTTGGTATGGGTTGTTGGCTTTTTGACTAATTTAGTAACTTTTTGGCTAATTGACTAAAATAGCCTCTTGCCAAACGAGGCCTTAATACTATCTATAATTTATTAATTCGGTAGTGTACAAACAAATATTCTTTATCCTACATCTCCAACTTAATACTACTACACTAATAATTTTTTCGTACTCTTAATATCTTCCATCCTATGGAGCTAAATAAATGTGACCTTAATGCATTCAGTTATTTGTTACCGATTATTTTAGGTAGGATTTATAAGTTAATTTTTTTTTATTATAAAAAGATGTGTAAAAAATTGAAAGTGAGAATCTTATCATGTCGTGTCATGTTATATTCATATTTAAAACAATTCAACACTAACATAGTATATGTTAAACGTGTCAATTGTCTTGATACTAACCTGATCTACTTATAATCATGTTAACCCTAACATGATAGGCTTAATACGATTATCAAAGTTTATATTTCAGATTATGAGTAAATTGAACTGCCCATTAAAAATAAAATAAAACTTATTTTACATCACATGTATAAGAATAACTTGTTTAAACATTGATGCACAATAATAATATATATGTCAATATCTATGAAAATAATTAAAAATATCCATTACTAATCCATTATACATCCAATTTAAACTATTGTCACTCATTATTAATATTTAAATATCCAATAAAATTTTAAAATCAAAACAAATTTTTATCTAATACCAAACTAATAATAATAATAATAATAATGTTACCACTATGCCGCATCCAAAGTAACATTGTGTGATTATTTGATATTGACTCCTATCACAAAAACAATGCTGTGACACATTCAAAAAATCTCTGATCTATCCATCTTAACTTTTGCCGGTTTATTATTATTATTATTATTATTATTTCATTATCAGATGTTTAGACTAGTTTATGCGCACTTGGACTTATTTCAGAACCCACGCAAAGCGTCCCTTGTATGTGGATCGGGCAAATCTCGGGTAAAGACTGCTGGCGTGGCTCCAAAGAATAGATTGTTCCTAATAAGAGTTGAATCTGAAACTTAGAGGGAGCACACCCCTAAATCCCAAGTTGCACCCACTATGCCAACCTCATTGGGGGTTGCACTTCATTATTAATTTAGGGTTGCATCTCATTAAGTACATATTATATAGACTTGAGTTTTAATTTAACGAATGATAATGAATTACTTAAGATCTTGTGGTTATTAATTCAGATTGTATTCGGATTACATGTGAGTCAATAGTGAGTTCGTATCAATGTGCTGACACAAATATTTATGCAGGTCAAATGTGTCCATTTCGAGTTTCGTGTGTTCAATCCAAACACAACTCATTTAATATTCGTATTTTTGGATCGTATCATATTCGGGTTCGAGTAAAAAAAATGATTAACCCTAACTCTCTAATTACGTGTACAATTTGAGTCGCGTTAATGGGTTACGTGCCCAATTCCCACTCCTACAAAAAAGCAGAGAAGTGATATAACTAAAATAAGCAAATAAGTAGCTTATTTATGGTATTGCCAAACCAATATTGGCATTTAAGATTGTTTTGAGTAAAAAAGTAGAAAAGTAATGTAACCAAAATAAGTCAGTAATCCAATAAATTGGCCTTTTTAGATATTGCCAAAAGCGATCTTAGGATTTGGTTTATCTCAAATTGTTATTTTAATTTGAGAGAGTATTTTAAACTCAGTAGACTTATTTTGAAATTGATTTGGATAATTCAAATCGTTTATTTTAAAAACTCATTAAGTAGAATATTAATGTAAAAAAATAAAGATGTTTGAATATCGGTAGGTATATGTTTGAATCATATTTGTTTTAAAAAAATAGATGACAAATATAATTTTAAGATTAGCCATCCATGTTTTGTAATACAAGTTTGATTTAAACATATAACTATCAATATCCGATTATCTTATTTGTTGGATTAATTTTATACTTAATATGTTCTAAAAAGTGAATGGTTCAGATCATCAAAATCGGTTCCAAAATGGACCTACCAAGTCCAAACACTCTCTTGAGAGAAGCCGAGCTCCGTTAAGTATCGAAATTCTGATTTTTTTGATACTGTTACTGTAATAACCCGACCCTCGTATGTGTTTCTGCTATATTTTCAGTCCCTCATTGTGCGCATTTAAATACTTACTGTGAGATTATTATTTTTTTTTTTGTGGCAATGTGTTTAGGCAAATGAATCTTATGACTAGAGGCCTATATCTGTTTAAGAAGAAACAATATCTGTCGCAATTATATGTTTGGATCAGAAATTGAGAGCCTTAGAAGCTTAATAATCTGAAATTGATTTTACATTTGAGATCAGCTTAATTTTTACGTAATAATAAGCATTTTTGTGGAAATTTGATTTGGACTGATTAAATTGATTGAGTTTTGTCCTATTCAACCTTTGTATGTTATGTATATATATATGAGCCTCTTTGAATTTTTAACTTGGAACCTTATACAAATATCTCCTGGGAGAGAGGGAACTAGAGAGAAAGAGGGTTTGAGAGGAAGTTCATCAAGAAGAAGATTGGGAAACTTTGTGAGAGTTGTAGAATTTGAACTCAAGGTATGTGAAACTTACTTTTCATAAGCTTACTCTTGATCATGTGTGAGAACTCCTTTTTAATTGTGAGAGCTAGGGTTGTGATTGAAGTTTGGTGTGTGTACGGGAAAGAAATAAACCTTCTCGTATAGTCCTGTTGATCAAGTCCGTGTTCCTCCAAACGTCGTCGCTTTACTCCCTGAAAACACAAACGTGAGCTAGCCGGTGGGTGTGTGCCGGAAACCCCTCCAATGCCTAAGTCAGCAAAAATGGACAAGTAGACAAAAGCTATGTGTATTCAGGAATCAAAGTTGTATTACCTCTCCATAGGTGATGTTGTAAGCTTTTATAGGTTCCGTGTGGCACAATCCTAGTAGGACTTTTACTCCTCCATGTAGAGTCCTCCTAGGATTCATACTCTTGAAAGATAATGCTTATTCTTCAACATCCCCCTCACTACATAAACTAAGTGAGATGGTTCTACCATGGTCAGACTTCAACACGACCGAGGTAAGCATAGCTATGCTAAGCCGCAGACTAGACCGAGATAACATTAGCTCGGCTCTTCCATTCACTGCTCTTACCTTGGCTCTTCTTAATGCTAACCACGGTATGTCTAGACCGGAATAACCAATACTCCGGTCCAAACTGGGATAACTTTGTGAGTGACGACCAAACTTGCCATAAGCTCTTTGGGACCGGAGTAACTTCAGGTCCCTCGCGGACCGGAGTAACTTTACACCTCTCTTGGGCTGGAGTAACTTTATATCACTCTTGGGCCGGAGTAACTTTACACCTCTCTTGGGCCGGAGTAACTTCATGGCCTTTTTTCTCAGCCCTTCGCAATGTTGCCCATAACGACCCATTACCCTCTCAATTGCCTCTTAATTCCATCTGCGTAGCATGATAGGGATTACCTGTTACCAGCCAAGCTAAAAAATTTTCAGAATTCCAACCGAGCTAAAACCATTTAGCCTTTCCAGCCGGGTAAAAAACATTTTTAGCCTTTCCAGCCGGGCTAAAAACCATTATTGCCTGTCCAGCCGAGCTAAATTCACACCGGGCTGTATCTCTCCGGTCAAAATGTCTCTTCAATCATAGCAACTGAATCGCTTCTCATTCCTATGACACGTGGCCCCCTCTGATTGGCCCAATGCAGCTGTCACGCCGTCTTCGTACTCCGTGAATTTTGAACAGTTCCCGCCTCTGGTCCTTCCATCAAAACAAAACTCTTTGTTTTTTCGATTCACTCACCACACTATTCATTTCCTCATATCTCTCTTTTGTTCCTGAACTTTTTCAACCCTGAATTTGCTGAGTTCGTGTTCTTCATTGCCGTTGCTTCCATCTCTGATTTCTTCCTCTTAACCTAGTAAGTTTACTCAAATCTGCCTTGTTTTTGTTGTCTTCGCATTTGCTTTTACAATACATGTATTTTGTGTGTTTTTTCAAAACACATACCTTTCTTTCGTATAATAAAACCTCTGGCTTGTCACTAATAAATTGAAAAATACTGATTTTGATCCAAAATCATAGTATAAACGAACTAAAAAGTCGTTTGTAGTTGATGTCATTCTAGCCAGACCATTCAACCGAGCTAACACTTCACGTTATACCATTAGTTTTAACAAGTCAAACCACCTTTTGTTTTAACTCAGCCGAGCTAGCAATCCGCACTAAGTCTGTGTAATAGTGCGTCTGTTAGTCTCAACCACGATCGAGCTACAACTTGGGGCTAAACCAGCCTTCTTAGTTCAGACTGAACTAAGTATGCTACCCCTAGATGCTCAACCGGACTAACAAATCCCTTGCTAAAACCGAGATACCAAATTCTTTCTTCAAACCAAGCTAGGACTATATTTATCTTGCCCTCTTTTTTGTTCTTTTAGCACGGTCCCACAAGCTGTGCTTAACACCTCTTTTTTCACTTTGCAGACTTTAGGTTGCCCAGGCATTCCTTTGAGTGCTCAACCGAACTACTCAGCACCTTTCTCCGACCGAGCTAACATAAGCTTAATTTATTCGTAACTTAAAAGAGAATGGGTAAATGTAGGTTCTTAGTAGACACACCTGGGGGTTTGGCCGAATTCCGAAAGGATTATAACATCCATGATGATGTTCACCTCACCTTAGCCGAACAAGATATCATACCTTGGGGAAACCCTGGTTTTGTTCCCTTCACCCTCCTTTCCATTGTAGAAACCGGCCTCAAATTCCCTGTACAACCTTTATTTTGTGAATTCCTTAGGCAAACTAGGATATGCCCAACTCAGCTTTCCACAAACTCATACCGCATAATAAATGGTATAGCCGAGCTAAACCGTCGTACTGGTATTAACCTCAGCTTAGCCGAACTCTTTCACCAAAATTCTATAGGCTCAAAAGAAGACGGGTGGGTTTATTACTTGAGAATACGACGCCGCCGAGAAAAAATAATCCAAGATACCCCAGATAAAGATTTAAACGATGATGACTTCTTCTGGGTTTCTGGGAACTTCGAAGACCAAGAAGACCATATTCCTGGTGACCGAATAAACTGGAATAAAGGGACCACCGGTATAATTACCTCGGCTCTATTGCGTGCCTCTTTTTATTTTGGTTTCCTGTTCCTGAACCGAATTGACAGTTGTCTTCTTTATGCAGATTTAGCCCACCTCAAGTCACTGTACAGTTACCCTAACCTAAACACACTTCGCGCCGCACTACGGTATCCTGAAAGAAGTTGGGCCAAGCTGCTCAATTTCGAACCGACATATAGATATAGCTGTCGACGAAAAGCTAGAGTAACAGACTTTTTATTGGAGGCATCGCCTGAACCAGATTCAACCTTGCCACAAATTAACCTGGTCTGAACTACTGCTGAACAAGAGATGGCGAAGAGGAACAGAGTGAGGGCCTTCCTAACCGAAACACACCCAACTGAAGTACCACCAACCACCCAGACTCAAGAGACCGTGGTGGCTCTTCCATCTCAACAACTAACCTCATCTCGCTTCAGCAAGCGTGCCCAGACTACCCAAACCGAGCAACGCCTTGTTGATGAAAATGAAACCATCATTCCACCAAGCCTTCCAGCGAGCCCTCAGCCGGAGCGTTCTGACCGGGCTAGCTCCTCCAAGTGGGCTCCAAAAATGTCTTTCCAAAACCGCGCTATTCGTGATACTGACTCAGTGGTGGCTGACAAAGACCATATGCTAGCCTTTAATCTGGCTAAGAGTGTATGTCTGCCCCCTAATATGAAGCATCACAATCAGTTGACCGAGCTCAAGGCCATCCGGTCTGCAACGAAATCAATGATCCTGGTAAACAGCCCCTCTGGTCTCTCTAATTTTTCTAACTTTTTGCTCGGTTTTGTCATTAGTTTCTTTCCATTCTTCTTCAGGCCATTAAAAAGAGTCAAATTGCCCACACGCGTGTATTGGAGCTCCGAAAAATAGCAAGGCAAGCCATGGCCGAAGTAACTGAAAAATCTGCCGAGCTAGAAGAGGCTAGGAAGCAGCTAGTCAAGCTAAAATTCGAGAACGGTCGTCTGGCCGGTCTTGTTAGTTCGGCTGATGCAGAAAAACAAAAAGTTGCAGCTGTGATCAAAGACAAATATTTGCGTGAACTTGTAAAACTAGAAGGAAAGAAGAATGCCGAAATCGAGGAGATGAAGAAGAAGCTGGAGGGCGCTGAAACCCGCGATTTTAAGGAAGGTGAAGCCCTTTATATTAAGCAATGTAAAGCGGCGAACGACCTTTTCTTCAAGTGCGGTTGGAGGGCGGCCGTGCCTCAGCTCGGTCATCAACCAGAGACCGAGGTCTACAATTCTCCACCATACTTCATACCGGGTTCAATGGCGAAGTATGCTGCGACCGTTCAACAACAATTTCTTGAAGAATCAGATGAGGAAGAAGGAACCGTGCCCAACGATACCCCGGTCGTCAATGACCCTGCCGATCAGTCAGCTCGGCTGGAGCCAGTAGTGGAAGACCTGACTGACGAGCTACCTACTGAAACCGTGCTCGCAACCGGGACTATGCTGCCAGCTGAAACCGATCTTAGATTTGATCTTGACACCGATCTAGACGCCGAGATAGATGATCTGTTTAACTGACCCCTTTGTACTTGCTTTTGAATTTTGAATGAATGCTTCTTTTTTGTTCAAACTCTTATTTCGGTTGATCTTTATACTTATACCTTTACTTTCTAACTGATGTCTTGCACGAGGTATAGCAGTCGCTTGCCGAGATACTTTATCTCGGTCTTAATCATTGCAACTATGAGTATACCTGCCAATCATTCTTTAGTCGAGATCCCTACCTCGGCTGAAGAATACTAAAAGTTAGTTTAATCCAGCCAACCACTCTTTAGCCGATGTCCTTACTTCGGCTGAAGAGAACTAAGAGTTGGTTTAGTTCAGCCAACCACTCTTTAGCCGATATCCTTACTTCAGTTAAAGAGTACGAAGAGTTGGTTTAATCTAGCCAACCACTCTTTAGCCGATGTCCTTACTTCGGCTGAAGAGTGCCAAGAGTTGGTTTAATCCAGCCAACCACTCTTTAGCCGATGTCTTTACTTCGGCTGAAGAGTACGAAGTGTTGGTTTAATCCAGCCAACCACTCTTTAGCCGATATCCTCACTTCGGCTAAAGTGCACTAAGAGTTGGTTTAATCCAGCCAACCACTCTTTAGCCGATGTCCTTACTTCGGTTGAAGAGTACGAAGTGTTGGTTTAATCCAGCCAGCCACTCTTTAGCCGATATCCTTACTTCGGCTAAAGAGTACTAAGAGTTGGTTTAATCCAGTCAACCACTATTTAGCCGATATCCTTACTTCGGCTAAAGAGTACCAAGAGTTGGTTTAATCCAGCCAACCATTCTTTTAGCCGATGTCATTACTTCGGCTGAAGAGTACGAAGTGTTGGTTTAATCCAGCCAACCACTCTTTAGCCGATATCCTCACTTCAGCTAAAGAGTACTAAGAGTTGGTTTAATCCAGCCAACCACTCTTTAGCCGATGTCCTTACTTCGGCTGAAGAGTACCAAGGGTTGGTTTAATCCATCCAACCACTCTTTAGCCGATATCCTTGCTTCGGTTGAAGAGTACTAAGTGTTGGTTTAATCCAGCCAACCTCTAGATTGGTTTTTCCAGCCAACCTAAAGTAAAGTGTTTGGTTATTTCGACCAAACGTCCAGCAGCCTGGATCCTTATCCTGGGCTTAGGAAGGGTGTTGGTTTTTCCAGCCAACCTTTAGATTGGTTTTTCCGGCCAACCTAAAGTATAGTGTTTGGGTATTCCGACCAAACGTCCTGCAGCCTGGATCTTTATCTTGGGCTTAGGAAGGGTGTTGATTTTTCCAGCCAACCATGTTTTCAATGCCCCTAATTTGCTAAAACAATTTTTACAGAATAAAACACTTATGCTGAAAAAACTACTTGTTTTATTGGGGAAAAGAAAAATTACAAGTATTTTGAAGAAAAACTAAAAATAAAATAGTTTGAGATTAGCAGTGTTCCATGGCCTGGGAATTGCTTTGCCGTCCTTATCTTCTAAGTGGTATGCCCTTTACCGGCTAACCCAACGACTTTGTAAGGTCCTTCTCAATTGGGCCCTAATTTTCCATCTCCCGGAACCTAGGTGTTTTCCATTACTTTGTGCAGTACCCAATCTCCGATCTTGAATTGCCTTGAATGCACTGTTTTGTTGTATTTCCTAGATAGCTCTTGTTGGTATGAGGCGATGTGAACTAGTGCTCTTTCTCTTCTTTCTTCCGCAAGGTCGAGCTCCAATGTTATGGCTTCGCCATTCAAGTCTGGATCAAAATTTTCGCTTCTAATTGTGGGGAGGCCCACTTCCAGCGGGATTACTGCTTTCATGCCATAGGCTAAGGAGAATGGTGTTTCTCCTGTTGATCGTCGATGTGTGGTGCGGTAAGCCCATAAAACATGAGGAAGCTCCTCAGCCCATTTGCCTTTTGCTCTTTCTAACCTTTTCTTCAGTCCATCCAAGATGACCTTGTTTGACGCTTCTGCCTGGCCGTTGGCTTGGGGATATGCCGGTGTGGAATTGTAGAACTCTATTTTGTATTCTTCACAAAAGCCTCTAAAGATTCTGCTATCAAACTGGGTGCCGTTGTCTGATATTAGGGCTTTAGGTATATCGAATCGAGTAATGATATTCTGCCAGACGAACTTCTTCACATCTTTTTTCTTGATTGATGCCAATGCTTTTGCTTCCACCCACTTTGTGAAGTAGTATGTTGCTGCGAGAAAGAACTTCCTGTTTCCGGGTGCTGTTGGAAGTGGTCCTACTATGTCCAAGCCCCACATTGTAAAGGGCCATGAGCTGGACAATGGTAAGAGTTCATCGCGTATTTCGCTCAGAATCCGGTAGATCGGTTTCTTGAATACCGTGGTTATGGCAGTGTGGACTCTCAACCATCTTTTATCCTGGTCCTCTCCGTTGTCTCGCCTGCCTCATCCGTTTTTGTTCGGATGTTTTATCGCGTTGATTTTTGCTGCGGTCTTTTTATCTGGTACTGCGGTCGTGCTAGATTTTGTTTTGGCACGGACGCCATCCTCTTCCACCCTGATGTGCTGATGCACTCTTTCTATCAAGGCCTCCATGGTGAGGGGTGGTGTCATGGTGATTGAGTCCCTTAGTCTGTTTCCGACTGGAAGGCCTTTTTTGTACTGTGCAATGGCGAGATTGGTGGGGCAGTTCCCAATCTGGTTGAATGTCTCCCAGTAGCGACTATTGTAGGATCTTAGTGTCTCCTTTTCGCCCATGTCGATGGAGAGTAACTGGTCAATCTCCACCGGGGTTTTGGTGTTCGTTTTGAACCTTGTGACGAACGCCTCCGCCAATTGCGCCCAGGAGGCTATGCTGCCTTCTGGAAGTTTTTCGAACCAAGTGCCAATTGTGCCCAGGAGGCTATGCTGCCTTCTGGAAGTTTTTCGAACCAAGTCAAGCCTAGGTCACCAAGGCTTGATGGGAAGAGGATGCACATCAAAGCCTCGTTTCGCCGATATACCGCCATAACCTGGCGGAAGTGGCTTAGGTGTATGTAGGGGTCCGTCTTCCCTTCGTACGTGGTGAATTTGGGTTGAAGGAAACCTGAAGGAAGGGGCGCGTTTTCAATTGCCGAAGTGAACGGCGAGGTCTGCAGCCTTGCTAATGCTTTGTCCATTGGTTCGTAGGCAGGGCGTGGCAACGGCATTCCAACCTCGACGCTTCCATGCGTCCGAAGAGCCAACCGCTGAAGGGCAGATACCCTGCGAGGGTTGCGCGCCCTAGTATCCTCCTTCCATTGTGCCTTTTCTTCCAGCATGATCCGCAAATCGGATGATCTTGGTAACTCCGTCTGCCTGGATGATGTCTGGTGCAAGCGTGAGGGTCGATAGGTACTTCTCTCAGTGTAAGACCTCAATGATTTCGTTCTCTCAGACCTGGAGTAACGAGTTCTGGAGGTTCTAGATTGAGTATCGCCTGTCCTGAGGCTTCTACTCTCTGCTTGTGATGGTGTGGAATGCCTTCTACGGTCTTCTGAACAGCGATGGGGCGTCTTGTCTTTGCGCCCCTCTCCTGTCACCACTTCTTTTCCCCTTATCAGGTGCTTCATAATCTCCATGTCCGCCACTATCCGCCGTATCAATTCGTCCTCTTCCTTCACGCGGTCCTCCAGAACTTGAGGATTAATCCTTCGCCTTTGTCTGTCAGGACTTTGTGAACGAGAGTGACGGGGGCTATTATTCTGCCTCCCCCTAGCATCCCTCCTAGGGTTATGTCGTTGGGGCTCCAAGTCCGCCATGGAAGGGACATGAGGCAAACCTTCGCGCCTCCCACCTCCTTCTGGTGTTTGCCTATCAATGGCAGACTGTGGTAAATCTTCGTTGTACGCCATCCAACTAGCAAGGGAAACTTGATCAAGAGGTTTTGTTCTGTCTGTTATTCCCACAGACGGCGCCAATTGTATGGGAAAGAAATAAACCTTCTCGTATAGTCCTATTGATCAAGTCTGTGTTCCTCCAAACGTCGTCGCTTTACTCCCTGAAAACACAAACGTGAGCTAGCTGGCGGGTATGTGTCGGAAACCCCTTCGATGCCTAAGTCAGCAAAAATAGACAAGTAGACAAAAGCTATGTGTATTCAGGAATCAAAGTTGTGTTACCTCTCCATAGGTGATGTTATAAGCTTTTATAGGTTCCGCGTGGCACAATCCTAGTAGGACTTTTACTCCTCTATGTAGAGTCCTCCTAGGATTCATAATCCTGAAAGATAATGCTTATCCTTCAACACCCCCCCTCACTACATAAACCAAGTGAGATGGTTCTACCATGGTCAGACTTCAACACGACCGAGGTAAGCATAGCTATGCTAAGCCGCAGACTAGACCGAGATAACATTAGCTCGGCTCTTCCATTCACTGCTCTTGCCTTGGCTCTTCTTAATGCTAACCACGGTATGTCTAGACCGGAATAACCAATATTCCGGTCCAAACCGGGATAACTTTGTGAGTGACGACCAAACTTGCCATAAGCTCTTTGGGACCGGAGTAACTTCAGGTCTCTCGTGGACCGGAGTAACTTTACACCTTTCTTGGGCCGGAGTAACTTTACACCTCTCTTGGGACGGAGTAACTTCATGGCCTTTTTTCTCATCCATTCGCAATGTGGCCCATAACGGCCCATTACCCAGCTCGGCCCAATTTATAAGTATAAATTACCCTCTCAGTATGTGATATTTATTTAATTGGGCAACTGTACCTACTATTGTTTGTGTTGAGGGTTGATTTGAACTATGTGGGGGAAATTATATTTTACTCTTTGTTTCCAAATTGAACCCACATGACATATTTATATATAATGTTAAAAGAATTGAATTGTGATTGAATATGATTATGAACTCAAATGATAAGGATTTAGGTAGGTTGTGAGCATGTTTTTATGTGATTTTGAGCCTAATTCTTGTGTGACCTTCACCTATTTTGAACCTTACTACATGTGTTTCAAGATGGGTTTTGTGGGAATTTCGGACTGTGCAACTCAGGAAATCGCCGCACGTGCGGGAGTCATGGCCGCACGTGCAGGAAATGAAGAAATTCTGGGTTTTTGTTTCTGCTAAAAAGGCACGTGCGAGGTTTCCCAGCCGCACGTGTGGGACCACCGCCGCACGTGCGGCGCATGCTGTAAAATTCTATCTGCTTCGTTTTATCTGTTTAACCCTCTGGTGTTATTAAAATCTGTATTTGATGCCTCTTCGATGTTCGTAAATTCGTTTGAAGCAAAATGAATCAGATATTGTTTAAATCGAAAAATGCACTAAGTTCTGAATTGCGCATGTATGTAGGTCACATTCCGGGAGGAACCATCGCTCTGCCACCGCACTGTGAGTAATAGTACTATCGTAGTATGCATTACTTACAGCTACCAATTGCCATTAGCACTCTGTTAATTGCAGGTTAATCATGTTAACGTATATGAACAATTAAACAAAGGTGTATACCTCTGTATGACTCTGATTAATAGTTGATGTGAACATTCTATTCTCCGTAAGTAAATTACGTCGTTTATTAATGAAGAATAGAACTTTTTCTAGTTGAAAATTAAGCTCAAAAAGGCATGCAAATAGGCTCAAAAGCTTAAGCAAGAGTAGGGGTTTTAAAGGTCAAAGACTCACCCTTGAAGATCTTCTTTACTACTACAACTCCAACAAGTTCTTTGAGCTTACATCAATCCAAGAACACCAAAAACAACTCCTTAGCACCTCAGCTACCCAAGGATGGTGTTTGAGTGTGTGTTTGTGTGTTAAACTAAGGCAAATCTACACTTTTGAAGCACAAAAATGAAGAACCAAGCAAGATAGACACAAAAACTATATGTATCTCTCTAAGGGCAATTTTCTGAACCTAGAGGAGGGAGGAGGAGCTTCCCTCTTATAGAAGAGAAAAGGCAAAGCTTCTTGGAGAAGCTAAGCACCAAGGCAATCCCATGAGTCTAATGTCCTTCAGCTGTGCCAGCTAGAGGAAAATATCTCCAAAAGGTGCCAAAAAGAAGCCAACCACTTAAAGTGGTTGGCCTACTAGTTTAAGTTGTCGGCCGACCACTTTAGGTGGTCAAACAGAGCAAAAACTGGTCGGCCATAGGTGGGCGAGGTTAACACACTAAATGCAAGGTGGTGGTGTGGTGGCCAACTAGAAAAATGGTCCAAAGACCAAAAAAGCCAGTTAGCTGACAGGAAAACTAGCTGGAAAAAGGAAAAGTGGTCAGCCAGGAGAAATACTGGTCTTCCACCCTTGTACCACCTTCCAAACAAGGAAAACAAGGTTTGTAC
>NW_021024717.1:407675-468652 GCF_004153795.1 Camellia sinensis | reverse complement strand
TTAAAGCCGTTCTGTGAAAGTTATAAGGCCTATGGCCGTTCTGTAAAAGTTATGAGGCTTAAAGTCGTTCTATGAAAGTTATGAGGCCTATGGCCGTTCTGTGAAAGTTATGAGGCTTAAAGCCGTTCTGTGAAAGTTATGAGGCCTATGGCCACTTTGTATGATCTGTTAGTATGAAGCAAAGTGCTGTACGGAACTAAGTGCAGCAATGCGAGTCACCTCTAGAATCCGTGCGAGCCACCTCTTGAGTTCATACATGCATGAATAGGGCTATATGCCATTCTGATAAGGGCTTAATGTCGTCCTGTTTAAGGGCCAATTTGTGAATGTGTGAATCCACCAGGCCAAGGGCCAATCTATGATGTTGTGAACCGACGAGGCCGTTCTGAATATTAGTACAGAATCAGATTAACTACCTGTCTTTTACATTATATATGCATTGCTCTGCATTGTAATTCAAGTTAAACATTGAGCTATTAAAGTACTATTATTCACTGAGATTGTCTCACTCTGCATTTTGTCTGATTCTGTAGGTAATAAATCTGGAGGTCAGCCATAACCCTCGATGCTTGTCTCCCTTTGTCAACCTCTGTGTGTCCAAGCATTTGGGTGAAGCCTACCCGTTTTTGTGAAGTTTGCTAAGTTTTGGCTTATACTTTGTTTGTCTATTATATGTTGAAGTTTCTAAAGTTTTTGTTATACGCCCAAACAGGGGGCGGGGTTGTATATGTGTATGTAAATATTTATCATCTGATTCACTGTTTGTGATCCTGGCATGACAGTGGTCGCTTAATGGATGTAGTTTCTTTTTATTTCATGTTATTTTATAATATTTAATGCTTCCGTTCAGGCCCCATACGTATGTATATCAGATTTAATGTCCGTTCCGATTAGGTCATGCCCAAATTTTTAGGGGCGGGTTTGGGCCATGACAAGTGGTATCAGAGCATGAGTTGCTATCTCACACACGAATCTATTGGGCTTTAGGATGTCTAGAAAAGACTTAGGTATCATGCATGACATTCTTATTGCATATGAAAAGATTGATGGCAATGTCAAGTGTATCTGTTAACGCCAACGATCATGATCCATGTCTATCGTATATTCTTGTGTATATAGTGATTGATTGTGATGCAGAACGTAATGAGCATAAAGATGACAAATCCGGAGGGTTTTACCCCCGCCTGGCTAGATAAAATGACAAAGGAAAATTGTGCAACATAAGTAAAATGAACTGTGATGGGATTAAAACAACGACATTGCACAGCGGAAGCGTGGTGAGGGTTCAAGCTGATTGGTAAGACAATTTATATGCAAATGGTTGAATGAAATGTGTGTTATTCACCTATGGAAAATGATGATAACGTGAGTGTACTTTCTAACATTTGTTTGGATGAAGTGATTAAACTTTAAGTATGGAATATTTCTAAGACCAAAGGAAATGATATATGTGATGCTCTAATTTTTATGATATAGTTATGTCTTCCTTGCCATAACAATGTTCAGATCTGTGATTTTGAAAAGTTACTGTGTTTGAATGTTTTGCTAAGATGTGTTTTGCGTGATAATTGAAATTGTGTTGAGAGTGGCTGACTGTAAGAAGAAGTTATGCATCTAGTGATCCCTCTTAGAATTGTGTAAGAAGTTAATTGCATGTGATTTTGTGAACGGAGAAAATTATTGATGGTGTCGAATGAGTTTTGTTTATGTGTAATCGGGATCTGTTTATGGGAATCTGTAATCTGGAATCTGCAACCTGAAATCTGGAATCTAAAATCTGTCAACTGTTCTGTAATTTGTTTGTTTATGTGTAGTCTGTGAATTGCAATCAAGATTTCTTGAAAGGAATGGTTGAATGGTATAAAGAACCCCACCCATACTACGTGTCTGCTCACATAATACTTGTAAAAAGATGGGTAGTTATTGACTACTTCGAGATCGGGACTTAATGATTGATAATCTGATAACTTACCGCACGAATTAAAATCCTGCCTATGTCTATTCCTGACTTAAGATTGAGAAATTGTTCTGTGATAATTTCTGTGTAGATATGTGAGTGATAGATAAATTAATCCCTATTTATATGACATTGTAAACTTTGATAGAAACAAACGGAAATGGAAATATGCTATATTAATGTTTGATTAAGGGATGCACTGGGCATTTACCTCTTATTGCAGGCTTACAAGATTTGAATGATAGTCATTACGTGGAAATTAATTAGCTAAATTATTCTTTTGTTATGTCCTTGTCTATTTTGTTTGACATTATGGAAACTGAATGGGTAGGACTATTGTGATTGCTATATACTTAAGGAAATCTATGACCCTATGAATGGACCTAGTAGGACCTACGTATAGAGAGTAACTAGATACTCTGTTTATGTTAATTGACTGAACCAGACGACTGGTCTATAAGTTCTGTATGGCTGTTTGCCGACCCCCTGTAATTATAAGTTGTGAATACGAAACCGTGTGGTTGACCTTATGTCTTACAGTACAAAAAGAAAGAATCATCTGAATAATGAAATATTGAAATGATTAGAAAGAGGCCAAATTAATTTGTGCTATAACAAGAAGAAATGCTTATTAAAGAAAGTTGTTATACTTTACGGTTATAACTAAATAGTCAAGCATGATTTTGAATTTGATTTCTGGCTTTGTTTCTGAGTGGCTTCCTTTGCTCAAAATAATGGTATGTTTGCATGACTTTACAAAACTATATGTTATTTGCTTTGTTATTACCGTAACTATTTCATTGGAATATGGTCCTCCTTATGTTACTGTATTTAGAAGTAGTGCTGTGAAGAATTAACGATATTAATTGGGATTCTTTTTCCCATCGTTCTGACCTTGTCAAGAATTAGTATATATGGTTCTGAATCAATATAACGATATGACTTTATTATGATTTCTGAAATGGAGAAATACTAGAAACTAATGATGAAGCTAGTGAGTACGTACCCAAGGTGGGTTATTTGTGACTGTTGGAATGGAACATACCTTGCTTCTTTGGCAGAACCTTGTTTGGTAGGTCCTGATATCTGATTCAATTATGCATAACCGGATTTGAATCTTATCATGTAATTAATTTATTTATTTTGGAAATTATATATAACCTTATTGGACAACTCATCTCCGAGTGAATTGCACTATGAGATTTACCCAAGGAATTACTTAATTGGGCAAGTTTGGACATGTCTTTTTTAATGAAAATTGCATATGAACTATTCGTGCTGGATCAATCTGGTTATGAACATAGTAGAGAACGTTTTTGTTATTGTGATTGAAATTAAGACATGCTATGAGAATATATGAATTATGCGCTTAAAGAAATGGTAATTACTATATTTTTGTATCTGAAAATTTCATATTTCAGTATCTGAGAATTAACGCTATGAAACTTATTGATAGGAAAAGATTATGATTATAAACTCTGCCTCACTGAAGATTTTATGCCTTGTATGTCATGTAATGGACTCTTATAGCTTTATCTTATCTGCTATGTGATTCTATAAATTGGCGATACGAAGTTTGCTTTACATGTTGATAGTTTTCACATAATCGTGATAAATGTCGGAGTAACCTGTGAATGGTTCGAACTGAAGAATTAAGTAAGCATCTATAACGGAATTAGACAATAGTATAAGACCAAGACTTCTAATCTTGTTACATAGTAAAACAAGTTTGAGGGACCAAACTTATTTAAGGGGGGAGAGTGTAATAACCCGACCCTCGTATATGTTTCTGCTATATTTTCAGTCCCTCATTATGCGCATTTAAATACTTACTGTGAGATTTTTTTTTTTTTTTTTGTGGCAATGTGTTTAGGCAAATGAATCTTATGACTAGAGGCCTATATCTGTTTAAGAAGAAACAATATCTGTCACAATTATATGTTTGGATCAGAAATTGAGAGCCTTAGAGGCTTAATAATCTGAAATTGATTTTACATTTGAGATCAGCGTAATTTTTACATAATAATAAGCATTTTTGTGGAAATTTGATTTGGACTGATTAAATTGATTGAGTTTTGTCCTATTCAACCTTTGTATGTTATGTGTATATATATGAGCCTCTTTGAATATTTAACTTGGAACCTTATACAAATATCTCCTGGGAGAGAGAGAACTAGAGAGAAACAGGGTTTGAGAGGAAGTTCATCAAGAAGAAGATTGGGAAACTTTGTGAGAGTTGTAGAATTTGAACTCAAGGTATGTAAAACTTACTTTTCATAAGCTTACTCTTGATCATGTGTGAGAACTCCTTTTTAATTGTGAGAGCTACGGTTGTGATTGAAGTTTGGTGTGTGATATTTATTTAATTCGGCAACTATACCTACTATTGTTTGTGTTGAGAGTTGATTTGAACTACGTGGGGGAAATTATATTTTACTCTTTGTTTCCAAATTGAACCCACATGACATATTTATATATAATGTTAAAAGAATTGAATTGTGATTGAATATGATTATGAACTCAAATGAATAACGATTTAAGTAGATTGTGAGTATGTTTTTATGCGATTTTGAGCCTAATTCTTGTGTGACTTTCACCTATTTTGAACCTTACCACATGTGTTTCAAGATGGGTTTTGTGGGAATTTCAGACTGTGCAACACAGGAAATCGCCGCACGTGCGAGAGTCATGGCCGCACGTGCAGGAAATGAAGAAATTCTGGGTTTTTACTTCTGCTAAAAAGGCATGTACGAGGCTTCCCAGCCACACGTGCGGGACCAACCGCTGCACGTGCGGGGCTGACAGCCGCACGTGTGGCCCATGCTGTAAAATTCTATCTGCTCTGTTTTATCTGTTTAACCCTCTGGTGTTATTAAAATCTATATTTGATGCCTCTTCGATGTTTGTAAATTCGTTTGAAGCAAAATGAATCAGATATTGTTTAAATCGGAAAATGCACTAAGTTCTGAATTGCGCATGTATGTAGGTCACATTCAGGGAGGAACCATCGCTCTGCCACCGCACTGTGAGTAATAGTACTATCGTAGTATGCGTTACTTACAACTACCAATGGCCATTAGCACTTTGTTAATTGCAGGTTAATCATGTTAACGTATATGAACAATTAAACAAAGGTGTATACCTCTGTATGACTCTGATTAATAGTTGATGTGAACATTCTATTCTCCATAAGTAAATTACGTCGTTTATTAATGAAGAACGAGAACTTATGTTCATTTTGGAATAATGGTTTTAGTGTAACTATGAAAGTATACCGTTTTGCTACTAATGGGCCTGAGGCCGTTCAGTTATAAATCATCGAGTATGGATATTTTTGAGGGATCAAAATAATTGGATAAGCTATGTGCATCCATATGAATCCGAAATAGTTCTGTTGTGTTATATAGGGACCCAAGATCATTCAGAACCTATGATATGAATGCAAAGGTTTAACGTTATTATGTGCTCTCTGTAATAGTTATGATTCTTATTCTGCTATACGCGAGATAACTGTGTTAATCGGTAACTAAGTCATGAGAAGTTTATGTGCACTATCCCATAATGGTATTTTTAAGGAACTGAGGTTATTCTGTTTTTGTTTATTCGTTTCGGTTATGCTATGTTATGACATAATATGCATTGTTCGGTCTTTATGACCTAATAATTTTTGGTATGGAACAAAGTGCTGCATGGAACTAAGTGCTGCTATGCGAGTCACCTCTAGAATTTGTGCGAGCCACCTCTTGAGTCCACACATATATGAATGAGGCTTAAAGCCGTTATGTGAAAGTTATGAAGTCGTTTTGTGAAAGTTATGAGGCTTAAAGCTGTTCTGTGAAAGTTATGAGGCCTATGGCCGTTCTGTGAAAGTTATGAGGCTTAAAGCCGTTCTGTGAAAGTTATGAGGCCTATGGCCATTTTGTATGATTTGTTAGTATGAAGCAAAGTGTTGTATGGAACTAAGTGCTGCAATGCAAGTCACCTCTAGAATCCGTGCGAGCCACCTCTTGAGTTCATACATGCATGAATAGGACTATATGCCATTCTGATAAGGGCTTAATGTCGTCCTATTTAAGGGCCAATTTGTGAATGTGTGAATCCACCAGGCCAAGGGCCAATCTGTGATGTTGTGAACTGACAAGGCTGTTCTGAATATTAGTACAGAATCAGATTAACTATCTGTCTTTTACATTATATATGCATTGCTCTGCATTGTAATTCAAGTTGAACATTGAGTTATTAAAGTACTATTATTCACTGAGATTGTCTCACTCTGCATTTTGTCTGATTCTGTAGGTAATAAATCTGGAGGTCAACCATAACCCTCGATGCTCGTCTCCCTTTGTCAACCTCTGTGTATCCAAGCATTTGGGTGAAGCCTACCCCTTTTTGTGAAGGTTGCTAAGTTTTGGCTTTTACTCTGTTTGTCTATTATATGTTGAAGTTTCTAAAGTTTTTGTTATACGCCCAAACAGGGGGCGGGGTTGTATATGTGTATGTAAATATTTATCATCTGATTCACTGTTTGTGATCCTGGCATGATAGTGGTCGCTCAATGGACGTAGTTTCTTTTTATTTCATGTTATTTTATAATATTTAATGCTTCCGTTCAGGCCCCATACGTATGTATATCAGATTTAATGTCCGTTTCTGATTAGGTCATGCCCAAATTTTTAGGGGCGGGTTTGGGGTGTAACAGTTACTTATTGATATATTAATTGATATTGTCAATTACTCTCTAATATCGGCTCATATATGAATGTACAGGAACGGATGTAGGATTCTAATGTCGGAGGGACGAGTGTATATGCAATCATAAAATTTGTAATGAACATGTGATATACAATATCAATTTCTACCCAAATATCACAAAAATATATAATTAGATATTTCCATTCATTGTATATAATTACAAAATATTATCAAAATACAATTTGATATGTTCTAGTAAATCCATATTAATTTTCAAAAAAGCAATTATTTGCTCTACATATCTACTTAGGCATCTAAAGTTGTGCTTGATAGTTAACAATAGAAATGTAATACAAAAGTATAAATAGTTGACTGAGAATTACACAAATGGTTCCATTACCAACATTACCAAGTTCATAGTCCAATCTTTTTTCCCAAAATAATAAACCCTAACTCTTCGAGAGAGAGAGAGAGAGAGAGAGTGTGTGTGTGTATCGGAGTACTGTCGGAGAAATCACGATCTTGAACGTCGGAAGAGTCATGACACATGAGAGAGAGATATTGTGTTTTAGGTCACTAGTTCTGATGATTTGGGTTCACTAGTTGTGAAAAAAGAGAGAGAAGAGAAGCTTCTTTGTTTTGAATATATGATGACTGATATAGGTAAGCACCTATTGCTCTTGAGTAACCATTTTTTTTTTTTTTTAATTTAGAGTTATAACCAAACAATTAAAAAATTTGGGTCCTAATCAGACAAAGACTTCAACATATTAACAAGTAAATTCTCAATTATTTTAACATCACTGAATTTAAAATAAAAAGTAATTATACTTAAAAAAATTATTATTATTATTATTTTTAGTATTTATCAAAAAATAATTAAATTTTTAAATTTTAAAGTCGAAAATTTAGGGGTGGTGGTTCTTAAATTTTTTGCAAAAATTTTGGAGTGGCGAACCTATATAATTTTAAAATATTTGTAATTTTATTACTATATCTAGGGAGTTTTTTCAAAACTGTGAAGGGGCGGTCGCCCCTGCCAGCCCCCCCTCGGTCCATCCCTGTGAATGTATTACTAAAATTTATACATATTTGAATATTATTATTTAAATTATGTATATTCTTTCTGTCTCTAATTATTTGTTCAATATGGAAAATAAAAACTTAACAATAATGAATTCCCATATTAAAATTTGTAAGTTTTTTTAACCAAATGAAAGCTTTCATTAAGTATTTTTAATTTGTGTAAAATAATTAACAGAAAAATATATTATTGTTAAGCTATCGTTTTGTGTTCTAGACAAATAATTTGGGCCAAAAATAATATATATATATATATATATATCAATTGAACAATTTTATTCCTAAATTTATAATTTTGTAACAATGTGCTTCTCAATTAATTGAATATTGTAGTCAATTACACTTTCTAAACATTTTTTATGGTCAATTTGAATATTGTATATATAAATTTTGTAGTAATGCCCTTCTCAACTTTTGTACAATTTGAATATTGTAGATATTATTCTGTCCACTTGATTAGGTTTTGTTTGGTCTTACCATTGCTTGTGCCATTCAGAACCTTTTTAGTTGTTTTTTTTTTTTTTTTCACATGCTTGAGGATCACACTTCTCTCACTCTCTCCCCCTCAATAATTCACGTGCATCTTCTAGAAAAAATAGCTAAGGAAAAAGGTTTCTAGACCACAAATTTGAAGTTATGAAAATGTCAACAAATGGGGGAGACATTTCTAAGAACATTTTTCACAACATTTCAAATTAGACTATCGTCGATTATTTTCAAAGGACGACAGGTATAGAAATGACATGTATACGTGTAAATTTTATTTATAAAAAAACAAAAACTTCAAAAATGTTTATAGTCAAAACGAAAGGAAAATTAGATTGTTGATGATATATACTTGTGATTCGAAATGTTTTAAAAATCGGATCAGTGAGCAACTTAAAAAATAAATTGGGTGAACGGGTCACCGGTTCAATCGTCTAGTTGAATCGGAATCGAACTGTGACGTTATAAATATATTTAAATAAAATTATAAGAAATAAAATTAAAAACGAAAAAAACTGAAAATATTAAATTATCTTAAATATTTCTCCTAATATTTTTTTACTAAAAAATATAATAATGTATTTTAAAATATAATTAATTTTAATTTTTGGTAGAGAAAACCAAATATTCAATGTTCATTCCATATGATTTCAATTCAAATAATTTGATTGAAAGAAGAATAAAAATTTTAAAGGGATATTAAAATTTCAAGACTTCCTTCAATAAATTTGATTGAATTTCACATGAATTTCTTGAGTTTTTTTGAAAAATGGGTAGAGACTTTCATAATAATTCAAGCTCTCAATGAGATTCCTCACAGAAGAGACCTTTAAAAGAGAGTTTCTGATCAAAATTATCTTATATACACTTGACTTAGTTTGGTGGTTCAACCTGTTGGAAATTTTGAATTTAATTTACCGATAGGCTTTCACTAGGGAAGGTTCAAAGCCGAAAACTACCTATCCCGATGCAGGATATTTCCATAATGTACTCTCTCTTTGTCTGCATGTTGTTGCATGTCCTTTCCGTAAATTTCATTCATGTGGGGGATTGTTGGAAATTTTGAATTTAATTTACTTCAAAGGTTGTGTCTCTTGTAATGAAAGGGTGTGTCCTTTTGAAGGATCACAACCTTTTTGAAGAGTCACTTAGTAGTCTTTATATTCCATGTCCCTCACTTTATTTTAAAATGGGGAATTGCCATTCTTCTTCACTTTGCATTTATTCTTCATATTGCCTAAGTCTAATTTTCCTATAAAGAGAGTTCATGCATAGCAAAGTTCGCTAGGCTTGCAATAGTAGTGCTGCTAGTGCAAGACATTGATCGTTGTATCTTGGGAGATAGACGTCCATTGAATCCTAAGCACCGGTGGGAGGACGAATCTGTCTTAAGGAAATAGTGTCATACACTCGACTCGATCAGGTTTTATCTGTTTACGTACTGTAAGTTTTATCACGTTATTATGTTGATATATTTGAGTTTTTGGTTTTGCCCAAAAAGCATTTATATAATTTTACATTATATTTTCCTTTTAGTTTGTTACTATTTTTCTAACACAACCATCGGTTTCGCTAATTCTCTCTAAATTGGCTAGTTTTCAACTTGGAACGGTTTAGAAGGTATATTTGGATTGAAATCCCGACTGACCGATAGTTTAACCGATCAAACTGGCCGGACCGGTCCAGTTTTTAAAACCATCTATTAATATACAACACAATTTTTTGGGTTCAATTGGATTATAAAAAATATTTAATGCCAGAGCAAGGTTATTATGTCTTTTATTCCAAACAAATTTGGGAAAATTAGAATGAACTCTCTTGAGATTTAAAAAAATACAATAAGTCATATAAGTTTAGCATAATTATACCTGACTCTTTTAAAATTTTAATTTATATAACGCTTAACTCTGTTTTTTATCAAAAATTTATTAGTTGTATAAATAAAAAATTAATTTATCATCTCTTTTATATTTAAATGCATATTTTATATTGCATATTTTTGTGTCTTCAAATGTTCGGCATTTGTTTTGATCTTTTTAATTTTATTGAAAAGGAGATAATGCAATTATATTAAAATTATAAAACTTGTTGTATTTTTTTCAAATTTCGCGAGATAAGTGCAATTTATCTAAACAAATTATTTACTTTTTTTTTTCCTGTCACAGGAGGGAGTACTTAAGTTTTGCTTCACTTTCACAACCTTATCTCATCTCTCTCTCTCTCCCTCTCTCTCTCTCTCTCTATATATATATATATGTAAATTCTTTTTCTTTCTTGTTATTTAAATAAAAATCAATATTTGGTGTAACTTTTGTCCATTTATACTTGGGAGGCAAGCAAGGGTCCTCCGTATATATTCCCAGTATGAGATTCTTGGGAGTTCAAGAGAACATCTGGCAGTTTCTTCCTTTTCCAAACAAAGCAACATCAGTGATGTGCCAAATGTGATTATTTAATCAACAGTAGTTGCCAACTTTGTTTGACTATCATTAAAATATTGTTTTTTTTAAATAAGAAAATCTATTTTAATAATAATTCCACTTTATAGTTGTGTTTGTAAGTGCTGTTCTTTTATAAATTATATATATATTTGTTACTTTACTCAAGATATTTTATAATTTTATTTTAATATTTAAAAATAAAATAAAATCTCCCATACTATATAAGAGTTAAAAAAATTCAATAAAATATTTTAGTGATATGTCATCTTTTGAAAATATAAAAATATTTTCTTATATACATATATAGTAGGGCAAATCACACTTTACTCCTCTCAACTATTACGATTTTTCATTTTACCCCTTTAAACTAAAAATTGATACAATGTATCCTCTTCATATTCCAAAAATTTTCAATCTAATCTTTATATTTCCATTCTGTTAACAAAAATAAGAAAAGGTGCATGTATTGTGCATAGGGCTGAGCAAGAAATCCGTGAAATTCGTAATCCGATCCAGTCCAGTCCAGTCCAGTCCGATAGGTTTAGATTGGTTTTTTGAATCCGTGATTCGGTTCCGGATTGAAGAATTAAAAATCCGTAGTCCACGGATTGGTTCCGGATTGAATCCGATCCGGACCTTATACAAATAATCTATATTTTTATTATACATCATTCCCCATAATATTTTCTCTTATTCTATATAAAACCTAAACTCAAATCTAAATCCATATAATATCTTCTTTTATTATTTTTATTTGTTAGTTTTTAGTTTTAATTTGTAATGGTCTAAATATTTATGGTGAAACTAGTTTTCTTATGGTTGTTTAAATTTTAGAACAGCATGTCGTTATTATAGAAAAACATGTTGCTATTGTGGAATTAATATAACGCTATATTTATGTTTTTATGAAATTAAAGTGTTATATATATATATATATATATATATTTTTTTGTTATTTAATTATGTGAATCTGTGGTCCTAAATCGATCCAATCCTTGTTTAAATGGATTGGTTCGAATTGGTTCCATGATTTAAACGGATTGGATTGGTTTTAATTTTTCAGGAACCGTAGATAACAGATTGGTTTTGGTTTTACCTCAATCTGGTCCAATCTGAATCATCCTCACCCTAAATGTGCACATGTCATATTTATGACGAAAATACTCTTTAAAGGTATGTCATAAATATGATATGTACCTTACATGTATATTTTCCGTTTATTTTGTTAACAAAATAAAGACATAAGGATTAAATTGAAAATTTTTAGAAGATGAAGGGAATACATTATATTAATTTTTAATTTGAGGGGAAAAAATGAAAAATAATAATAATTGAGGGAGTAAAGTGTAATTTGAAGACCATAGTAACAATGCAGTATCAACATCTCACAAAATGGGAGACTATCTTTCAAGTCCATGAATGGTATATCCCTCATCTGACGCCTTTTAAAAATAGAAAATAATTTACAAATAAATAATTTATATAGAAAGTCTCACAAAAAATATGTGACAATGGCAACAACAGTGAAATTTTTTAAATTATAAATTATTTTAATAATTTTTTTTTTATTTGAAATAAATAAACATACATCACTAACTTATTCTATATAAAATTTCTATTTATATACTATCACTCTTAAAAAAAAGGATAAATTATAAATACATTTCTTGAGATTTGCTTAAGTATATATTGCCTCTTGTAGTTTGAAAAATTATAGATATCTCCTCGTTAAAATTTTTTATTTAACAAAATTAACTAAAAAAAAATTCATAATTGCTCTCCTATACAATAATAAAATTACCTAAATTATTAATTAAAATATGTTTATAACATCATTAAAAAATGTTAATTGACTTGATAATTTATTAATAAAAGAAGCGATTTGTTATGAAATTAAAAATATCAAGGGATGGAATGTAACTTACAAAACTATAAATTATGATTTATATTTTAATCAAATCCCAGCTGGTATATTTATAATTTATCCTTAAAAAAAATTAGTAATTCTATGAACCCATTACATGTGGGACAAACATGAAGTCTTAAATTATTTATGTGGTTGTATCATTGTATCTATATGTTTGGCTATTTCCGCACGTCTCTTGTTCTTCTAGAATATAAAATAGGGATTTTATTTGCCCCAAAGAAGCGAGAAATAAAAAATAAAATAAAATAATAATTACATTAGGCAAAGATGACAACATTTTTACACATACTCAAAAAGGAATCCTTACACTATTTAAAAAGTGTGACAATGGTTCGTAAATTTAGATAGAAATTAAAATAAATAAATAAATATAAATAAAATATAATTATATTTCAAAAATATTTATATATATATATATATTTTTTTCTTTTTAAATTTTTATCTAAATTTATGAATAAAATACATTATTAATTTATTAACTCAATAACTAGCCAGTGGCCCTTTCAATAACTAGCCAGTGGCCCTTTGCTATTTGATCCTTAGGGTCTAAGCTTCAAGATCTCCCAAAAGTTTCACATCTCCAATACAGATCAGTACATATCTTTATCTTTATACTTGAGAAGGGTGGGTCCTACAGCATTTGGTGATTTACAATTATATTATTGATAATTTGTGCCATGCATGCACATATTTTTACTTAGATCTTACATGCATCTAACAAATTTTCTAAGTCCTAAAAAACAAATTTTTTTTTTCTAACAAATGATATATTTTATTAATAAATAAATTATATTTGCATAATAAAAGATCAATTTTATTAATAAAGTAAATTTTAATTTTAAAAGTATAAATCTTCTAGTAAATTATTTTATTTGGTTTGGTTTTTTAAATATTTTTTAGACCCGTATATTATTGTGGTAAATTTAAATTTCGAAAATCTAAATATTCTAACAAATTATTATATTTGGTTTGATGTTTTAAAAAATTATTTTATGATGGATTTTCGGTTGTTTTAATGAATTTGTCATTCATATTTATTTTTCTTTCTTTTTAGATCCATAGGTATCTAACAAATCTTCTAACAAATGATCATTTTTATTAATAAATAAATTATGCTTACATAACAAATAACCAATTTTATTAAGAAATAAATCATTAAGTCAATTAACAAATTTCAATGATATGAAAAAAAAAAACTTTCAGTTAATCATTTTGTTATTAAATAAAGCATTACGTCAATTAATAGCTTTTAATAATATGAGAAATATTTTTTAGTGAACAATTTTGATAATTTATTGTTGCATAGGAGAGTAATTTTTTATTTTATTTTCCCCCCCTAATTATTGTGTTAAATTAAAATCTATAACAAGCGATAGTTGTAATTTCTATTATTATAAGACCACTTCATATTTTAAACAAACCTTATGGTGTAATTATAATTTGTTAAAAAAAAAGATTTATGTTTTATAATTGAGCAAGAATGTTTAAGTAATTATGAAAAAATCTTCACTCAAATTAGTACCACCAATATTGGTTAATATTACCAAAGAAAAACGTAAAATGGGAAAGTCAACATATTAGTCACCATTAATAAATTATTCAAAATAAAAAGGCAAAATTAGAAAAAAAAAAAGAAAAGAAAAAGAAAAAAGACAAGCCATAAGCAGGTAATCACTTCTCATACATATAGATTATAAAAAGCACTGTGTAAGTTTACTTGTCGGGCAAATAATAATTATTGACTTTTTTTTAAGAAAGTTCTGAAAATTTTTATTTAGAATTATGAAATATTTATCTAACCAAAAACATAATTTAAAATATTTAGTCAAGGTTTAGGGTTTAAATTTTAAAATATAGATTTATAGTTCTATTTTTTACTTTTTTTAAGGTAACTTGCAAAACTATGCTCCATAATTAAATAGAGAAACTATATATACTTGAAAATTAATCAGCATAAAATTTTGAACATCCATAAAATAAAATAAAATAAAAAGTTTGGGTTTCTTATTTGGATGCTTATTTCCCACTAAACCATCTAACTTTGCTTCATTTTTTTTTAAAAAAAAGACAGTCAACAACAACCCACTTGGATAATTTGTTACAATGCTGATTCCTCGTCACTATCATACCCTTAGAAGCCATTTAATATCATATATGTGAAACAAAAACTTATCCAAACACCTCTCTCTCTCTCTCTCTCTCTCTCCATTTTAAACTACTTAATTGGGAGTTGGAAGTGGTGATGTCAAACCATTTAAGGGGTGTCCCCAAAGATTTGGCCTTCAATTATTGTTCAAAAGTTACCTGCAATGTTGGTTGGTCACGTTTGGGCTCAACTCAACAGACTAATTATTTGTTTTTTCAAAATATCAAAATATTTATGCCTGTCCAATAACAAGACTATTATATGCTTACATAATTAATTAATTAATTAAATTTTAAAATAGTAAATAAATCACGAAATACCATTGATTGAGTACACATGTTTCCAATTCATATAATAACTTGAATAATAATCTCAGCAACAATGACCATAAGAAAAGACGTTTTTTCAATCACCTAACACGACTAATAAAAAACCCATGAAGTTCTGAGAGAGGGAACATGCAGATCCATCACCCCTTGCAACGATCTTGACCTCTTGACCTTTGAATAATTCATCACATTGACACACTCAACCGTGGACCACAAACTTGAGCCCCAAAAATCTCAATCTCATTTTATATAATCAAATCATATGCCCCACAAGAGAAAAAGAGACACTAACAATAAGCTTTATCTCATTACAATAAAGTGTGTAGTAAAAGATTGGAATTATACAACTAACCTTCCAACTTCCCAAGTAGTAGTTGTAAGATTCTATTTTACATGTTAGCTCGCTCGTCTTCCGGAACAATTGGGGCCTAACATGAGAAGAGAGTAAAACAAATTTTTACCCCCTCATTGTCAGCGAAATATATGGAACCTTTTAACATGACCGACCACGCTAAAAGTTTGATAAGATCTAAATTTCTACAAAATCGATTTCATTTGATTGGATTGATCACTAGGTAAACTTGCAAACTATTAAAAAAGTAACTAACTTCATATCCAAAGATAAAAAAATAGGCATACAGTTGATTAATCAAAATATCAGAAAAAGTATCAATCTTGGATTCTCCAATATCTGTATTCCAGAATAGGATTGTTAAATCCCACAAATGATGCTGATCACAAAAATCTATTTTAATAGGTCGATAGTTGTGTAATTGATGATAAAAAATAAAAATAAAAAATGATATGCTCACCAAGAGTACAGCAAACTAGAGAAAAAAGTAGCCAATTGAAGCATCAACAGATAACTTCATTACAGAAATCATCCGCGGCCTGCAATTTATTTTCCTTGGCAATGTCAGCAACAAAGATGCTGCCTGAATCACACCATCCACCCAAAACATCCTTGTTGGCGCACTGCAGAGAAAGAACATTTAGCGATGGATTAGGAAGCGCAACTGTACGATGACCATTGCAGATTCTTATGTTGCAGAAGCCTGCACCTAGGTGTTCTACTTAATTCACGACATTCCTGACATTAGGCGATTCAGTGTATGGTTAAGATAAAACATGGCACAGGCTAAGAATGAACCTTATAGCATCTTATGTACTCCGTACAAATTGTTGAATAATATTATTTTGGTACAAACATAGTTCATTTATGTGGTGAATGCATGATCATGTGCTTGCACTCCAAGAATAAAATAAAGAAAAGAATGACATTTTGACCTACAAACTTGTGTCCAAAGGGTTCAGTGTGTATTCTTTCATGGGAACATTCCGAGAGAATATCATACCTTGCTAAATCCAAGCCAGTTTGAATCTCCCCTAAATGAGAAGACTTTCTTGCTTTCTTTCCATTGTCCACACAAAACCTGCAAATGGATGATCATTATGGCACGTTGTTAGTCTTCACCTGGACGGAATTTCACAAAGTAATCTATTCAAATAGCCAAACCACCAATTCTTTCTAGGGTTAAAAAAGACAGTTAATTTAAAAGATGACTTGTAACAAATCTCATGTCAATTATGAACCTACAGCACCAGCCCCCTTTCACTAGACAAAATTACATGTGCAAATATTTTGCATCAAAAAGGAACATTGCCTCATGCCTATAGAACTGCAAGATCAAACTTAAAAGTGTTGCATCCATCTGGTCTCAAATTCACAAACTATGATATAAAGTCCTCTCCTTTGAGAAAAATATCAATTTCATACAGAAAGAATGCCAAAACAAGATCCATACACTTGTAAGAACTAGTAAGGTTGAGGAAAAGACAAGAACATCACCGATGTGAAGTGAAGCAAACAAACGAAGAAAAAACAGTTTCAGAAATTTTGTAGGGAATCACCTCATAATCAACTCCTTGTATATAGATATAATCAGAGTCAATTGATGCGAAAGCAAGTCCAGTTATCTGCAGTACCAGCATAGAAGTTCTTTCTTGTTGCAAAATTAAGAACTCCCAGAAGTACATATAAAACCTACAGTACTTTGAACAAAAATCTGAAAATTCATGATAAGTAAGCGCAGGGAATGCAAAAGTTGTGCTTTTTATGCAGCAACAATTGTGGGTGAAGCCAACCAATGATGACTCTTTAAGGTTGTAGTCAGTATGAACAGCTATGAATGAACAGCTGAACAGGAAACCTCCTCTCTTCTGAAAATCTCTAACAAAGTATAAGCCTCAGATATGCAAGTTTCTGATTGTGAAAATTTGAACCTTGGAGATCAGTTTGTTAGGCAAGATATACACGAGTGTGTTCGTGCATACCTTTATCAGTTAATTTTTAATTTTTATTTTTTAATATAAATATTAGCTTGTAATCATGAGAAAAGGGACAAACTTCTACCTAAGACTTGACAACAAAACATACCCTACAACCAAACCAAATTATTGAACACAGGATGTGCCTATAATGGCGGGCTGCTGTAGGACTAATCAAAGATAAAAGCCCAATTTAAGAAATTTCCAGAACTATAAATAACTGATAATGGATGATTTTTGATGACTTTCTAGCATGATCATCTAAAAGCTTCTCATGGTTAAAGTAAAATGGCAATATAAACTGAGGATATTCAGAAAAGTAATCATTTCTTTTAACATGTATGGTAAACAGGTTGTTTTGGCTTACAAACCTCTACCATCCCATTTAAACAATAGATACATACATGTGAGTGTATTTGCAGGTTATACACAAAAAATAAATAAATAAATAAATAAATAAGTAAATTATCAGAAGATAATATGTTTCATTTCAGAAATTAGGTATAAAGGTCTTTGTAGAGTAGATGGAATCGTGTAATGAGATATTGTCAAACTTTCAACACCAAAGCCCAAAAAAACTACCTCTCTAAAGCACTATTGAATTGACAAGGAGGAAAAAATATGACAAGGAGAAATGAATCAAAGGAAATACTAATGGATTCTATCTATGCAGGGTAGACTTCTATTTCTTTCCTTTTTCTTCGATAGAAGTGCCAAATTTAAATATGTGAACAACAATGCATAGGCAGGAAACATATCTTTCAAAATATGGGTTGTTAACACTTCACATTTGTTATGCAGATACTAAGTAGAGGTACAGTAGTGGACATGGCAATTCATGTGATCCAAGATATGGTGGTTTAAGTTTTCTTAAGCTTCATTCCAATGGTTTTAACAATTGAAATAGGCAGGTTTAATGGTTTCATAAGATTTGCTTGTAATAATGTGTGAGTAAAGTGTTTCAAATAAACTTTCTGGATTTTCAATTTCACCAGTATGACTGGCCAGTCTGGTTCAGTCCTGATAATACTGATTGCAAGATTATTCACTGCATTTTTTTTATTGTCAAGATAATTCATTGCTTTATTGCATTCATCATAACACAATGGAGAGGCCAATTCACATATCAAAGGAGAAGCATATTTATTATTTATCAAAAAAAGAAAAAATGAAAAGGAGAAACATATTTATTGAGTTGTATTATTATTCAATCCTTTACTGACACTTAGTAGTTTTAATTTCCACAAAAAAAAATTAAAAAAAAAAGTAATAAACCCTTGAGCTGTATTATTTACTGAAACTTGGTTCAGTTTTAATGTACAAAAAGAAAGAAAAAAGTAATAATTACAGAGTGTACCTTCACTCTTCTTTCATATATAATTATTGAATCACTTTAAGAGCTTTGTATTATTCCCCAGAATCTACATATTGGCATATCCTAATGGGAGGTATTCATTTTTCAGGGTGTTTATGGTTATCCTATTGAGATTCAAGCACTTTTCTTTATGGCATTGAGATGTTCTTTGTCAATGCTGAAACATAATGCAGAGAGGAAAGAGTTTCTGGAGAGAATAGTAAAGCGCTTGCACGCTTTGAGTTATCACATGCGAAGTTATTTCTGGCTTGATTTCCAACAATTAAATGACATATACCGCTATAAAACAGAGGAGTATTCTCATACAGCAGTAAATAAGGGGATTTCACAATGGTGAAAAGGGTAGCTTCGAAGAAGGGGATTTCACAATGGTGAAAGGGGTAGTTTCGAAGAAGGGGATTTCAGCCTAGGGTTTCATAGAATGGAGATGGAGAAAGGGAGAGAAACAAGTTGCAACGAGAGAGAGAGAGAGAGAGAGAGAGAGAGACATACCTTGAGGCAAAGTCGAGGGCACGTTATGTTCGCACGATAGTCTTCGAGGGTGAAGAAGAGCTTCGAAGTCGTGTCTACAGAAAGCTCTGGAGTCATGCCTGAAGAAGGCGAAGAGGAGCTTCGGAGTCGTCTCTGAAGAGAGCTCCAGAGTCGTGTTTGAAGAGGGCGAATAGGAGTTTCGGATTGGTCTGAAGAATGGTTTTAGGAAAACAAAGTGAAGAGGGTTTATGGAACATACAACAATCGGTGAACAAAATTGTAACCGGTTGAGAGGGTATTCAATATTTTCAATCAAATTCTTCTAACTTTGATTCATTTAAAAAAAAAAAAAAAAGACAGTCAACAGCAACCCACTTGGATAATTTGTTACAATGCTGATTCCTCGTCACTATCATACCCTTAGAAGCCATTTAATATCATATATGTGAAACAAAAACTTATCCAAACACCTCTCTCTCTCTCTCTCTCTCTCTCTCTCCCTCTCCATTTTAAACTACTTAATTGGGAGTTGGAAGTGGTGATGTCAAACCATTTAAGGGGTGTCCCCAAAGATTTGGCCTTCAATTATTGTTCAAAAGTTACCTGCAATGTTGGTTGGTCACGTTTGGGCTCAACTCAACAGACTAATTATTTGTTTTTTCAAAATATCAAAATATTTATGCCTGTCCAATAACAAGACTATTATATGCTTACATAATTAATTAATTAATTAAATTTTAAAATAGTAAATAAATCACTAAATACCATTGATTGAGTACACGTATTTCCAATTCATATAATAACTTGTATAATAATCTCAGCAACAATGACCATAAGAAAAGACGTTTTTTCAATCACCTAACACGACTAATAAAAAACCCATGAAGTTCTGAGAGAGGGAACATGCAGATCCATCACCCCTTGCAACGATCTTGACCTCTTGACCTTTGAATAATTCATCACATTGACACACTCAACCGTGGACCACAAACTTGAGCCCCAAAAATCTCAATCTCATTTTATATAATCAATCATATGCCCCACAAGAGAAAGAGAGAACTATAAGCTTTATCTCATTACAATAAGGCCATGTTTGTTTGGTCGGACTGGATTAACATTCCCATGACTAATAGTCCTAGGATTACGAATACGCTGGATTATGTATCCTATCTTAACTAATAGTCAAGTTTAAAATAATTAGTCCCTACTTCAATTGTTTAACCAAACATCGGATTAATAATTTTATTGGACTATTAGTCCAATCCCAAGCCCATGTCCACCCAAACAAACATGGCCTAAAGTGTATAGTAAAAGATTGGAATTATACAACTAACCTTCCAACTTCCCAAGTAGTAGTTGTAAGATTCTATTTTACATGTGTAGGCTCCTCCGTCTTTTTGAGCTTATACATGAGGGAAAGAGAGTAAAAAATTTCTTACCCCTCTTGTCAGCGAAATATATGGAAGCTTTTAACATGACCGACCACGCTAAAAGTTTGCTAAGATCTAAATTTATACAAAATCGATTTCATTTGATTGGATTGATCACTAGGTAAACTTGCAAACTATTAAAAAAGTAACTAACTTCATATCCAAAGATGAAAAAAATAGGCATACAGTTGATTAATCAAAAGATCAGAAAAAGTATCAATCTTGGATTCTCCAATACCTATATTCCAGAATAGGATTGTTAAATCCCACAAATGATGCTGATCACAAAAATCTATTTTAATAGGTCGATAGTTGTGTAATTGATGATAAAAAATAAAAATAAAAAATGAAATGCTCACCAAGAGTACAGCAAACTAGAGAAAAAAGTAGCCAATTGAAGCATCAACAGATAACTTCATTACAGAAATCATCCGCGGTCTGCAATTTATTTTCCTTGGCAATGTCAGCAACAAAGATGCTGCCTGAATCACACCATCCACCCAAAACATCCTTGTTGGCGCACTGCAGAGAAAGAACATTTAGCGATGGATTAGGAAGCGCAACTGTACGATGACCATTGCAGATTCTTATGTTGCAGAAGCCTGCACCTAGGTGTTCTACTTAATTCACGACATTCCTGACATTAGGCGATTCAGTGTATGGTTAAGATAAAACATGGCACAGGCTAAGAATGAACCTTATAGCATCTTATGTACTCCGTACAAATTGTTGAATAATATTATTTTGGTACAAACACAGTTCATTTATGCGGTGAATGCACGATGCATGTGCTTGCACTCCAAGAATAAAATAAAGAAAATAATGACATTTTGACCTACAAACTTGTGTCCAAAGGGTTCAGTGTGTATTCTTTCATGGGAACATTCCGAGAGAATATCATACCTTGCTAAATCCAAGCCAGTTTGAATCTCCCCTAAATGAGAAGACTTTCTTGCTTTCTTTCCATTGTCCACACAAAACCTGCAAATGGATGATCATTATGGCACGTTGTTAGTCTTCACCTGGACGGAATTTCACAAAGTAATCTATTCAAATAGCCAAACCACCAATTCTTTCTAGGGTTAAAAAAGACAGTTAATTTAAAAGATGACTTGTAACAGATCTCATCTCAATTATGAACCTACAGCACCAGCCCCCTTTCACTAGACAAAATTACATGTGCAAATATTTCGCATCAAAAAGGAACATTGCCTCATGCCTATAGAACTGCAAGATCAAACTTAAAAGTGTTGCATCCATCTGGTCTCAAATTCACAAACTATGATATAAAGTCCTCTCCTTTGAGAAAAATATCAATTTCATACAGAAAGAATGCCAAAACAAGATCCATACACTTGCAAGAACTAGTAAGGTTGAGGAAAAGACAAGAACATCACCGATGTGAAGTGAAGCAAACAAACGAAGAAAAAACAGTTTCAGAAATTTTGTAGGGAATCACCTCATAATCAACTCCTTGTATATAGATATAATCAGAGTCAATTGATGCGAAAGCAAGTCCAGTTATCTGCAGTACCAGCATAGAAGTTCTTTCTTGTTGCAAAATTAAGAACTCCCAGAAGTACATATAAAACCTACAGTACTTTGAACAAAAATCTGAAAATTCATGATAAGTAAGAGCAGGGAATGCAAAAGTTGTGCTTTTTATGCAGCAACAATTGTGGGTGAAGCCAACCAATGATGACTCTTTAAGGTTGTAGTCAGTATGAACAGCTATGAATGAACAGCTGAACAGGAAACCTCCTCTCTTCTGAAAATCTCTAACAAAGTATAAGCCTCAGATATGCAAGTTTCTGATTGTGAAAATTTGAACCTTGGAGATCAGTTTGTTAGGCAAGATATATACGAGTGTGTTCGTGTATACCTTTATCAGTTAATTTTTAATTTTTAATTTTAAATATAAATATAAATATTAGCTTGTAATCATGAGAAAAGGGACAAACTTCTACCTAAGACTTGACAACAAAACATACCCTACAACCAAACCAAATTATTGAACACAGGATGTGCCTATAATGGCGGGCTGCTGTAGGACTAATCAAAGATAAAAGCCCAATTTAAGAAATTTCCAGAACTATAAATAACTGATAATGGATGATTTTTGATGACTTTCTAGCATGATCATCCAAAAGCTTCTCATGGTTAAAGTAAAATGGCAATATAAACAGAGGATATTCAGAAAAGTAATCGTTTCTTTTAACATGTATGGTAAACAGGTTGTTTTGGCTTACAAACCTCTACCATCCCATTTAAACAATAGATACATACATGTGAGTGTATTTGCAGGTTATACACAAAAATAAATAAATAAATAAATAAATAAATAAATTATTAGAAGATAATATGTTTCATTTCAGAAATTAGCTATAAAGGTCTTTGTAGAGTAGATGGAATCGTGTAATGAGATATTGTCAAACTTTCAACACCAAAGCCCAAAAAAAGTACCTCTCTAAAGCACTATTGAATTGACAAGGAGGAAAACATATGACAAGGAGAAATGAATCAAAGGAAATACTAATGGATTCTATCTATGTAGGGTAGACTTCTATTTCTTTCCTTTTTCTTCGATAGAAGTGCCAAATTTAAATATGTGAACAACAATGCATAGGCAGGAAACATATCTTTCGAAATATGGGTTGTTAACACTTCACATTTGTTATGCAGATACTAAGTTTTTTTTCTTTTGAATTGGTATTGATTATTAAAAACATTTATGAAGCATGTGGACTACTAACAATCCCAGACATCTATCCCTACAAATGTCAACAAGACTTAATGATCACAAGTATTTTATGCTTCACTGTTATATTATAAGAATCAAGACATTTGATTCTTCATTGTTAATGCAGTAAAATCTAAACTCGACCATTCACAACTTTGTTCTGCTTATAAAATCTAGCCACTGGTGAAGAAACATGGAGTAAAAGTTACTGAGAATTTTAAGCGACCTCATATTTTGAGCAGTGCACCCATCTCGATAGTGCTGACCACCTACAGTCAGGATGTAAAAATGAAAATCAACATATTAACCAATGCAAGATTAAGTGGAATTTAGTACTCCATTTTCTTTCAATCTGTCTGATTGAAAATGAAACTAAGAACAAGGGGAAATGATATATTATACTGAAAAGCATGAAATGTGACATTTGGACATACCACATATCCTCATTCTTAATTGCTCAACCACAAACAGAAGAAGACCACTAATTCTGTAGGGATACAGAAATGGCCATTAATGGATGAAATTATGCCTGACACGGTAACCAACCTGCGAGGATCGTAGACGGTAACAGTACGATCAGCTCCTCCCACTGCAATACTAGTTGAAGAACTACAGACTGCATAGAAGATATCTCCAACAGAACCATATATCCTATGCACACAACCACCATTTTCTTTCATTCTCAAGTCCCATATGGAAAGCTGCAGTAATTAAAAAAGATGGAAAAATGCTAAAATGTGTAAACAGAGAAATAAGCTCAAATGTTAAATTTTAAAAAAAAATGTATACAAAATGAAAAGGCAAAACCTGGCAGCCTTCTGTGACGGCTAATATAGAACTATCATTTCCACTACACAAACTCTGCATAAAGCTTAATGAAGATGGATACCATAATCTGCAACACAGCTACATCAATGGCAATCAATATTCTGAAAAAACTTACATATTCAAGCAATTCATAGGCAATTCAATGACAAGGTTTTTAGAGAATCAGAAGCTTTGAGATTGACTAGTGTCAAGAAATATGAATCACCTACAAAACATTATTGAAAAATGAAACCCGTAAACAGATTCCATGTCAAATACAGAAGAAACAAATATTTCCGTATTCTGAAATCTGTATGTAAATCTAAAAAACGAGAATAAAATATGGGTTCCCTCAAACTAATTACTTATCACTTCTAGTTATATCTTCATTAAAAAATAGATGTAAACCAGAAGATAGCAATCCCTTTTCATAAGGAAACAACCTACTAAACAAAATCCATGGAAATCATTTCAAAGATCAGTTTAAAGGAAAGTGTTTCCACTGAGTACACATCAAAATTTCCCGAACCACAATTCAGGAAAGAGAGTCATTTCAGAACATTCAACTTTATAAACTGGAAACTTGGTTGCAGTAATTTATGGACAAACAATTATTAATTACATCCTTAAGGGGATAGAAAGCACATGGAAAAAAATATGGGAAGAATATCAATCATAAGGATTCTGTTTCTCAGCCAAATTAGTTCACTATAACCTATGGGTGTTAAACAAGTCCATCAATGTCAAGCACAGGCATCCGCAGCAGTACCCTACCCAAATTTCATCGTCATTAGATGATATACCCTCACATGAAAGTGACAAGGAACATATTTTAAATAGTACTTGTAGATATTGAAATAGAACAAAGAAAACAATTTGTCTAACATTTTTAACAGCAACATTTTGCCAAGGTGCATATCTCTATAAATAGCAATTAGATGGCCAGTGAACCACACACAGTACTTACGTACGTAGAGTCTGGAGGTGAATATCTTGGTCATATACATCAATGCTTCTGCAGAAGCTGTGTGCAACAGCTGTCTAAAATAGAAGAGTCAGTGTAATGGGGAAATCTGATTAAGGACAGACAACAGTTGAAACACAAGCAGAAAACATGAAATGGTTTCCAGAATCAACTGTAACAACACAAACACACACACACACACCAAAAATAATAATGATAAAAGGAAGAAGAAGAATTTCAGGTGTTGAGAAACCAAAAACCGAAGAATCACTTTTTCTTGAATATGTTTAAACCAAGCACTCAGTTTATAAATCCAATGCCCCAACAATTATCATAAATCAAAAAAAAAAAAATC
The DNA here is from genome assembly GCF_004153795.1 of Camellia sinensis. Lineage (NCBI taxonomy): Eukaryota > Viridiplantae > Streptophyta > Magnoliopsida > Ericales > Theaceae > Camellia > Camellia sinensis. The sequence continues at coordinate 443,121 of NW_021024717.1, read as the reverse complement.
AACAGTAGCCGTCATGATATGTGAAACCTTCTCCAGTTCAAGTTTATTACCAATGATATCTTTAAAGGTGGTCAACAGTTTCAATGCCACAACTTTGTTGAATTTCCTTATTACAATATACTTCTAGGAACAACATGCCCAAAATTACGTGTACTTTACAGCAAAGGTGTTCTAACACCATGATGCAGCCATGGCATCAAAGAGGGAGGGGTAGGCTTGCAGGTTCAATTCTTAAAAGAAGAATCATGCAATACATATATACATACATAGGCATGTACACACACACACACACACAAAAGAGAAACACTTAGTTCTTTTTGAAGAGAAAAAAATCCTGTAAACATAGTTGCCCACATATAACAGATCTCGTCAGATAACCTCTATGTGTCAACTCTTGACACCAAACTCCCTATATCCATAGCACAACCACCTTAACCATTTTATCACAAAATGCAACAAACAAATAGGAATATCAATATCTGAGAGTTCTGCAATATGTGCCACAACCTGCAAAGAAAATGCCTCACACAAAACAACAACCGATAGATAAATTGCAATAACTTATCTAATAAGGACAAAAAAAAAGAAAAAAAAGAAGCCCCATTTAGTAGCACTTATAGGTCAACTTATTTAGCTTATTTGCTTAAAAAAAGTTGACTAATGGTGTTTGGTTGCAATATTACATTATAACTTTTTCTTTTATAAAAAAAAAAAATTGAAAATTTCAGCTACAATCTGTAACTTTTTTTAATTACTTGAAACACTTAGATTACGAAATGGTAATATGCTAATTTTTTTAGATTACCAGCAATTTGTAACCTTTATTTGGGCCCAATATGGTAATTTGATTATAAGATGACTTGAATTGAAAGTTTCCCAGCCACGAATTATGACATGCTAATTTTTTAAAAAATCTCTAAGGACATGTTAACAAAAAATCTCTAAACAAAAAAAAAAAAAAAAAAAAAAAAAAACTTTGAACCAACTCAATTGTTTTTCTCTAATTAACTCATTCCATTACAAAATTGCTGGCTTTATTAGTTCAGGCCTCCTTGAGATGATATTTGACAGATTACTCTAGCTCATTTTCAATCAAAGTTTGGGTTCAAAATAACAGATCAGTAAACACATCAAGAATTATTATGAATATCATGGGCAGCTTTTAGGGGTTTCTTTGGAGACATATTGATCCTTCTACTTTCAAAAATATGCCTAAAATCAGATAAGTAATGGTGAAACCTCCTTGATGTTGACAAGACTCAGAATTGGGCTCATTGAATTGAAGAACAACAATGATACATCCCTCTAAAACTAGAGCTCTAATTGAGCTTTAGTGAGGTGGAAAGTCAAAAAAAAAAAAAAAAAAAAAAAAAAAAGAAAAAAAAGGCCAAACATCACATCAAATGGGCCTCACATACACATTAGAGCTATTAGAGCTCACAAATTAGAGCTCCAAAACATTTTTTGATTGAAGAAATAGAAGATAAACAAAAGAAGAATGGACAATGGAAACAACATAACTTAGCACACAGATATCAGCTACTTATGTTACTTCCAGCTTGTTAGTCATGGACAAACATCATGACTCTCTGACATTAACAAATTGTCATACCACATAAGTTGAAGTAATACATATGAAAGCGATTAGATACCATGGACCATTGATTTGGACTGAAGCAAAGCCCTGCCCAACCACCCTCTCCAACACCACAATCTCGAGGTGATACTGAAAATGTAAGCCTATCAACATCTGAAATAAGTAGGGAGAAGTGCAAATCAAACATAAACCCAAAAAAGAAATCTGAAGGAAGCTACTAAGGCACAAAACTTTAGCTATTGTGTTGTAATTCAATTTCTAACATGGTACAGATGTCCATGAATATACATTAGATATTGAAAGATGAAGGTAATACAGGACAAAGGTAGTCAGCTTATTAGCTATGTCCCTAGTGGACTAATGGAGACATATATTGAATGAGCATTACATTTCTTTTGAAAATGCAAAATAGTATAGGTAGAAAATCAATGCATTGGCTGTTACATAAAAGTATCAATTACAAACTCAGGCCCCTCTTAGGGGGAAGCAGAAAGTGTGACCCACCTTCAGAGAGATCTGCACTGTTAGATTTGTCTCCAAAATTCTATTGGAAATGAAACTAGGACTATTGGAAAGAAACATAATAAAATCAAAGCCCAAAGGAATATACACAACCAAAAAGGAGGGTACCTTTACCACTAGTATCCAGCTTAGAAACAATAAGGTGACCATAAGAGTCCACACTTCCCAAAATCAAGTAACCACTGCCTGCATACATTGCAATTGCATGAAAGCACTAAAAATGAAAGACTCACCAATGGAATCTACAAAAGAAAGAAAAATTCATGGATTAAAAATTATTAACTAGTGTGAAAAAAATTATCATATCAATTCCTGCCACTACTTCAAGATTCTTCAAGAAAAAGAGAAAAATACTATAAAGTTTAGAGCTTCACATATTTAAATGATTGTAGCCACCATCTTCCCAAATCATATGCTTTCATAACAAGTTTTGTGCTCTTTTTAATTGTTTTCAGCAACTAAATCTGTCCAATGCCCCTAACGGTTCTAACCACACACATCTACAATCATAACTACTGGGATGACAAATAATTTCATAGATCTCTAGTTTATGCTATGTCCACTAGTGAAGAAACTTAAAAATCAACACAGATATGTTACAAGCATGAGTAATGAAGTAAACAGAAAGAGGAAGGCCACTCAGCTATCCACCACCAATATTTAGGGTCATTTCAATTGTCAAGAACATCTTCCATTGAAAGAAGTTCAAAAGAACACAAAAATTTCACAAAATTCAGAAGCTTACAGTAGGGACTAGGGAGGATATTTATTTGTTTACTTTGGTCTCATTCATATCCAATTACACTATGCCGCCGAAAAATCATTGGTACAAGGATCCAGTCCTGTGGTTTGACACATGTAGGCATCATTGACATCCCAGGCTTACAGGACACAACAAGCATTATAAAAAAGTTGATTACAAGGAAGCTAGAATTGATTAGTGTTGGGTTGGGCACTTGAGAAACTGAGCATATTTGAAGAAAATTATGAAACAATTCCTTTTTTTGTTTTGTTTTGTTTAAGAGCAGAAAGTAATGCTAAAAATTGTTCATCATTCTTGAAAACTACTTTCAGGAAACTGAGATAACAATAGCCAAGTTTTAGTGACCATCAACATACTGTTTCTTTTTTCTATGGTCCAATGAAAACATTGTATTGCCAAAATTTTCTCTACTCTAGGAAAAGATGTTGTAGAGGACTCATTTCCTAAAACTGTGGTAAATATAACTCAGCTTTCCCCTGTTTTCACTTGTATTTGTAAATACGAAAGCAATGTTTCTCATAATGTGATGAGAGAGAGAGAGAGAGAGAGAGAGGCTGGGGGGGGGACACCAAAAGGGGGGGGGGGGAGAGAAGAAGAAGAAGAAACTTACTTCTAGAAACTCAATTTTTTTTGTCTTATCACCAGTATCAATTGAGTTAGTTTCATATCCATTGAAGCAAAACTTCCAAGGAAATAATCTTTGTCAACCTCTAAAGACAAAATTTTAGAACTCAACTCATCGCAAGAAGTCCTTAGTCTCAACTAAAACCTAAGTTCCACAATGTTTTAGTAATCACATCTGCAGTTTGAGCAGAAAAGAAAATTGTTACCTAATGAAAATGGTATAATAATCAATCAGTTATGGAAATCAACTGAATACTAAAGTTTGTCAAATTCAGTCAGTATAGCTTTGATTTGGAAACTAAGCCAGTAGTAACATCTCTCATGTTGTAAAATGAAATTTCTTGACGATCACTAAAGTTTGTGGCATTATGAGAACAAAACAAACAAACAAACATTAAAAATGAAAACTTGCTTCATCATACCATGATTGATTCAGTAATTTCAAGAACCTGGATGTCAGACATGTGTGAAGTAGCAAGATAAGTCCACTCTCATGAACCTTACACACCCTGATGACCAGGGAATAACGGTTACCTAGCCCTCATATAAATTCCTATTATTCCAAAGTATCGCTTGAATTCCCATATTATGTGTTTATTATTTAACCCCAAGTCCCTGACTTATCCTTGAGATGCACAGAAGGAGATTAGATACTGTGGTATAAATACAACTATACATAAACAATGTAATATTATCAAAATTACTTTACACAAGCAGACATAAAAGCTAATAATATGCTCAAAAAGTACACTCTTCAATTAGTTCTTAAAAAGATATCAATGATTGATATGACAAATAGTCACTCACTCTCTGTTTCAGCAAGTGCTATGCTCTGAATTTCTGACCGATGAGGGCAGCGATTAACTATTGAAGAGCTCATAACCTTCATATACACGATAAAATTGAAAAATAACTATGAAGTACACTACAGAGGTACAATCACGAACATACACAAACAGAAGCTAGGTCAAAATGTTCATTTTGCAAGTGGAAAGCATTACAACCACACACCTGTGTTTGCTCAGGAATCAAGAGGCTTTCTTTTCCTTGATTGACCAAAGAATCTTGCATTGATATCTACAAATATATATATAATTAGTAAGATTCACTACTATGCTAGCTCCAACATGGGTTCAGCCAAATGCATACAAGCTACTAGTCTGTCAACACAATCAGCAAAATGATATTTCTTGATCTTATTAGCGACCAACTCCATATCAGTCAACTAATTCAAAGGACACATCTTCTCCTTTTTGAGATACAAATTGTTGTTAGTTTTCCTCCCAAAAGAAGGAAAACTACTTCCACAACACTAACATCAGACAATACCCTGGTAACCTACATTGTCCTATTCAGAAGCAATTTTTGTTGCACTAAATAGCAGGAAAAGTATTTCACAAAATTGAGCTAACGATAAACTAAAGGTTGTTTTGGCAACTTAAAATAATAGCCAAAATGCCAAAAAAAAAAATAAATAAATAAATAAATAAAAAAAAAAACAAAAAACCCCAAAAAAAAAAAAAAAAAAAAAAAAATCGTTAAAAAGGCCAAAAAGCCAAAAAAACTATAAGTCAAAGATTTCCTTTCCTCCATACTTTTTATACTTCTTTTCGTAAAAAGTTAAAAATTCATCACAAATATACTAATTTTTTTCACTTCATATTTTAGCCAAAAAGTTACTAAAATAGTCTATTTCAAACCAACCCAAAAATAACCTATATATTTTTTGTCTTTAGTGATTTGTTTTTTCAAAATTATGTCAATTTTTTACTTTTCTAGTCTATCTTGTGTATGTGAATCTAATATATATATATATATATATATATATATATATATATTTGAAAATTAAAAAAAAAAAAAACTGAAAGCCAAAAAAATTCCACTATTTTTGGCTTATGTTTGTATCTTCTAGACTTTCTTTTGGAATTTTAAAAGTAATAATAATATTCTGATTCTTTTCGTCAAGTAAAGCTTTTAGAAAATTTGTTTTAACAAAAATTTCCCCAAAAAGAACAAAAAAACTACCAAAAAACAAACCCCCAAACAGTATCATGAATTGCCTCACCCGGTATGGCCAAAATACACCAAACATTCAAACAAAAATCAAACTTCAAATTTCAATTCGCAGTAGTAGATATCCATATTTACAGATAGACACATCATTATCAATAATCAAGACCCTTCAAAACCATAAATATATATACATATATATATATATAGAGAGAGAGAGAGAGAGTGCAAAGACTAAACCTGGAGTTTGTAAATGCGGCAACCAGAAGCGATGTAGACCCAGCACGAAGAATGGTCGGCATTAACCTGAGAAAGCAAAAGCAAAAGCAAGGTGAAAAACAGAAAGACGATTAAGATTGGGATTTTGATAGAGACAATCATTATATATGAATAGTATAGTATAAATAATAAGAATAGGACATGGAGGGTGAGCCGAGTAGACTGAACGCTTCCGGGAGAGGGATGTTCGAGCAGTGAACAAGGGACCATCGCCTTCCTCAGACTCTTTGCTTCCAACATCTCTCTCTCTCTCTCTCTCTCTTCAGTGGTAGTGGCGGCAAAATTGACAGTCGTGGAGACGAACGAATACCCAACGCGACCAAGACATGACCCCGTTTAACGACCCTGCCTTTAGGGCTTGTTTGGTTTATATTATTTCGTTTTTATTATCACTGTGATGTGATTTTTCTTCGAACAATGAAATTCCAACGTGTCCAAAACAGTGAAATTTTTAGTTCAGATGTAATCTTTGGGACAATTTTAATCCAAACGGGTATTGTAATTTTTGCCTATCAAATTATTTTGCATTCTCTACGAAACAGCCGGAAAAAAAAATTGACAATAATTATGACATAATATTCCGTTTTTAATTTCATATCTGTCATTATATTATACACTAGTGAGAGTCAGTCAGGTATGGGATTGCTGTTGTATATTTAGTAATTGGTGTGCCTCAATTTGAAATCTATTATAAATTTATTTTTATGATTTGAATCGTTTATTTTGTAAGATTTATACATATCAAAAATTATACATGATCAGATTGCATATATTTTTTATACTATTTTTCAAAAGAAAAATAAATTGTTTATTTTTGTATGACAAATGTAATTCAATCACATAGTTACTATTATTCGATTAATATGATTTTTAACATTCTTGAAATATTCGACAAACTCTACAAAATAAACAGTCAAATCATAAAAAATATACCTATAATAATCTCAAATTAAAGTACAACAGTTACTGATGTACCAAGGGCACAACAACAACCCTATTTCCGAGTAAGTCTTTGTGAATAAAATGAAAAGGTTAATTAATAAAGTATGTGTTTTATGATTCTATTTCCACAACGAAAAAAAGGAGAAATTATAAATAAGCTAAACTTTTTAAAAATAATTAGATATACATAAATAAAAAAATTGACTTTAATAATTAAAGTTTATAAATTTTACAATTAATTCAAAATTTATTTTTCAACCTTCAATTGATGGACCTCGGGCTAGGCTTTGCCGAGATGCCGCCTAGCCCGGTCCTCCTCAGTCTTGGCCAATGGAGTGCTAGGGTATGGAGCACGGCATGGCACAACAACGGATAGGGCAGCTCGGCTGCCGAGCTCCAGCTGTGATGACAGGCAGTTGAGGTTAGGTGATGAATGACATGGTTTATGCTGACAGATGGGATAGCAGAGCCACGTGTCAGGAGATGACTGGGAGTGGATATGGGGCTCAGAAGGTATATAAGCATGTCTGCGCCCCCCATACGCGACACACGAACATTCTGTAAGGAAATTCTTACACTCAAACACTCTCTCCCTTCTCTCCATTCATCCTAAGGTGTGTGCTAACTTGACCGTTGGAGGGTTTTTCCGGCCACACACCGCCGGGTAGCTCACCATTACTTGCTCGCAGGTGATCGGACATCGACGGAGCTCGGAAGAAAGGAGTACGGGCTTGCCGGAATATTTGCTCCCCGTACATAATCTTTGCAAGCTACATATAAGTACTACCTTGTAAACATACCTATCAATTTGTACTCTTCACCATCTAATTGGGACAATTTTAATCCAAACGGGTATTGTAATGTTTGCCTATCAAATTATTTTGCATTCTCTACGAAACAGCCGGAAAGAAAAATTGACAATAATTATGACATAATATTTCATTTTTAATTTCATATCTGTCATTATATTATACACTAGTGAGTCAGTCAGGTATGGGATTGTTGTTGTATATTAGTAATTGTTGTGCCTCAATTTGAAATTTATTATAAATTTATTTTTATGATTTGAATCGTTTATTTTGTAAGATTTATGCATATCAAAAATTATATTTATCAGATAGCGATAGGTAAATGATCAGATTGAATATATTTTTTATACTATTTTTTAAAAGAAAAATAGATTGTTTATTTTTGTTATGACAAATGTAATTCGATCACATGGTTACTATTATTCGATTAATATGATTTTTAACATTCTTGAAATACTCGACAAACTCTACAAAATAAACAGTCAGATCATAAAAAATATACCTATAATAATCTCAAATTAAAGTACAATAGTTACTGATGTACCAAAGGCACAACAACAATCCTATTTCCGAGTAAGTCTTTGTGAATAAAATGAAAAGGTTAATTAATAAAGTATGTGTTTTATGATTCTATTTCCACAACGAAAAAAAGGAGAAATTATAAATAAGCTAAACTTTTTAAAAATAATTAGATATACATAAATAAAAAAATTGACTTTAATAATTAAAGTTTATAAATTTTACAATTAATTCAAAATTTATTTTTCAACCTTCAATTGATTTGTTATTTTTTCAAAACAAAATAAATGTTATGGGAATCCGGTGGTCCTAAGACCACACATTTTTTTTTTTATTAATTTGTGAACATGTTGCGTTCAATGGCGAGTGCAATTTTGTTCACGTAAATATCAATAATACACACTACTTGCTACTGGTTATACCAATGAGTGAATCCACCAAAAACTGAAATAAACCAATCAAATATTGTTTATTTTTTACATTGTATGAACAAATTGTATATTTATTCAATGCCACAGCGGATATAGAATTCTGATTAAAAAATGCAGCGATGAATTTTGCAAGATTATTGGATATTCCACTACCAACAGTTTGTCTTGGCCTTGCAGACTCACCACTCTTTCAACCACGCACACTTTTGCCAAACTCAATTTCATCTAGGATGATGGAATACGTAATTTGATTGCGGATAAATTATCAATTTTAAAATTTATTACCCATTAAATTCTATTAATAATTTTTTTTTGGTATAAATAAATTTATAATAATATATTTATAATCAAAACATATAAATAAATAAATTTAATAAATAAGATTGATTAATAAATGTCTCAATTGCATAAGGTGGATGATGCCCCCAAAAAAATGTTTAGAAAGATAAGTTGCACATCACAAGTTGAGAGAACGTTTGGCATTGGTGGGCAAATTTTGAAAGATACCTCAATAATTTAAATCGTTTACTTTTTAATATTTGTAAAGTAAAATATTCATGCCAAAATAAATAACAACTAAAATTAAAATTATTGTCCATATTTTAAAACAAATGTTACTTTAAAAATTATAACTGTCGTCCATATTTTCAAAACAAATGTAATTAAAACATATTCGGTCATCTTAATTTTTTTGTATGAATATTCACTACGATACATAAGACTTTTGGCAACCAATTATTTTGGTCCCTAAAACCATTATTTTGGTCTCTAAATGATTTTTGTGATAAAATTGAATTCATCACTAAAAAAGTCACTAAAAGTGCGTCTAGAAAAATCTTTAGCGACGAATTTTTGAAAGTGTCGCTGAAAATGGCAATTAGTGACCAATTTTATATTGTCACAAAATGTTTAATATAAGCAAATAATTCATGGTTCAGCATGAGCAAAATGAAATATTAAATATTTTAAAAAATAAATACCAACGAACAATAATATTCTATTATAGACGAATAATTTAAGATTCACATAAACACAGACGTTTAAAAATAACGATGAAATCGAACAAGATAAACATAAAAAAGGAGATGAGGGATGAAGAAGAAAGATAACGATAACTAGTAGTCGGCACTTTTCCCTGACTATGCCATTCTCACAACTTTATTCCCACTCTAGGGTGGGTTTTTTTCTTTATTCTCATTATAGGGTAAAACGGCTTTACCAATGTCCTTTTTTGTGAATAAAAAAATAATAAAATTTTCCTACACAAAACCAGCTTTTCAAAAGTCATTTTTACTTAACGTGTAATTAATTCTAAGTTAATTAAAAACGGTTTTGGTGAAATCGTTTTTTTAGTAAATATTTTTTTCCAATTTATATTTTCAACATAAATATTGTTTGCCAAAAATATTTTTAATACATAAAACAGTTTTAGAAAAGCCGTTTTATAATACGGCTTTACGAATACTGTTTTCACCAATTTTTTTTTTTTTGAGGTTAAAAGTGATATGTACCCACGTTTTTGTTTTGCTCCAACAGTTCAAAACACACACACGCTGCAGTTCAACAAACAACGACGAAGAGAGAGACGCAAAGAGCACCGCGGAGGAGGCGAAGAAGACGAAGTTCACCGCGAGAGCTGTAACAAGAACGAAGAAGATGAAGACCTGAAAACATCCTCACACATTTCCCTTCCATCATCCACATTGAGGTTTGTTTTGCATAAATTAGGGTTTTCATTTTTGATTGGGGATTTTGAAGTTCAAAATTAAGTTTGTTTGGAAATCCAGACATTGACAACAGATTCTTTATGTTGTCCTGTATGAGATTGTAGTTGTACTGTACTCGAGCCCTCATCTCCTAAACCGCAAGCAACGGTTGTTTTGGACTGAGATAGGTGTTATGCTTCTTGTGATCTAGTAGAGAGTTTATCTTGTGTCTGTACTGTATTGGCCCTCCTACCAAACGACCGACTTTTCTTTTCATTTCAGCCCCCAAATTTTGATTTTTGTGAAGCACCCATTCCTTCCCAGAACTATGGTGTCAGCGGATCACCCACTTGCCTTTGAGATTCTTTTTTCAGTCCCCAAATGTTATTTTTTATAAACCCCCCATTTCTTGACTTCTCATTAGTGTGGTCCTCATTCTGACTGGACTTGCAGGAATTGAATGGTGACTCTTATTACTTTCCTGATAGAGAGCCCCAGTGAAGGAAATTTTTTGACGGAGCGCCCATTATGTTTCTTATGCCTTTATTGTGGGCACTTCATCTGTCTAAACGTTATTAGTTCCCCAACTGGACCAACCACTTACCTTTGAGCTTGTTTTTCCAGCCTCCAAGTTTAATTTTCTATCAACCCTCCCTTCTTTACCAGAGTCCTTATCTTCATTGGACTTCTTGGAATTGAATGGTGACTTTACCTTCTTGAGTTTCAGAGATTGAAATTCTTTACCTAGACCATCATTATTTGAAGAAGCCCAGTTAAGGGAAGCTTTTGACTAAGCTACCTATTCTGTTTTTTGTGCCATTGAAGAGGCCACATCATCTGTCTGAACTACATTACCCCCCCAACTGGACCAACCACTTGGCTTTGAGATTGTTTCACTAGCTCCCAAATTATGTTTTATGCCAACCACCCATTCCTTACCATCAGTGTGGTCATCATTCTTACTCAATTTCTTCCAGGAATCGCTTGGTGAATATTTCTGCCATCTTGTTTGTGACTATAATTCAATTTTACTCTGGTCCTTTTCAATCGAAGGACCCCATCCTCCTCTACTGGACCCCCAACCATTTCCTTTGATGTTGTATTGTCCCTTAAATTCTATTTTTGTGAACAGCCTACTCCTTGCTACCATTGGACTCACTTTTTTTTTTATTAGAACTCCACATATTAGTGGGTGACTCATTCATATTCTCGGTTTGAGATTGTATTTCAACTTGACTTCCCTCAATATTGGAAGAACCCCAAGCAACATAAGTTTTGCACTGTCACCTGTTCTATATATTTTGACTGCATTGTTTGAGCCCCCCAATTGGACCAACAACTTGGTTTGGACATCGTAGGCCCTGGCCTCCAATTATCTCTTTTATCCACATGCCAACTGGGTTACGAGCTTCCAGAATAGGTTCATCTGTCACTTTGAACTGAAGTCACGGTTGTGAAGGACTAATAGCTAAATGAAGTTGCATGAGATTTTACAAAGTTTATGTATTAATTTATTTGTCAACATTTTTTGATTTGTTTAAACAATTGTGCCAGTCTTAATGAAGGTGCTTTTTGAATAGTGATCAATGTTTGACAATTGTAATGGTGTAGACTAGTAGATTGGATTGTGGAATTTCTTGTGGTGGGCTTGCTTTCATTCTCTATGCTATATTATTATAAGGTGTTTCTATTTCTATATTTATTTCTTGTCACCTACTTTTGAGGAAATTTAATATTAACTTTGTTAGGTTTTTATTCTTGGCAATCCCGTTTGACAAAACTCCTTTCAGTTGTAATTTTGTTCAACTTTTATTTCAGTGAGGCTATGAGTTTTTAGATGCGAATCTAACCCGAATTGTGCCTTGTAGAGATATTTTAGAAGTTAATTCTTTCATGTTTGCCACTTCGCTGACTATGTCGGGGATTGAGCTGCCCAGTTAGCTCACGGGGGTCCAGGGCAGCACTCAAGCGAGGTCGAGGGGCAGTGCTCCCAAAGCCAGAAGTAAAAATGCAGTTGAAGTTACTTGTCTGCTCGAGCGGCCATTTGTGCGCTCGAGCGGAGAATCTTTAGTTCTAGAAGTTTGAACTGTCTGCAAAGTACTAGAAGTTGTGTTTTTGCGCTTGAGTGGAACTTCCTGCACTCGAGCGTCAGTCCACTCGAGCAGCCATTCTTGCGCCCGAGCGGAGGTTGCAGATCAGTTTTTTATAAATATATGGTTTCATCCGTTTTTAGGATTACGGCTTCCAGATCTTCTTCATGGGTATTAGGGTTTTCATCTTAAGCTTCTTTGCTAGTTTCTTTGATGTTTTCTTGAGTTTAACTCATGGTTTGAGAAGTATACATCAAAGAATTGTTTGTTTCATTTAATACAAAAGAGAGAATTGTTCTTCAGTGGATTCCGTGGAATTTGAGCCTGAAGTTTTGGTGGATTCTAGAGTGGCTCATCGTCGTTGATTTAACATCGGCGTTGTAGATTCAACGTTGGGTAAGACAATTTTGAGGTGAAGACCGTGGTGGAAGAGGCATACAGGGGTCGGTTCAGTTCGAATGTGGATTCGCTAGGCGCTCCAATTGTTGTTTTTTCATGTTAAAATCGTTGTGTCAATTTGTCTTGATTGTTTGATTGAGAATGTTATTTACAGGTTAAAATTGATACATAATCATAAATTAATATCTAGGGAATTTCTAGATTTTTCAATTGGTATCAGAGCAGGTCGCTCTTTTTTTTTGAAAAAAAATCTTTTAGAGCGAGATCTCGTTTGATTTGTGATAATGGATTCAATTCGTGAGGGAAATTCTATGGTACAACCAACTTACTTGACGGATCTAATTATTCCTTTTGGAAAGCTCGGATGAGATTGTTTTTAAAATTTATTGATGAAAAGGTTTGGCAGTCTGTCATGTATGGGTGGACCGAATCGACGATTACCATTGATGGAATATTTTTTCCCAAACCAATTGATAAGTGAGACACAATTGATTACCAAAATGGTAGCTGGAATAGTAAAGCTATCAATTCTCTCTTTTGCGCCGTCACACCTGAAGAGTTTAGTCGTATTTGCAATTGTGAAGTCACAAAAGAGGCTTGGGATATCTTACAAACTATTCATGAGGGCACTCCTTCGGTTAAACGCTCAAAACTTCAAAGGCTCACGTTTAGTTTCGAAAACCTTTCAATGAAAAATAGTGAGACCTTTGATGAATTTTATGCGAAGTTGAGTAACATTGTAAATTCCAGCTTCAATTTTGGTGAAAAAATACCGGAATCCAAGATTGTTTGAAAAATTTTGAGGTCCTTGCCAGATTGCTTCCAACCAAAAGTTACGGCTATTGAAGAGGCTCAAGATGTTGACAACCTCAAGCTGGATCATTTGGTTAGAAATCTCCAAACTTATGCGGCACAAATGAATTTCAAAAAGAAACAAAAAGATGATATTGCTTTGAGTAGTGCTCATAGAGTTGGAAAGGATTCTGATGAGGATTGTGAGATTGATTCCAAGATTACGGAGGCTTTTGTACAACAATTTAAAAAGTATTTTTTGAAAAAGAATCCTAATCTTTCGGAATCAACTCATAAATCCAAAGGCAAAGATAAACTCAAAATTAATTCTATAACCAAGAATGAGAAAGGAAAAATACAAGGGAACTATGAAAGAGTCCAATGCTATGAATGCCAAGGATTTGGTCACTTTGCTTCAGAATGCTCTAATCGGTTGAGGAAGAAGAAATCATTCGCTATCACTTTGGATGATGAATCCGAGTTTAATAAAGATAAAAGTGACAACGAAGCACATGGTGAAGAGAGGCATGAACAATTCCTTGCTTTCATAGCGGCTTCCAAAACTGAAGGACAAATAGAGTATCTGAAGAGACCAGTTGAGAGTGTCACATATGATGAATCCTCGGGGAGTGATGATGAAGAGCTTCAGCAAGCTTATGAAAAGTGGTATAAGGAATCGCTTAACTTATCTAAATTGAATGACAAACTCACTATCAAACTCAAAGTCTATGAAAATGAGAATGTCAAATTAAAGAAAGAGATTTCCGAGGCTAAGAATGATGCCATTAAGATTTCTAGTGATCGACAAGCTCTTTGTGTGAAACTCTTGACTTGTGAGATAGAGAGGAATGAGCTACAGCAAATTTATGCAACGTATGAAGAAAAGATTGAAACTCTTGAGATGTCTCAAGTTGCCTTGGAAGAACTAATGATCAAGAAAGAAGAAGAGCTCAAGTGTGCTATGGCTACCACTGGTCTTTGGAACAAAGGATCAAAGACTTTGGACAATATCATTGGGTCTCAACAAATTTGTTCTGAGAAAAGCGGCATTGGCTTTGGTAGTAAGAAAGAGCAAAAACAGAGTGCATCCACATCTCATGATATTAGAACTCAAGGGCAGGGGGAGCAAAAGATTCAACGAGAGGAAGGACTTCTCAAACTTCCTAGAGTTGGTAAGGCCAAAGAAAAGAAGGTACACCCTGTTTTTATTTGTTATCATTGTGGTATGTATGGTCATATTCGCCCTTATTGTTATGAGTTGCATGGGAGAGTATCTCATAGAGATGGAAGAAATTTCAACATCTCGTGGGATAGGAGACACTTCATTGGTCGTAATGATGTTAAGGGTCATAATAGACCTTGCTATTTTGATTTGCTTGAGACCAAACATGAAGCGAGTTTGCATTTGCCTAGACCTTGGAGTAAGAGGTTGGAAACCAAGTCGAGACGTGTTCCCATTGAAGCGGAAGGGAACCACAACGTCAAGACACCACGCAAGAACTGCAATTCTCACAATTTTGTTCATACTAAAGCAGTTTGGGTGAAAAAACTCGACTTGTGTTAAGTTGTTTATTCGTTTATTCGTTTTTGTTTTTGGGTTTCTGTGTGTTTTCTTTCTTTTTAGGTCATGTAATGTGTGGTATCATTTAGCGTGTGCTTGGTCATTTTATGTCTTGCTTTATTTTAGAAAAGAAAAAAAAAATCCAAATAGATTTTCTTAGTATGGTTTTGCAAGCTTGAAATTTTTGAGAAGTTCTTGTCACATATTGGAATTGATGAGAATATCCATTACATGTTAATATGTGTGTGCTTTATGTGGTCATTACTCATTTTGGAGTGTGTGTTTTTTGATTAGTATGTCTCATTCTGTACACACTCTTGGATTAGCAAATATCGGAGTCTTCCACCTTAGTAATCATTTTTCTCTATGGACTTCTGGTATTGTATCTTTTGCTTTTCTAGAGGAATTGACCTATACTAGCACATCATGGGTGATGTTGAGTCTCTTAACCACCTTCCATCTTTTTGCATCTCTACGGCTTTCCCCTCAATTCTTTTCAATAAAGGCATGAGGAAAGGGCTACCTCAGAGTCACCAACCAGGTTATCCTTATTGTATTCATGCTTCTCTGGTTTGGTTTCCATACTCTTGAGCATGTTAGCCGCCAATGAGTGTGCAAAAGAAAGGGAAAAAAAATGTGCAAAAGAAAGAAAAGAAAAAATGTGCAAAAGAAAGAAAGAAAAAAAGATTCATTGATTGAGGGGAAGCCTCCGCTTTTACTCAACAAATACCCGTTGATTTTTAGTGGTATGACTTTCCTTAGTTGTGCTAAGATTCTCTTGCCGGAGGTCCAGCTATCAGATCACTACTAGGATTTGAATCTAATGTTTGTCAAACTCCAAGAGTCACACACATACTTTTATCATGGGATCTATGCTTTTCACATAATGCATCACTTTCTTTTATGAGGAATCTTTTAGAGGCTGTGCACATTGTGTTTTCAAGTAATTGTGTTTCTTGGATAATCTTGTGTGTTTTAAGGTGCAAATTTGAAATTCCTTGCTTGCTCCACCATGTTATTTTTGTCGTTTTCTTCTTGTTCACTGTTTTCAGTGTTTGTGGTTGCTTTTAGTGAGGGGGAGTTTGGTTCATCTTGGATTGGTTTGGTAAGGGAGTTTGGCATTAGTTGGTTTGTGTGTTGCTATCCACTGCTTGTTTATTGCTTACTTCTCGCAAGTTATTAATTTTCCATCATCTTGTCCCTGCTTGTGTGGTTTTTGATCTTACTTTTTTTGTTTGAGCTTCCTTTGTCAATTCGTGACAAAAAATGGGAGAAATGTTGTCGGGTGCATGTGTTTTAGGATTTCATGTATCCATGCCATGTGTCGGGTGCATGTGTCTTAGTTTTCATGTTTTCATGCTACATGTTCTTAAAAGCTCTAATTTATATCTATTCATATTTCCATCTCATGCTTCAAGATAATCTTGTAATATGTTTATTGCTTTTTCATATACTCTTGTGGCACTAATAGTTGTTTTGGAGATTGTGGCACTAATAGCTGTTTTGCAGATCATGACCTTAAGAAAAAAGTTTGTTTTTGTTGGCTGTAATGGGTTGGGGTGATTAGGATTTTATTTGTTAGGTGTGTTTTGTCACGGTATTGCCAAAGGGGGAGATTGTTAGGTTTTCATTCTTGTCAATCCCGTTTGACAAAACTCTTTTCAGTTGTAATTTTGTTCAACTTTTATTTCAGTGAGGCTATGAGTTTTTAGATGCGAATCCAACTCGAATTGTGCATTGCAGAGATGTTTCAAAAGTTAATTCTTTCATGTTTGCCACTTCGCTGACTATGTCTGAAGTTGCTTGTTCGCTCAAGCGGCCATTTGTGCGCTCTAGCGGAGAATCTTTGGTTCTAGAAGTTTGAATTGTCTGCAAAAGTACTGGAAGTTGTGTTTTTGCGCTCGAGCGGAACTTCCTGCACTTGAGCGTTAGTCCACTTGAGTGGCCATTCTTGTGATCGAGTGGAGATTGCAGATCAGTTTTTTATAAATATGTGGTTTTATCCGTTTTTAGGGTTACGGCTTCCAGATCTCCTTCTTGGGTATTAGGGTTTTCATCTGAAGCTTCTTTTCTAGTTTCTTTGATGTTTGTTTGAGTTTAACTTATGGTTTGAGAAATATACATCAAAGGATTGTTTGTTTTATTCAATACAAAAGAGAGAGTTGTTCTTCGGTGGATTCCGTGGAATTTGAACTTGAAGTTTTGGTGGATTTTAGAGTGGCTCATCGTCGTGGATTCGACATCAGTGTTGTGGATTCAACGTTGGACAAGACAATTTTGAGGTGAAGACCATGGTGGAAGAGGCATATAGGGGTTGGTTCAGTTCAGACGTGGATTCGCTAGGTAATTGAGAGTACACTTGTGTAATTCCTTTTATCTTCTTAGTTGATTGTTCTGTGGCTTTTGCTCAAGATTTTTTTATCACAATTGGAGGCGCTCTAATTGTGGTTTTTCCACGTTAAAATCGTTGTGTCAATTTGTCTTGATTGTTCGATTGGGAATGTTATTTATTGGTTAAAATTGATATATAATTACAAATCAACATCTAAGGGATTTCTAGATTTTTCAAACTTCACGACATAGCTATTGGCTGAATAGTGTTCGTTTTGGTTGAAGCTTATATCACTTAATATTTTTTGCTATATTTTGGCCGACAAGTAGTAAAATGTCACTATAATTTCTAGTATTGCTCTAAAATCATGAATAATAATAATTTCTTCTTATTTGAACCCTTTATTTTTTTGTTGCCAATGAATAGCAGTTAGCTTTTTCAAGGATAGGCTAATTATTGTCGGTATGGACTAATGTGATTTTAGGTTGTTCATGTTAGTAGGAAAATACACAAGTGAGGGAGGTGCATGCGATTCTTAACTCCTTTTAAAAGTATAAATGACACTGAAATCCTTTCAGATTTAGAAATAAAACGCACTCAATTATCAATTATATCGTAAGTACAGTGCGTTCTTTTAAGGGTTACAACACTTGCCTTCTTTTTATCAATAATTTGTTTGTCATGAGTAAAAGAAAATGATTACATTGAAATACATAGCTTGTGTTTGGTTTAGTGGTGGAATTATGATTTGAGTATAAAGTTGTGATTTAATTGTCAAATTGTGAGTTTAGTTTTGAGTAAGGGAAAATTTATTTGCTTAAGAGTTTTCAAAAGAGTTTTGAAAGGAATTTTGAAATTTGTAATTTTGAAAAGAGGTTTCAATTTCGAAAAGAGTTTTGAATTGTATTTTGAGTTTTGAGTTATGTAATTTGGAGTTGTAATTTGAAGTTTTTTGATCTATTTTTTTGAAATAGTACAAGATGTTTGAAATAAAAAATTGTATTTTCGCAAAATTTTAATATTTAAGAAAATACAGCAAAGTGCACATTAACATAAATAATGAAATAAGAAAATTAAGAAAATTTGTAAATATTGTAAAAAAAATAAATCCAAAATATTTTAAAAGACAACCCAAAAGTTAAAATACAAGTCAAAACTGTTTTGAGAATTGATAACCAAACAAATTTGGAAGGTTCATCTTTATTTGAAAGTTTCATCTTTAAGTTAAACTTGCTATATTGGAAGGTGTACCTTTAATTGAGTTAAACTTATTGTTGGGTGCATTGTTTTTTTATTTTCGTTCTGACATTAAAATGTAAAGGACAATGTTGGGAAAGATGGAAACTTGTCAAATGTTGTGTTTGTCTATTATCAAAATTATTATACTTTAATTACAATGACGATAAATGTTATCTACTGTTTTAGGAAATAGCAGCATACTACGTTGTGTTTGCAGGGAGGGCACCTGGCATTTACACAAGCTGGGCAGAATGCAGCTAACAAGTTCGCCGATTTGCTGGGGCTGTATACCAAAGGTATAACTCGTTTAATGAGATGCACAATGAATAGATTAATTATAGGAACAGATGTGTACACGGTCAGCCCGGTGAAACACAATGTGGAAGTCAACTTGATGAAGTGGATGCTAATGAAGAGGAACATTTAGTAAACTACACATATGCCAATTTCAATGGTATTAGGCTACAAAAATCATGTGGGTCTATTGTAGTGTACTATTTTTTCTTTTCACTTGGTATTATTGTTACTTTTGTTGTAGCGGGTATTTTGAAATTTTTGTGATGTAATTTGTACATACCAATGGTAGTTTTTTTCATTTTTGCTCTATCATGTAACTTAAGTAGGTGTATGATTACGAACAGGAATTTATGTAATGAAAATATTTGGTTGAAGTTGATGTTATTGTGATTGAATTGGTTTCACTTGTTTTATAAGAATGATGTTGTGCAATGAATGAATAGATATGTTATTTGTTATATTCAATTTCTAGTCTATTTTTTGTTAAAATGAATAGGTTATTTGTTATATTCAATGAATAATGGTTATATTTTGGGGTTATCACTATTGAACAGATGAACGAGTTCATAAAACATGTATCCCCTTAAATATTTGTTGTCAACATTTTTCTGATAAAACTTAATACATGACATACAAACTAACTAATTTACTAATTACTCGTACATGCATAAAAATAACATAACTAAAGTTGCAAATGTAACACTTTAGAGTTACATAGCTAGTTGAAACATAAGTCTCCCACAAAAATAAATTATGGGCACCCTAAACTTAACACACGCAATACATAAATATAAAGTTACGATTACAACACTTAACAATTACATAGACAAATATTAGACAAAAAAATGTGACAAACTCATTACCAAAAGACTTAATTTAACACACACACTACATAATTATGGAGAACCTAATATAATTTAGTACAAATATAAACACCTAATCCGTACTTAAATCGGCAATCTCAGAGTCCAAATAATCCGAAAGCTCAGGTTCAGAGACAAGTGCAGGATCCTCCGTGATAACCTTGATAGCCTTAGCATTTGATTCTGTTATATTCTTTTCTGTTCTTTTGGGCATCCTTCTTAACTATATATAGTTACATATCGCGGGTTAACCTATGGCGCATTTGAGAAATCTCACACCATAATCTTTCACATAGTCGATCAACATTATCAGGATCTTCCTTTTGAATCTCAACAGAACGTGCTTTCGACACCTTCAGTCGATTTTCCCGACATAACCTTTCCATTTGTACTCACTCTATAAATAGTGCAGGCCATTTGAGAAGAGCAACGTCTGCTAAACCATATCTTGTTTGATTGTCAAATGGATCCTCCTTCAACTCCATACATGAACCTCCTTCAACTCGATAATACTCGAGCATCATAAAATGTCATTTCCCAAACCTATCATGATAACCACAAGCATAATCTAAAAAAGGTTATGTTGTTTCATTTTTAACATCGCCACGTTCCCTTCCCCTTTCGCTTCACTTTTCCCTTCTTTTTCCTTGTCGTGAACTCTCACATCTTTGCAAATTCCTACCACCTCTGCAATTCCTACCCCCTGCCGTGAATTGTGTAGCCATGTAATTTTTTTATTAATAAATCAACGATAGTTTCATACGGTGAACTGAGTTGTAAGGTTGTGTCTTTACCTTTACTCCTTTATATAGTTGTTTATGAACACTATTGCCATGTGCTCGTATTCATGTCAATTAGAAAGGATGAGATGACAGATATGCCATATTCCAACACGAGCTGAGAAAGACACTGTAAGGAAAAAACAAAGAAAATAAAGGCTTTTGCACAAAGTCACATGACATGACAATCCCACATATATCAATAAGAGATGAGTTGTCACTGTAAGAAAAAAACAAAGAAAATAAAAGCCTCTGCACAAAGTCACATGACATGACAATCCCACATACACCAACAAGAGATGAGTTGTCATCATAAGGAAAAAACAAAGAAAATTAAAGCCTCCGCCCAAAGTCACTGTTGCCATGTGACTTTGTGAATTTAATAAAAAGGGAGAGGGGTGTTAGAAAGGAAACCAAAATTATTTTGATTATTTATTATGTCTGACAAAGTCACTGTATAGCTAATTTTTTAGGACAAATAACTGCTGCAGTTGATAGGTGAATAAGTATTCAAAATTGCACGATTCTACAAAAGTAAGTAATGCATCATTGGTTAATACGATGAACCATTATTAGTTGCTCTTGCAGCCAACTCCATTAGATTTTGTTATTTAATTTGTTAATTTCTGGAAATGCCAATTTGTACTTAACTTGCATATTCGATGTGACTACTCACTGTAACAAAGAAACATAACTCTGTTCAAAGTTACAATAGCCATGTCAATTGAGCATGTCATTGTGGGATAAGGGGTGTTTGAAATGCCACTACAGCTATTTTGATTATTTATTAAGTCTGTTAAAGTCACTGCATCACTAAGTCATGTGGACGGATCACTGCACGACTTGATAAGTCACTGCATGTTGACAAATCATGAACCATTATAGCATTTTATCTTACACTCTCCTCCATTTGATTTTATGTTGTAATTGCTAATTTTTTGAAAACACCATTTTGTACTGAAATCGTAACTTCGAAGTTACTACTTACTGTATCAAAAAAGCAAGCATCCATACGAAGTTTATTGTGCCTATGTGAACATGACCAATTCATAGTGGGATGAATTTATTAAGTCTGTTAAAGTCACTACATCATTGAGTAATTTGGGACGGATCACTTAGGGGTGTAAAAATGGCCCAAGGCCCGTGGGTGGCCCGAAACCCGAGTTGGGCCCGGGCCCGTTTAAGCCCGGTTAAGCCCGAACCTGAGCCCAGCCCAGTACCTTGGGCCTGGGCTTGGGCCTTCCATTTGGGGCTCGGCCCGTTGGCCCAAAAAAAATCCGGGCCCTACAGCCTGGCCTGGCCTGGCCCATCCATCAAACTCTCTCTCTACCAATGATCAAATTTCAAAAAATAAAAATAAAAGACAACTTACAATAGTTAAATAATTAAAAAAAGTAATAAATAAAATAAATAAAAAGATTGATCTTTTAAAAAATAATAATAATAATAATTAAATAAAAATTAATATAATTAAATAAATAACACTAATAATTTAAAAATAAAACACAAAATAATAATAATTTATTAAATTAAAATCAAATTAATATATTTTTTTTTTGGTAAGGAAAGAGAGAGAGAAATGGAGTGTGTGTGTATCACGCCACCATGCCTATATATTTTGTGAGACCATGAAATATCCTCTCACATGGATTGTTGGTGAGATTCAACGAAGACAGCTCCATGAACCTGCAAGAGATAAATTTGGTTGATGCCACCCAACCGGGGTTATCGGCCGGGGACACTCCGATGATGGAGTTAGAATCCATGAATCAAGAATAGTAAAGTGTATTTGTATGCTGTGTGGAGCAGAAAAGAGATCATACCTGTATGTTATGAGGTCCCCTTTTTTTATAGACAGGGGTGGGCCGAATAAGCCCAATAGTTGGGCCCTTGGCAGGCCTTGTTTGGGTTAGCCCAGTAAGTTGATATATATATTTTTCTAGCTCCCACAATTGCCCCAAAACTTTTATTGTTTTTAGTAGAAGGAATGAGAGTTTTATTGCCGAGTTATACTGTTCAAATAGATGTTAGGTCCTTTAACAAAGAATACATTTGATAAATGAATAACATAAATGAATGAATGGCTGGATGAATGCATGTATGTATGAATGTATGTACAAATATATGTATATAGAGGAGAGAGGTGAGCTAAAACCCAGTGAGTAATACTATCTCTATAAAGATCGGCCACGGTATTATAACCCCTGGGTAAGGGTGTAGGCCGCGGTATTATAACCCCGGGCAAGGGTGTAGTATACTGTTGAGTGCAAAGATTGCTTCCAAATTTGGACTTTCGTGCCGAGCTAGAAATATTTTTACATGCCGAGCACGGAAATGATTGCCTGAACCAAATAAGACAGATTAAATAAGGTAGATATATCAGCCAAAGAATGGACCATGGTATTATTACCCCCGAGTGAGGGTGTAGACCTGCGGTATTATAACCCCCGGGTAAGGGTGTAGGCTTTTGCTAACGGCGCTCTGTGCCAAGTGCGAAGATTGCGCTGTACTCGGAGACTTTTGTTGATTTCAAGTGGCAACTAAGTGCTAATATGGCAAGGACTTTGAATAATGTATTATGTACTGAATAAGGTGGACGTGTTAATCACCAATAATATTGCTCCGCTTGTATGGAATTGCCAAGTAGATATTGGGCAAACTATTTAATTGCCGAGTTGCTCGGTTTACGCTTAGTTCAAGGTAGACTTCCCCCATTGCTTTCGAATGACAGGTGTTAGTCGAAAGGAATGTAAATTCCCATTGCCCTATGTTGCAAGGATGATTCGGCTTTGGTAAAATGACGGCACGCAAAAATATGCAAATTGCCGACTGCCAAGTGTAATGTATTGCCCCAAAACGGGCGCTTGCTTCAAGTTGTGTGAAAAGGAGCGAGAGTTTGTAACTCAAGTAAACGTCGTTGTAATGTTTGTACCAAGTTGGCCGAGTATGCATGCATATCAAAGGTGCCGCGATGATGATCGGCTGATGTGCCCATGGAAAGCGAAAAATTGACTGATGTCTCAGTGGGTAATTGTTTTGCCAAATAATGTTGTTAGGCGAATAAAGTTGCTGAATACTGTGGCCAATGTTGCTGCATAAAGTTTGACAATGCATAAAGTTAACAAATAATGTTGCTTAGCCGAATAAAGTTGATGCACGGCCAAATAATGATCATGCATAGTGTTGAATTAATAATGGTCGAATAATCTTGCCGGGTAGAGTTGATGCACTGTCGAGTAACTAGTGCCAAAACATCGGTGTTCGTTTACACTTGGGTCGTTGATTGTGCCGATCGTTTGGTCGGCGACTTTTCTTAGCTTCGCGATGTGTCGGCATCACTTCGGAGTTGGATATGCTAAGAACTTGGTTGGCAATGGTTGCCAATTTAGCGAAGTTGAGCTTCTTGTATAACGTATATTTGTTGCCAATTTAGTGAAGTTGAGTTTCTTGTATAACGTATATTTGTTGCCAATTTAGTGAAGTTGAGTTTCTTGTCCAACGTATATTAGTTGCCAGTTTAGTGAAGTTGAGTTTCTTGTCCAACGTATATTAGTTGCCAATTTAGTGAAGTTGAGTTTCTTGTCCAACGTATATTTGCTCCATTGCTTTTGAATAAGATCTGTTATTCGGAAGGAATAAAATTGACTTCGGCCAAAATTGCCGAGTAGGCCGGTAATGATTTGAAACGGATTCCGTGCCCTTGTTCAGTGCCGTGGCGAAATCAGAATGAAGCCGAGACAAAGTAGGGTGCTTGGTGATATCGGAATCAAATCTGCAATTTATTTGTATTTTTATTTATTTATTTATTTAATATATATATATATATATATATATTTTGAGCTGAATTTGCAAATTCTGACTGTACGGATCGACTCGGAATGCGTCAGATAGTTGGAAAGGACTATTGGATCGCTGTGAACAGACTCCTGATGGCATAATTATAGCCAAAATGGATCTAACGGCTCAAATCAATAGGGTGTAATGCAACCGCGAAGCACAGGATCATTTCTTTATATCTTGCTGGATCGTCTTCCCCAGAGAAAGAACTCATGTTCTGGGCAAACTTTGAGCGGCTCGTACGGCTTCGTTTGAGCTCTGATTTTGACGCGATTTGTTGCGTTGGACTCGTCTCAATGAGTACTTCTCGTTGGTATGGGCAAAACTTGAGTTTGATAGCTTTGAAAATTTCAGTTGTCGAAAAATGTGAGCCGTATCGCAATTTTCAGCATACTTTGGTTACTTCTGGACTTCTCGGGTTGGTAGGTTTGGACTCTTTGAGCCGATACGAATCCTTTGGTATATTCGGAAGTTGATTTTGGCAAGCCGAGATGTTAGTTCTATGCCGAGATAGTAGCGCCGGGCAATATTGCACTTCCAAAAAATCAGGAGATTTTTGCCGAATAGGTAGTTAAAGTAATAATTGTAATTGCTCCGAGAATGTCCGTTGTTGACATAGGTGTGGCCGAGTAGTCTTCTGAGTAAGCAATTAGCCGGATATTGTTGCCAAAAATGTTAGCCGAATAATGTTACTCTATTGCCAAAACTACCTGGCCCAAGAAATCGGCATTTGAAGTTTGGTGCCGAGTAAACTTTTTATATACTGAAATTTGCAAAATAATGTGACCGAATAAGGTTGCCGAAACCGAGTTGATAATATCCAGAGTTTACAATGTTAATATGCAGTGGATAATATACCGAATGAAAAGCCGACTTGCAAAGTTAATAAGCAATGTTGCGCAGTGGTGAGCATGTTTGCACAATGTGAGTAACTCGACAAACTTGCTGCGGTTAATGATTTAAGCGGGTGGTGATTGCCGAGAATGGAAGTGTTGTAGTCCGATCCTCAATTGCCGAGCTTTGATCAAAGTGGCCAAAGCCATTGGTAGAAATAGTTCTTGCATGATGACATGGCCGAGTGACATAGGTGAGCTCGCTGAAGAACCTTGGTGTGGTCGGAATGAGCTTCGATGTAAAGCATGCTCGGCGAAACTTATTCTCGGCCTTTCACGAGTCCGTTTGGCGAGTTTGGAAAATTGGCGGTGATCCGAAATAGTGAGCAAGCTACTTAGTATGTCAGTGAACGCGCTTGCCATATTGGTTGCTCTTTGTTGCCGAATTAGTCACACTTTGTTGCCCCATTTTGGTTGTGCACTTGGTGAATCTAATTTGATCTTTTAGTGCCGAGTTGCGTTGTAATGATGAAGGGCAACTTGGGTGAGCTGTAATAATGCCGAGGATTGGAGGGATTCCGAGTGTCCTTGTATGAGCTATGGCACTGCCGAGCATTGCCGAGCAATTTTTTATTAGTTATGGTACTGCCGAATTGCACATGCATGGAGTCGAGCATCGAATATTTCTTCATAGTGAAGAAATTGTTCTGTTGTCTAGCAATGTTGTACTCAAAGCAATGAGCTAGCGGGTATAGACAATGTTGCTCTGCTTAGATAGGCGGGTCGACAATTATTCGGTTTACCGAAACAAATTGGATGGTGGAACACTTGGTCGGCTCGTCTGTTTAGTTTTGTCTTTGCCAAAAGTATGTGGTAACCTTCTGGCTTTTGCCGGGAATTATTGTATACTAAATTAATAATTACCCAAGTTCCAAGACTACTGGCTGTAAGTATTTGGGAAAACATATTAAATTAATAATTGTGATAAATATAGCAAGTTGAAATGAGCAAAAGTGTTATTGGCCACTATTGTGGTGTCGAATAAGAAAGTTTAATCCACTCCAAGTTATTGTGGTCCAATTCTAGTGAGAAAAAAAATTGAAGACTCAGCCTTGGATTCTACAGAAAATTTTAGCATAAACATACGTGCATACATGTTAAGGATCAACTTTAAGCTAAGTTTAGAGAGACAAAGAATAAATAAATAAATGGACAGACCCACATATGAATTTAGCCGAATAACTTTATTGAATTGCCGAAAAGATCTTTGCACCAAGAAAGGTGTGAAACCCATTTTTAGAGAGAGAAAACAGCTACTAACTTCATCTTGTTTTGACAACCTTTCTAACCAATATTAATATTCATCAATGTTTTGATCAAATCTGTGATCATAAATAGATACATACATAGATGTGTATATATATATATACCTGAACTTTAGCAAAAAAAACATAATCAGAATGAAAGAAGCCAAAAACCCAGCTGTGGGCCGTATTACTTGGGATTGAGTTTGCTTTTGTAGAAAGTGCACTAACCTCAAAGTAACCAATATATGTTTACTTACAGCAGTATATTTGTTGTGTTCTTCGTTGATCTCATTCAGTCGTTCCCATAAACGGCGCCAATTGTGAGACCATGAAATGTCATCTCACATGGATTGTTGGTGAGATTCAACGAAGACAGCTCCATGAACCTGCAAGACATAAATCTGGTTGATGCCACCCAATCGGGGTTACCGTCCAGGGACACTCTGATGATGAAGTTAGAATCCATGAATCAAGAATAGTAAAGTGTATTTGTATGCTGTGTGGAGCAGAAAAGAGATCATACTTGTATGTTATGAGGTCCCCTCCTTTTATAGACGGGGTGGGCCGAATAAGCCCAATAGTTGGGCCCTTGGCAGGCCTTGTTTGGGTTAGCCCAGTAAGTTGATATATATATTTTTCTGGCTCCCACACACACACACACACACACATATATATATATATATTCCTAAGTTGGACGTTAATGTTGGGCTCGTGGGGGCCCACCACGAGTCCCGTTTTGATAATCCGAACCGTTGAATGTGTAGAACTCGTCCATTACTATATGCTTATAAAAAATCATGTTGATCGGATATCACTAACTATATGATTAAATCAGTTTTGTATAAAAAATGCATGGTGTTATAGTTAACGATTGACAAAAAAACTAATCCGATCAGATAGTTATAGATATCCGATCAACGTGATTTTTTATAAACATATAATACTTAATGAGTTGTACACATTGAACAGTTTCGATTAGCAAAACGGGACCCGTGGTGGGCCCTCACTGGCCAAAGAGCACTGTCTAAATGGTTGCCCGAAAAGGAGGCAACCATTTCCTAAAAGCTTGCTGCCAGTGCCACCGTACAGCCAGCCCCCTCCACTATAGTATTAGCCTGATCAAAATTGAGCTGTTGCATTGCATCTCCTACTTAAACGCAACTCAAACAGATATATATAAATATACAAACGGTCATAATTCAAACGGTTATAATTCAAACTACTATAAATATATTTTATTTTTCAAAATAAATTTCACAATAAATAATTCTCTCTCTTTCTCTTAAACTCTCAATCTCTCTCAACTCTCAATTAATTTTGAAGTGTCATCCCTAAGTGGCTATTGCAATTGTGTAACAAGAAACTTTTATCAGAAGAAGAAAATTTCTATATCGCATTCGCTAGTCGGTAACATTAATTAGCTTAATTAAATTTATTAACCACTCATTGTTTTATTAATTATTTATGCACATATATAAATTATTATTTTTTACTGATTGAATTTACACATTATTTAAATTAATTGTTAATTCTTATATATTGTTTTACTTGATTACTATGGATCCTAATATGCCTAATGTTTATGTTGATATTGATACACATACTACACAATATGAATCTGTTAATTCTCCTTCTAATATCCCTCTTCCAACAACTGGATCATCATCTAGGAGCAGAAGTAGTAATGTTTGGGAACATTTTGAAAAAATATCTATAAATAAACCTGATGGTACAATTACATTTAAAGCAAAATATAAATATTGTGCACGTTTACTTAGTGTTGTATCTGCAGGAGGTACTAGTCATTTAAAAAACCATTCTGACAAACATTTACAAAGTAAACAACTTGATATTTGAAGTTAGATGCAATTACAGACTTCATCAACTGGTAATTTGCAAACATTTTCATATGATCCTATACCTGTACAAAATTCTGTAATTGATTATATTATTAAAAAAGAACAACCTTTTACTACTAGTGAATGTCATGATTTTACCGAAATGATTTACGAAAGTTTTGCACCGCAATATCAAAGTTTTTTAAGAATTGCTACTAGAAACAGGATTTTAAAGAAATATGAGGATATTAAAAGTGAATTAGTTGACATCTTTAAAAATTTGAATAAAAGAGTTTATTTAACATCTGATCTGTGATCAAATAATGGTTTTGAATATCAATGTATCATTGCACATTTTATTGATAGTGATTGGAAATTAAATAAAAAAATTATTTCATTTAAATTAGTTGAATTTCCATACATTAGTCATTCGCTTGGTGTAGAAATAAGAAATGTATTATATGAGTGGGCTTTACAAAATATAATATTTACGATTAGTTTATATAACACATCATATTATAATCAAATTGTAGCCCATTTAAAATCAACTTTACAATTACTTGTTGATGGTAATTTATTTCATGTTCGTTGTTGTACCCATATTTTAAATTTGATTGTTAAAGAAGTTATACATGTATACAAAACTTCTGTACTTGTAATAAAAAATGTAGTTGTGACTATTATGTCTTATGGTAATTGAATTTCAGAATATAGAAAAATTTGTCAACGAAAAAAATGTCATTTAGAAAATTAATTTTAAATGTAGATAGTAGGTGGAATTCAACATATAATATGCTAAAAATAGCTTGTAAACAAAGAAGAGCAATAGATTTATTTTTTGCAACAATATCAATAGGAGAAGTACCGACACCCACTGAACTAAATTGGCGCCCAGTAGCCTTATATAAAGATTTTTTAAAAGTTTTCGATACTTCAACAAAATTATTTTCTTATATATATATTCCTACTTCACCGTTTGTTTTACATATACTAGCAGAAATAATTAAAGTTTTCATAAAATATATGGGTAATGAATATTATGTAACCATTATTACTTCATTGAAAGATAAATTTGATAAATATTTTCATCATTTGCCTCATCTATTAGGTTTAGCCATAATAATTCATCCTAGGTGTAAAGAAATTGGTTTACAAGAATTTTTAGAGCGTATTTTCGCTGATCAAATACAGTTGGCCTCTATTATGCAAACATGCAACAAATTATTTCAAGAATACAGGGTAGCTGCATCTGTAAATACACCTACACACACTACACTAGCAGTCTAATCTTGAGGCGGGAGATTAAGTATTTTCACAACAATAAAAAGTAAAAGAATATCTCAACATACAAGTGTAAGTCATTCTGAACTATGACGTTATTTGGAAAGCCCGTAAGTGGATGATTCCGATAATTTTGACATTTTGGAATGGTAGAAACAAAATGAATCTATGTGGCTTGTGGTTTCACAGATGGCCCGTGATATACTAATCGTTCCTATTTCTACAGTTACTTCAGAAACAGCTTTTAGTGCAAGTGGACAAGTGCTGAGTGACTACAGGAGCAGGCTTTCACCCGAAATGGTTGAGGCACTGATGATATCCAGAGATTATATGCATGCGCTTACAAAAAGACAAAATTATAGTGAAAATGAGCAAATTCAATATGATTTGGATGACATATTCTCAGGCAATGCGACTAAAATGTTTGTCTCCTCCGATGATTGATCAACAAGTTTGTCCACAAGCAAGATATTATTTTAAAACTATATGTTGAAATAAAAAAAGATATCCATGTTTTTAATTATAAGTAAATAAAATTGGCTTCAAATTTAAAGCCCCAATCAATTGCAAGTGTATGAAAACTAGGCATTAAAGGAACACAAACATTAGGTTCATGAAAACCAAGTCACAAGCTAGACAACAGTTGCTACTAGAAAAACATCAAATTCAAGAAGATGAAGCCACTGTATTTCAACACATTGAAGGAGTAAGAAAATCACCAACCAAACATCGAGTACTCATGCCAATATTAAAGATTAAAAATGTTGTAGTACAAGGTTCAAGGTCGATAACATGCTAAGATTCCATTTTGTACCATTTCTATATAGGGAGAAACCCAGTATGAAGAAGACAAGTTTTTTTTTGTTTGGGTAGGAAGGAGTTTTATTAGTACTTACTTGGTTATGGATATGGAATATTTTTGTGTCATTAAGACATTAGGGTGGGTTTTACTTCTAGTAAGGTATATTATGGCTTTTGGTTTGTTAATGATTGATGGACAAATTAAGGATGTTTTTGGTTAATTGTTTTGTTTTTGGTTGGGGTTTGGTAAATTAACTGATTATGAATATTTGGTATTTATGTTTTGTATATAATAATATGCTCATTTTATTTTTGAGTAGGTATGTGATTTTCTGTCTCACATCTTCTTGTCCCCATGTTCCAAAACATTCATGGTTTGATTATATCTTGAGATTTCTATATTTCAAAATTCTCACATCATCTAATATTTGCATGCTTTTTGAGATAAGCCTCATAGTAACAATTTAGCTTGTTTTGCTATAGCCATTAGTGCATGTTAATCAAAATGACAAATCACATTAATACTCCTTGCTTTGTATCTGATGTCAATTTTGGTCTATAGTTTTAAGTGTAACAAATTTGTTGTTTAATTTTGCATATTTGTATTTAATTACTTCAATCGATAATGGCCACTAGACATTCTAATATAAAATTTACTTGTTTGGCCATTTCACACAAGGCGTAGGGGGAAATAATTTTTTTCACCATCACCAAAAAATCCTTTCTACAACCATTATCCGTAGCACAAGAGTGTTTTTTTCATAAGGTATAAGGGCATAATTGCATAAAGTGGATGTTGACAGAAATATTTAGGGTGTATTTGGAAGGTTTTTCAACCTCAGCATTATTCTCTCTTCTTTGCTCTGTTTATCTTCTTGTTCTTCTCTTTGTATCTTTCTCTAACAAACTCAGGACCTCCATGGCCATTGCCACTTTAACTCACCACCACCATCACCCCAATATGCATCCACCATATTTCCATCTCTTCTTAATGTAGTTCAAATTGTAGTTGAATTAGTTAGTGTATAACTATGCTTGTTTATTATGTTTATCCCCATGCCTATATATAGGTGTTTAGACTTATAATAGTTTTTTTGCAAGATCAATGATAATGCTTACCAGGTCTAGTTGCCTTCCCATTGACTATCTCTAATATTTTCAATGTGCAAAAACTTGTACCTTAATTTGTGAGTGACTCTTGAGGACAAGTTCTCTTAAGAGAGGAAGTGCTAATGTAGTTCAAATGGAGTTGAACTATTGTACAAATGTGCTTGTTTAGTGTGGCATATCTCATGCAAATAAATAGACATTTGCACTTCTAATAATAAATTTTATTTTTTTCCCCCAAGATTTGGGATTTTATCTAATACATTGAAATTCTAGATTTGATAGATCACTTTCTCTTTCTCTTGTCCATTTCATTCCCTCACTAACCAATCCCAAATTTCTCTATGTTCTTGCAATGAAGAACACTAGAACAGAGGGGCCTTTGTCACCATGCATTCCTAATTTTTCACACAATACCGCTCTCTTCCGTAGCCATGACCGCTTGGAATGAGGACAAGGTACTAGTTATTTCTTTTTTGAAGCTTCAAGAGCATGTATTTACTTTTCAGCATGAAATGTTATATTTAGATCTGATTTGATGTTTATTTTGGGCTGATTTTTGTGCATTCCAAAAATAGGTGAGTTAAATTTGTTGATTTTCCATAAGGATTTTAGTCTTGGGTTTGTTGTAGGAGAAATGCTATATATGTCACCGTTTTTTTTAATCTTGTTTGGAAATATATGCTATATGACTGTTTTTGAAATTATTTTACCATAGAAGTTATCAGGAGAACTTTGGACAGACATTGGGCCTCAGATCTATATTTTTCCACAACATAGAAAATTGCTCATAACAGACAATATAATTTATTAGTTAATATGAGCCAAATTGCACATAACAGACAATATAAATATTGAACTTTGGTCCAAAGAAAATATACCATCATGAGTCCGGTGGTAGTAGAGAAGGCTACTACATCTGAAGCATGGACAGAATCTCAGCAAGCTGGAGAGAAGACTGGTCCAAGGCATGCTCAATGCGTTCGGAGGAGCCTCCAATGCAATAAGCCGAGCATCAATAGACGTCTCTAAGTTAGTGAGACGTGTATTGTATACATCCATCCGAGCGTCTAGGCGATCAAACCATTTAAGCATGGCTTGCTCAAATTGGTCAAGCTGTCCTCGAACGGTATGAGCAACAACAGGCTGTGCCCTCTCACCAGTAACGGCAACATCCAACTCAGCCTCTTCATCCATCATATCCTCACCTGCACCATAACCACCCACCCCTGACGAAGTCTCCTTCACATGCACCTCACTTTGAGATATAATATTTTTGGTAATGGGTTTGATAAGAGACACAAACTCATCATCTAGAGAGGAAGGACTACGATAAACGAGAGTATCTTATTCACAAGACACTCAAATGGAATACCTAAGGATTTTTTTCCTTTAAAAACCGAAATCATCTTTTCCACGATCATTTCCGGAAGATCAATAGGGAGACCACAATCTATATAGTAGAGCACATATCCTTGGTCTTGTGAGATGTTAGAACTGTGGGTAGTGACATGAACATTGGCATAGACAATGATGTTTGAAAGACGAAAGCGAGGAATAAGTTCATGGTGCTTAATTAGAGTCCCGTCAATCCAACTTCGGGGTGTGCCACAAAGTTTAGAAGCCACCATGTCAAAGTCGACAATTCGTTTGGCAAGGAAGGGAATGTGACAGTTATGAACTTCAAGAATACCAAGAGATGACCGAATATATTTTGCATTGACAAAAATTGGCTTCAAACAGACCCATGTCTTGAAAGAAGTAGAGACGTTATGAATTGAGTGGATGTTATAATATAATTCCTACACCCAACTCAGATTTTGAGGGCCCGAGAAGAGTAGGACACGGTCACCACCTAAGGTATCAAAAATAGAACGAATGGGGATTGAGTCGAAGGTATTGGGTTCAACATTATGCTCTAGATGGACAGTCCTAGACTCGTACAAATCCTGATACAAATTGGCTTTCTCCTTAGACTGGAATTTCTTATTGTTATAAGAAGTACGGGGCACAGTGGCCTTTCGACATTTAGAAGATTCAGCCATGACCAAAACCCTAACAACACACATAAATCCACCAACGACGAAACCATAAACAACCCCCCTAATTGAGAACCCACCAACATTCATCACAACCCCAAATCCCTAATCACAACCATAAACCATAACAGAGAAAAGAAATTGAACAAAAAAAAAATTTAAATACCTAAATATAGAAACAAACGAGAGAGAAGTGAAAAAAATAACAAAATAAATACCTAAATATAGAAACACTTACCATGTACCGATGAAAAACACGTAATAAGGAGGTAATCGAAGAGAGAAGGTTGAATAATCAGCCGAGCACAGCAGTGACAACGATTTGCCGTAGCAAAGAGAGAAGAAATTGCACAAATTTGGGAAAAAAATGGGAGTATAAATAATGGGTTGCAGTTTATGAACGCGTATACCGCTCGAGCCATATCTTTTGTGCTCAAGCGAAGCCACGTATCCAGAAGCTATCCACTCGAGCCAATAACCAGTCGCTCGAGCCCACAAGCGGAGTTCTCAGCAGTTGGTTGACCTGCAAATATACTGGATTGCAGCATTATGCACTCGAGCCATCACAATGTTTGATCGAGCCATCATCACGTTCGCTTAAGCCCTCATTATGTTCACTTGAACGTACAATGAAAGGCCTCAGAACTTTTGTAGTCAGGGTGCAACTTTTGGGACCATGGAATGTTGGCTCGAGTGGCCAACAATGAAACATAGCAGATTTAAAAATCAAAACCAAACAATTCGTAGTATAATGAGTTTTATGGGTGCTAACAACTAATCTATCACATTAGATAATAAGATAAAATGATACAAATAGATAATTATTATAACATTATTTCATAAATAATCTACAATTGTGACTCATAAGATAAATGATGCTAATTAACAAAATGAATATAATTGTGGGGCTTAAGATCCCAACTCTCTAAGGGACGAAGACAAGCTATGTTCAATATTTTCAATAGACCTACTTAAGTTTTAAAATTTTATTATTATATGACACATTAGCTTGTAAAAGGGGACTCAAATTATAAGTCCAATTTTAAAAATGGCCTTAAGACAATAATCCCAAACTCTATTCTTTTAATGCCAAAAGGACAACATAATTTAAAAAATTATATTACCTATATCTATCTATTTATTTGTCCACGTCACTTATCTGTCCACCTTATCATCATAAAATATCAATTATTGGACATAATACCATATCTCTCGTTGTAATAGACTTATCACCAATAAACCCTTTGTAAAATAATTTATAAGAAAAGTTTATGTCATACCCCAAACCCGTCCCTAGAAGTTTGGGCATGACCACTTCAGAAACGGACACTTAACCTGTTTTATATATATATATATATATATATGGGGCTTGAACGGAAGCACTAAATATCAAAATTTGACAATGGAAACAAACTCCATCGAGCTACTATTATCATGCCAGGATCACAAACTTCTAACAGACAAATAAAATCTAAAACATACACCTGAACATCGGTTATATACATACATATATACAGACCCAGCCCTATCATTGGGCATATACAAAAACATGAAAGCTATATACATCAATCTTAGATAGACATTCAAAAAGCAAGCCAACATCTTATCAGTTTAACAAAATCAATGGCTGTGTATAGTGCCTGGACATACGAAGGTTGACAAAAGAAAGCGGCGTCATGGCTAGGACTGACCACCTGATTGATGACCTACAGAAACAGACATAACAGAGAGTGAGCCAGGCTCAGTAAATAGTAATACATAAATAAAACGATGCTTAACGTGAAACATAACACATATCAATTCACATAAAGATGTAGCTCCCACTCATCCATGTCTGTGTCGAAAGGGA
>NW_021024717.1:226655-407484 GCF_004153795.1 Camellia sinensis | reverse complement strand
TTGAATTGAACTTTTATTGCCAAGCGATACAACTTCATCTTCCCTTATTTTTCTCCTAATCTCAATCTTTAAATCCATTGCCACCTAGGATAGCCCTTTATTGGCCAAACAGCAATCCTCTATTTTTTTCAATACAAAAAATAATGTATTGAAAGTTTCACAATCTCACAATTTCATCAAGTCAAACTCAACCAAGTAAAACTCAATCTCACAATTTCAGAAGCTATGAAATTATCTTCTATTTTTTTTTCAATAATCAACCAGCCAGAAAAGCAAAAAAAAGTATTGACAAAAAAAAGTCCAAAAACCAACATATTTTGACTATCCAAAAACCAGCATATTTGAGAGCTTTAAACAGCAAGTTCTGGACGGTAGAGGATAAAACACATTATCAAGAACTTATTAAACACATAAACTTAAATCCCATTATATCTCATAAACTTCAATCTCATCGCATTTAGACACCAAATCGATATAAATATAACAAATGGCTGGTGTAGATTATAGATATAAGTAGGACATTTCCCAAAGAACTTGAAACACTTTTAAGCAAGACATAGTCGTACTTCTTTCGACAATACACACAAAAAAAAAGCCCATTATTGAAAAAAAAAATTACAAAATAACATAAGCAAAAAGCCACAACTATATAAAAAGCCACAAATTAAACATTCTTGACTAATCCAAGAGAAAACACCACTGAAGATAATGTGTGAAGCTACTTACTAGTGTTGGTTGTCCCTAATATGCTAATTTCCCCAGTTCCACAACGGCGAGGATTTGTCGTAGCAGAAAGAAGGAAAAAAAAAAAAAATCTAACAAATTTGGAGAAAAAACGGGAGTACAGATGATAGGTTGCGGTATATGAACTCGCATACCGCTCGAGCCATATCTTTTGTGCTCAAGCGAAGTCACGTATCCAGAAGCTATCCACTCGAGCCAATAACCAGTCGCTCGAGCCCACAACTGGAGTTCTCAGCAGTTGGTTGACCTGCAAATATACTGGATTGCAGCATTATGCACTCGAGCCATCACAATGTTCAATCGAGCCATCATCACGTTCGCTTAAGCCCTCATTATGTTCACTTGAACGTACAATGAAAGGCCTCAGAACTTTTGTAGTCAGGGTGCAACTTTTGGGACCATGGAATGTTGGCTCGAGCGGCCAACAATGAAACATAGCAGATTTAAAAATCAAAACCAAACAATTCATAGTATAATGAGTTTTATGGGTGCTAACAACTAATCTAGCACATCAGATAATAAGATAAAATGATACAAATAGATAATTATTGTAACATTATTTCATAAATAATCTACAATTGTGACTCATAAGATAAATGATGCTAATTAACAAAATGAATACAATTGTGGGACTTAAGATCCCAACTCTCTAAGGGACGAAGACAAGCTATGTTCAATATTTTCAATTGACCTACTTAAGTTTTAAAATTTTATTATTATATGACACATTAGCTTGTAAAAGGGGACTCAGATTCTAGGTCCAATTTTAAAAATGGCCTTGAGACAATAATCCCA
Source organism: Camellia sinensis (assembly GCF_004153795.1). Classification (NCBI taxonomy): domain Eukaryota; kingdom Viridiplantae; phylum Streptophyta; class Magnoliopsida; order Ericales; family Theaceae; genus Camellia; species Camellia sinensis. Next base: position 405,945 of record NW_021024717.1, on the reverse strand, counting down.
AACTCTATTCTTTTAATGCCAAAAGGACAACATAATTTAAAAAATTATATTATCTCTATCTATCTATTTATTTGTCCACGTCACTTATCTGTCCACTTTATCATAATAAAATATCAATTATTGGACATAATACCATATCTCTCATAGTAATAGACTTATCACCAATAAACCCTTTGTAAAATAATTTATAAGAAAAGTTTATTTGTATAATATTTTTCTAAAAATAAATTGAAAGTCGTGAGAGAATTTCTCAAGTTTGTAAGATAAGCTTGTATAATAATTTTTTTGAACACGACTAGGAGTTATTCATGGCCACGATTATTCGCTCGACTTTTACACAAGTAACCTAATAGCTTGGAATCTGTATAAATGGCCAATCTTTTCCTTTTTTTTTCCCCCCAATCAGGATGGCATTGAATTATTCACTCAACATTTTTATGATCATTTTACTCGCTCTATAAATATATTTATAAAAAAAATAAGGCACTACACAATGAAATAATGAAGTACTGTGTCAAATGGTTATTGAGAATCTATTTCATTTTGGATTATTGAATCAACGAGCATGTCAACTCTTTGGAGCTAACCGCACATTCCAACACGACCCATTTATTATAACCCAAGCTACTTTGAAGACCAACCTTATTATTGATACAAGAATATCATGGATGACACAACAAACCCAAGTTGACTTCACAACCAATTGTGTTGGAATTCAGAGGTCCTCACAAGAGAAATGAATTGAGAAACAAACAATGAACACTAATCGTTTATTATACAGTGGTCTTTCTTAATCGAGAAATATAAATGAAGAGGCAACAATAGAATAACATCCTCATTCTTTAACCCACTAATAAATTATTCATTTTTAATTGAAATTCAAACATCTTGCACAGTGCATGCCAAATTTACGCAAAAATCCATGTCAACCATATGTGACTTCCACCAACATATGCAAAGATACTAAATTAAATCGTTGCTCTTAAATGTAGTGCATTTTCAAATGCACTTTATTGTCCACACTCATTCAGAGGTCTAATATTTTACATTGATAGAGACTTCACAAAAATGTTAGAAATCCACTGAAGTACATATCAATAGGAAGCTTAGAAAAGTGCTTAACATATACAATATACTTTACAAGTGAATTTTCAATTTTACAAAATGTATGTCATATAATGTCTTTAAACTTGCTCTTTTATGAAAAGTACTTGGACGCCTCTCAATTGCTTCGATGCCTTCAAACTTGTTCTCCATCACATTTTGAAATGTCCATGTATCAACTTCTGTGTATTTTTTCTATTGACAAGCATGCATAACAGTCTAATATTTCAAAAACAATAACATTAGCATATTGAAACAATACAAAAAATAGATAGTGAAACATAATGGATTAAAGATACCTTATTACAATTCCATCGGACCAATGTAATCATATTTATCTTCTTCAGCTCCATAGCTTTTTGAACCCAATCTTACAAAAGTTCGCTTTGACCATAATTACAACACAATTTTACTTGAAATACACTAGGTCAGAAACGAGTCATGTGACATTTTATTCCACAAGATTAAAACTTAGGGACAAGGAAAATAGGAAAAGAGAAGCTCAATCAAGCTGCCAAATAAATACTATGGAAATGAACAACCTTTTCCTTCCTCTAATCAATCATTAATGTGAAAACATTGCAAGTAAAAAGGAATCAAAAGTACTCACACCACTCACACTTGGGGCCTGGGTGTGACTGGTGTGACTTCCTTTTAACTCCATCCATACACGTGTCCTAAAGTACAACAATGGACGACCCATATCAGCGGAAGGGGAGGCGTTGGTAATATTAATACAACGCCCCCCCAGTCACACTACTCACACCATTCATACCCGGTTTTTTAACTAATAGGGAGGCCTTGTATTGCTGGTGTGAATTCACTGTTTACCACTACAAGATGCCTCGCCAAGCCTCTTTCCGTTTATATGCCAAGAATATTTTTCTCACCTATATATTTTGAACTAATTTAGAAGTTAGAGTTAAAGACCCAAAATACAAGAAAAACAAAAAACTTTTCCAGCATATATTCAGAAACTTCAATCTCATCCCCTACCTAACTATAACTCTATAGTTTTCGAAAATCTATATAAATATAACAAATGGTTGGTGTAGATTACATATATAAGTAGAACATTTCCCAAAAAACTTAAAACACTTTTAAGCAGGACATAGTCGTACTTCTTTGGACAATACACAAAAAAGGCCCATTATTGACAAAAAAAAAAAAAAAAAAAAACAATTACAAAATAACATAAATGAAGATTCTAAACTAATCCAAGAGAAAACACCACTGAAGATAATGTGTGAAGCTACTTACCAATGTTGGTTGTCCCTAATGTGCTAATTTTCTCCCAATTCCACAACCCTTTCCATGGGTCTTTTACTATATACTCTTTGTATATCTTGCGTTGCTGCACGTATGACTTGTGGAGAAGGTGGTTGCCCATGACCAATGGGTGCAATAGAAATATTTGATACCACATCCGGTAAAGCTTGAGATACCGCACTGAGTTGTAAAACGCCCTCATCCGGTGCACTGCTATCATGGTCTACAGCTCAACCACAACCTCGGCCTCTACTTACACCGCGACCTCGGCCTCGACAGTCGCTACGATCTCTACCCCTACCTATCCTTCTGGTAGGGGCATGGTCCTGGCCCTCCTCTCCCCCTCAATGTGGAAGTCCTAGGTAATGAGTGGATCAGCATCGTAGCTTAAGGTCATATGTGGGATAGGAGATGATGCTGCCATTGTCTCGACAAAAATGGTCTCCAATGGTGTGAAAGATGAAGGTACTGTCAAATGGTCAGGTGCGGTCAATGTCGAAGTAGAGGGAATCATATTAAATAGGCATACAGTGGACCACTAAGGGAGTCAATGGGCTACCAACTTCTATCATATATAGAGATGGTGACTAGGAGGGGTTCAATATATGGCCATGGCCTATGGAAGTATATTGGAACATGAAAGGATATAGCTCAGGGGAAGACTAGGATGTATAATGGGTACGTTGAGGTAGCGAAGTCTGCAGTGTAGGCATTGTTGTAGATGGAACACGAGGTGATAGACCCATGGAAGGCACTTCCAAAGTGTTCCACATCGAAATGGTCAGATTGATGTGCATGACGTGGGATAGGACGCGGTGGAGGCATTGATGTCGATGGCTCGGTGGATGGAATATTCGTGGGTAGCACTGATGTGGCTGTAATATCTACTCCTGTAGAAGGATCCTTGCTAAAGTGGCCAAAATCTAGTCGGTTACGTCGATGTGCCTGTTGCAAACCATTATACAGTAACTCCCATATCTCACCAGTGGCGTCCAATGCCTCTCTACTATCACATGTAATATGGGCAACGTCTACTAAGTGATATGCCCTCGCAACTCTACAAACTTGTAATGAAATGTACTTATATTACATAACCATCGACCCCAACTTAAACATACAAAACTTAAGGAAATGTAGTTTTGTTGCTTTATAAAGAACTTACCAATCCCTTTAAACTACCCCCTAACACCTTGGTATCCAAATGCAACAATGTCACTCGGATTACTCAGTACTAGACGTGTATGACAGCGAAATCATAACATGTATGGATCGAAAGATGTAAGCACTTCATCGCTCATCTTAGCGTGGACAATAGTGTTACGTTTATTATTCCAATCATCCGTAAACTTCTGGTATTCCTTTGCTCAATCAATGGCCATTTTGCCACATCTATCTCTAAAATACATCGCCAAGTTCGAGTCAAAGTGATCAGGCACACTTTGAACTCGTCCAAACTGTCTAAGCACCCGATTGGGGGTAGGAATGGCAACAGGGCAGGGTGGGGCTAGGGATCACCCTCCCCGTCCCTGATCCCCAATGGTGGAAATCCCCCGTCCCCGGTCCTGATCCCCGGCAGGGAACCTATATCCGCCCCCGCCCCCTAACAGGGATCGAGTTTCCCTGACCCCAAAAAATCCCCGCCAAAAAAAAAAAAATAGATACAACAGATTTGTTCATCATCAACAACAACAACAACGTAGAGAGAGATATGTTCATCATTATCATATAGATCTGTTCACCATTAATAGATCTGATGAGCTCAAATATAAAAAAAAAAAATTCAGATCTAACAGATCTGTTCATCACCATTAACAGATCTGATGAGCTCAAATGTAAAAAAAAAAAATTCAGATCTAACAGATCTGTTCATCATCATCATCATCATCAACAACAACAACATAGAGAGAGAGAGAGAGAGATCTGATGCTCAAATCTAATATATATATATATATATAACAAATCGAGAGAGAGAGAGAGAGGGAAAATGCTCAAATCTAATATATATATATACACCGTCGAATAGTGTCATTGCCAGACTGCCACAAACAGTGGTGATGGTGGCGGTGATTCGGCAAGCTTGGCCTCACCGCCGTTGGAGAAGAAAAAGAGACGGTGGAGTTGTGATGGCTCAATCGACGGTCTGAGATAGTGACGGAAGTCGGGGAAAATGAACTCAGATCTCAGCGATGATAGGAGGATGGAGATCGGCGGAGGGTTTGAGAGAGAGAGATGAGAGGCAGTGATGAGTGTGTGAGGTGCATAGTGTTGTGTGAGTGAAAGGGTTGGTTTATATATATATATATATATAAAGAGGGATAAAATGGTAATTTTACTTCGGGGAATTCGGGGTCGGGGTCGAGGACGGGGATAGGGACGGGCCGGGCCGGGGCTTGAACACTGATCACCGTCCTCGACCCGAAACTGATCGGGGATTTAATTTCGAATACCATCCCCGTCCCCACGGGGGTATTTTTCGGGAAAAAACCATTCTAATCGGGGTCGGGGGATTGGGTCCCCGTCGGGTCGGGTTCAAATTGCCATCCCTAATTGGGGGATGTCGGTCAATGATATTAAAGCATATAAGTGGCACTCTCATCCATATGTCTCGACCAACGGTACAATACGATGGGAAACTGGCCATAATGTCATCCTCTCTCTCGTGAGGTTCCCATATGAACTGAAATAAGATGCAATAATTTAGAGAGCAATCCGTAAACCGAAGGTTTACAAACATGAGCCTATCAATTGACATAAATAAATTACAAACCTCTCCCTCTATCATGCGATCGAATTGGTCCCTGAAAATGACACTGACATTAGTCGATATCACCTCGTGGCTGAACGGAACCCTTCACCTACAAGCTCTCGGGCCAGGTGATAACTGCTGGTCTCCCTCCCCTATGGCACGCTCGCCATCAACAATGTTAGACTTCTTACTGGGGGCGATCCTGTTCAATCTCTCCTATGCCTAAACCTAATGAATGATGACATTAATAATTTATTAAACTAGGCATTTTACAAAACATGACAATTGAGAATATAAGATAAAATTAGAAGTCATTGCAACTCACTTGTAACAACCCAAGTGGCCAATCCATCTTTTCCTATGCAAACATATCAATGTGGCATCACCCCAGCTGTACTCGTGGATACGGTCGAAGTCTCTAAGTAGTGGCAAAAATATCATCTTGACTATATTTTGGGACTTATCGGGGACTAGAACCCCTTCCAATAAGCCACATAATATAGGCTCGAGCGTACTGATAAACCGTCTCATCTTTCGCATCATATGGAAGCTAACAGAAATGATCTGATATCCATTTCAACTTAAGCAAGGATCTTATGAAGTCTTGTTGTGTAGGTATTGCTCCTAACAACTCTACACATAAAGCTATCAAATCATCGACCTTATTTCTTGAGTCTGTGCCAATAACCTTGCCTCCATAAATAGGTAGCCCAAATAGAAGAGCCACATCCTGTAATGTAACCATGGACTCTCTGATAGGGAAATGAAATGTGTGCATCTTTATGTGCCATCTTTCTACAAGAGTTATAATGATATGGCGATCCAATCGAATATGACTGATCCGGTACAGCCCATAGAACCCCGCACGCAGTAGGCAACGTTTGTCACGACCCGCTCCGTACCTAAAGGTTAAGCATCTTGATGGCCGATAACTAAAGTTACTTATGGCTAATTCTTGAACAAATAAATAAACGTGAGTGAAAATAATATTTAAATGATAGTACCAAAATAATCATTGGAACTTCTATTTAATTAAATTGTCAGAGCTGAACAATGTCTACAAAGTGTTTTATGCCTTCCCCACGAGCTAACACTGGCATGTCACCTAAAAGTGATAAACAACTATAAGCACATGACAGAGTGAAAAATATTATACTAAGAGCATAAATGCATAAAATTCACCATGAATAATTATGAGGCTAAACAAAGTTTGATATTAAAATATAAAATATATAATACGAAAATTATTTGACATATAATACAGAAATCATATAAACAAAATAATGATAACTACGATACAGAACATAACGAATGTATAGACTCAAGAGGCGACTCATACGAACTCTAAAGGTAACTGCCACAATAGTGAAACACTTAGCTCCGTACAACACTTTACTCCACACTAGAATAAGATTCAAGAGGTGGCTCCCACAATAGTGTAGCATTTAACTTCATTGCTCCATACTAGAAATCAGAGTGTCAATGGATTCATCACAAACAGAAGACCACAAGATGACCAACTAGAAATCAATAGTTTATTTAACTCCACAAGGCATGAGACTCCCATGGTGGTTACTTATAAAATCATTATCAAATACTTTTTAAGATCAAACAACATATCCATGAGTTTTAATTTAAATAAATAAAGTTCAGAAAATAATCTACGTAATTGAAAATATAAATATAAGTTATAAAACACAACTTACGTAAAATAAATTATTTTAACTCAAAACATACATAAAAGATATTAAGGTAAATCAAAGTATAATATAACTCACCTAAACATTAATTATTTACCCAAACATCCGCCTTTACTGACTCACTACTCATTCTTGCTCCCCTTTTCTTACCCGAGACATTCTTATATATGTGCCTTTCTTTTTCTCGAAGTCATTTACCTCGCTTTCCAAGAAACCACGTGTATCCACCACATGGCCTTTCATTGCTACATACTTATCGGCAGGTATAAGCATCTTAATCTATATCTTCTTCTTTTTTTTTTTAGTTTAATTAATTATATATAAAATTATATTTTTCTCATTTACAATTAAATAATAATAATATAAAATCTAAAAGATTAAAAAAATCTCCTTTGAAATTTTTTTTTGACTTTTTTAACTTTTTTATAAAAGAAATAATATAATAATTATAAATTAAATGTAATATTTTATTTTATTGAGACTAAAAAAAATCTATTTTGTTTTTTATGACTAAAATAATTAAAAAAAAAATCCCAAACTTTGCCTCACAAACAAGGCCTTAAGAAGATTTAAAAGTGGTTTGAAATGTTTTAAATAAATACACTTTTTGACTTTTTATAAAAAAATATATAAAAAAATAAAAAAATAATCTCAATTGATGTAATTCAAAAAAAATAAAAAGATAGACTAAAATAATATAGGCCAAACAACCCCAGAGTCTTTAACTCTTGATCTAATCAAAGAGAAATCTCCTCCAAGATAATAATGAACGCGGCAGCAACCATGATTTTTAATTGAGGATTTGTTTAAGAAGTCAAAGGTTGAGTTATTTTGGTTAAAATATTTATAAAAAAGTAAAATAAACTTTGTAGTTATAAAAAATAAAATAACACATGTAACCTCTAATCATTATATTCGTTTTTTTACAAAATAAATCAAAAAAATTAAAAAAAAAAAAAATCTTTCCTAAATAAAATTTTTTAGCCAAGTTAAAATAATTAAAAAAACTAAATCACCCTCCAAACAAACCCTAAAAAATCTTGTTAAAAAGATGAGACAACGAAAGCTGACAGCCTGTCAAGTAACCAGCATTGGCACCATCAAAGATTTCAAAAACAATTTATCCATACTTCAGAAAACATACATACATTACAAAGACAAAAAACTAGTTAATGAGTGGTGTAGCGGCAGTGGTGCATAAAGTCTAATGATGAATAGAAACCAAAACCCCACCCCATGCAGCATGAGGTGTTTTGAATAGTGAGTAAAAAATCGACTTTTTGATTTTTTGTGACAAAAAAATTAACTTTTATATTAATTTTTTTTGTGACATTTTAAAAAAAACTTGATAAAAAATAAAAAAAATTAACTTTTTACTTCCAAATTGTTTCAGAATATGATCCTGTTTGGTAAGACTTATTTCTAACTTATTTCAGCTTTTAATTTAATTTAAACTATTTTGATGTATTTAATTCAGCTTAACAATACAAATTATAACTTTTTGTAAGTTAAAAATCAACTTATTCTTTAAGTAAGAGAGGAGACACTTTATTTATAAATCAAAAATCAACTTGTGTTCATAGTTCATAGTTATAAGGTATAAACTGTTAAACTATAAGGTACAATCACTTTCTCACTACTCTACTAAACGGGACCTATGAGTAACTTTAGAAGGGTCAGACATAGCTTTCTAGGCAGCATTTCGTTCAGCGGGTAATGATACATCCCACTAAAAGTGGTACTCTAAAGCACCACTAATGAGTTGACAAGCATTTAAAAAAAAAAAAAAAAAAAAACAAGACACAAACAGTGAACCCCACTAGTGATGTGGCAATGGATAGGACCCACTGCTTGTGTCTTGTTTTTTTTTTTTTTTTTTAAATGCTTGCCAACTCATTAGTGGTGCTTTAGAACACCACTTTTAATAGGATGTATCTTTACCCTTTCGTTCAGTAATGCAGTATATAAACTGCTCAGAGCCCAGTGCATATATCATCATTCACTTCCTAGAAAACCTATCCATGCTAAAAACAAGATTATATGCATCCATCTTCAAAATCTGCAAACTCACAAAAAAAAATTAAAAGGCTAACGAGTCCTCAATAGAATGATAATACATGCATTAAACAACTTGGTTTTGGGGATCTTGACCGACAAACTACTTAGATGCCTCAAATTCTAGCTCCAATGTAGCAAGACCATCTAAACTACATTATCATTTGAGGCTAACCAATGTGTCCACTGCATGTGATCTAAGACTAGATGCAAAGTACATATTATAGACAAAATAGACGATTTGAGGCCGTCAGATCTCATAGAAATCATAAAGAAAATAAATGAGAGCACTAATTAGTAACAGTTGACTCCACCAAGAATAATTTAATATTTTGACTTTAATGTTGTATTTTTTTTTTTTTTTTATTGAGTGCCATATCATTAATGGTCTAAAAGTCTTTTTAGAACTCCAAAATTAGTGATCTCTATCATTGTTGAATTCATAACTAAGAAAGTATTCTATATACATTAAATCATGCGAGTACACAAAGATTTTCATAAATAAAAACTGGGACAAAATGTTCATTTTAGCAAGTGGACAACAATACAACCACACCCCTGCGTACCATACGGCACAAAAAAAAATTAAAAGAATAGATAAGCCACTAATAATAAATGAAAAAAAAATTAAAAGATAGCAAAGTATTTAGCAATCATTTGTACACAAATAATAATTGAAAAAAATAACAAAACATTCATATGAATTCCAATTGAACACCAAACAGTGGCAGAACAAGAAAATTAAAAGTGGAAGGCCACAGATTGTATGGGAGCCCCTAAACGCGCACACAAAAATTGTTGGGCACACCATTTCTTAAGCCACAACAAACTTAACTTAGAATTTGTTGAAGACCCCAAATAATCCCAACCCTACCCTAATCTACTCCAGCTAGCCACCCAAGCACTGCCACCACCTCTCCCACTGCCTTCCTCATGCCCCACCCCCTTCCCTCCTCCACCTCCTACCACCAAACCCCAGCCCCCCACACCAGCAATCCCCCTTCCCCTTCCATGAAAACCCCTCCCGACCACGATGCCCCGTCCCTCCCTCTAGAGAGAGATGTAATGGGATGAGGTGTAGCAGTTAGAGGCAAGGAAGGATTGGGGTGTGGCGGTTGGAGGTGCGGAGGGAAATGGGTGGCGGGAAGGCTAGGCAGTGTAGGCCGGAGACGGGGAGGGGCAAGGGAAGGTTGGGCTTGGGTTGGTGGCCAGATGTGGTTGCGGCGGCCGATAAGTGAAATTGGTGGCTAATAATGGGTGTAGAGAGAAATTGGGTTTGAATAAAATTAGGGTTTTGTAGTCCTTGTTAATTTGATTTGGGGAAAAATGGTATTTAGAAATTTTATAAAATGAGGGTGTAAAACAATTTTCTGGGTGCATTTTGGGCTCCCAGATTGTAAGCATCCACCAATCTGTATTCCAAACAGAACCCAATAGATTTCACATCTAGCTATTAAGATTATGTCACAGCTTCCATCATCATATAATCCCAAGACATAAATATACATATATATTCAATATAAAGAACCAATACAAATATCCCTATTCACTAAAATTAATATTGAACATCAAATAAAAAAACTATAGCATGGAAACACAGAAACACAAACAAATAGACCTAGAAGTGCCCTCAGATCTCATAGCTTTAAACAAATCATCAACGGTTTATATCCAGTGAAAGTCATCAAATGCCTCTACACGTGTATGTATGTGTGTATATATATATATTCAGAGAGAGAGAGAGAGAGAGATGGAGAGGATGAGGATGAGGAAGAGGAAGAGGAGGAGAAGAAGGTGGAAGTAGAGGCAAGTGATGACTAAGACAATGGAACCGCTCAATAGATAATAGATTTCCATCATCGGGCAAATATATATACATACATATGCTTAATCCATGGATGAAATACATCTAATGTGTGAGTATATATGCTTCTGTGTGTGTGTGTGTGTGTGTGTGTGTGAAGACGAGTCTAAGATACATAGAACAAGCGTAGAAGAGCGAGAGTATGGCTGAGTCGACTCATCGCCATCGCCAGACTCAGAGATCGCTATTATCATTGCGTAGGCAAGGCACTAGGGCAAAATATGGGTTGCAATAAATATATAGTGCTATGGGCATGGGCTTTAAAACCCTAGGCCCAGGTTCTAAAACTTCTTATATTAGGCCCAGAAGCTATCTCTAGATATTAGGCCAACTTTTCTCAAGTGCAATCAGAGACCCGCTTCAATCAAATCATTACCGTTCCACCGAAAGTTTGCCCCAAAAGATAATAAAGGCAAAATTATTGGCGGTATGGCCTATTTGCACCAAATTAATAATTCAATACACTTAATTAAAATTTTAGAAATGTCGGTTTTATTATATTTTAATATAAATTTATTAAGAAAGATAATATATATTAAATTTTAGAATAATTTTTTTTTTTCTCATAGTTCATCCTAATTTAAGTATTTTCACCTACTTTTTAAAATTTTAGTTATTTCCTGTTCATTTTCTTCATCACTCCAAGATTTCAATTCACTCTATTAAAACTTACCATTATCATCATTATTTCTTCTCCTCTCTTTCTCTCTACAAACACACAAACTTTCTCTCTCTTCAAACTGCAATTGAAATAGATTCTCTTAATTAGAAATTTCTACTAAAATTGATAAATATATCAATGAATCAAACTCAAAATTAGATTAAAAACAATAACAATTAACACAGTTTCACAAGATGGGTAGGTAAACAAACATTAAGTAGAAGAAAAGTCAAAGAGAGGGTTTTCTTGAGGGATTCAAACGAGAATCTATCGAGAAACTTAACAACAAAATCTCCTTCAAAACTCAAATTAATTTTAGGACAATTGTTGACGAACATGATGGCAATGAACATATCCATGTTAGCTACCACAATCATCTCTATTGAATCTAGGTAGTACGAAAGTGAGTAATAGCTTGGTGAATTTGCATTCTTTCTGTTCTTTGTATCTACTTATGGTTATTCGTTTTTTCTTTCTTCAACATTTGTCAGTGAAAGAGTATTGTGGCTAAGAAAAGAAGAAGAGAGGGAGAGAGAGTCTTTTTTGAATTGATTTGTTTATTATTTGATTGTACCACAAATTATGATTTTATTTTGAATGATAATTTGTGAAAAAACATAAAATGTATTGAGAGTAAATTATAACCTTAAATAATTTAAGAGAGAATATTAAGAAATTTGGCCTACTAATTAATTTTTTAGTTGGAAATAGTACGGAGAGAATATTAAGAAATTTGGGGTACTGGTTAACTTCAAATAATTTTTGATAGTTATTACCCAATAAGAGTATGGAGTGAGGTTTTCATGGATATATTAGTCTTAAAAATTGTACTTTTTGCTATTGAGAATTGTTGGAGAAGCAATGATTTTACTGTGAGAATCGGTATGAATTGATAATTGTGGGTTAGCAGATTGGATTGTAAGTGTAAAATAAAAAAAAATGGACTTATTAATTTGGAGTAAAATATATTTGGTATTCAGTCTGTCCATAAAATCACTTATATCATAGAACAAACATGACCCACTACAATGGAAAAAATTGTCAGATGGTCCTCAATAGCAAAGCTATGAGCCTCGCCGAATTCATTACACGTCATAAAAATTATTTTTCAATGGCAAAGCAGAATGGCCAAAAAAATGACAACAAAATCTTATGTCAAATTTGACTTCAAATTTGACAAAAGTTATTTTTGATACGTAAATAAAATAAATCTTGATAAACTTTTGAAGAACAAATCTAATGACTAAAAATGAGTATGAGAGTTAACATGTGAATCATTGGAGTTGTATATAGCCAAAAAAAATTATTTATTTTGCACTATAATGAGTCACAAAATATCATTAGCGAAGCCATTTTAACTTTTACTATTAGAATTGTTCTAAGATGTCTCTAGCCAACAAATAATTTGGCTTTGCCATTGAAGTTGCTCATAGAATGATCTTGAACTAGGGATATTTGTTATTTGCCTCTCTGTCATCTGAGCCTTTATCAAGAGCATTTCAGCATTCATGGCAACTTAAGTGTGTGGTATGCTTAAATCAAACATGGAAAATGACAACTAAACAATCTATAAAGTTTTTAAATTAAATAAAAGTGATCAAACATGGAAATTTGGTTATGGACACTATGCACATATATATAATCTCTTACACTAATTACACACACAACAATAAGAAGTCCTATGCCATTTGGATCCATCTCATAAATCCATTTCTACAAAAATAAAAATTAAAAAAAAGTCAATGCAGATCCCACACCCATATAAGTATTCTCTATACATAAAAATGCTAATCTCGAAATCCTTATACTATGTTTGGATTATTAGGAAAGAAAAGAAAATAAATGATTTGTTAAGTTAAAAGAGAAAACACTATGATTTCTCTCCCTCTTGTTTACTTAAGTTTAGAGAAAAGAAAAGAAAAAGATTGTAATTTCTCTCCAATTTTGTTTGGATAGACTACATACAAGAAAAGAAAAGAAACTCTTGTAGGATATATTACCAAAATAACCTTGTATGCTTTTATTTCTGAATTTTTATTGATAAATTTCATTTAGAAGTGTTCTAATCCAAGAAGTCCATGAAGGAATTTTTTAATCCACTTAGCCCTATGTATGTATACTTTTATTCTATAAAGTCATTTTTCTTGATTTACACTATTTTCTTAGACTCTTATGTCTTTATATTTAATGTTGATATTTAATGTCTCTAAACCCTAAACCAAAAAAGCTTACTTTTTATAAAAATTTTAATGTTGATGCTTAATGTCCCTAAACCCTAAACCAAAAAAGCACAGTCATCAAACTTATTAAAATTTTTGATAATCTTATAAAATGGATACATTTTCGGAAAGTTCTTTAATGGCCTTAACGCCCTAAGAATTCTCTCTCATCTGATGTGAACGTTTACAACACATTTATCACATGTTATGTGTATATTCAAATGACAGTTGAGGATTGTTTACAACACCTTTATCACATGTCATGTGTATATTCAAATGACAGTTGAGGATTGTGGTTGTGTAATTTGATGCAATGCTGATGTGAACCTTAACATCATCTTTATCACAATGTCATATGATGTAAACATTCACATTATCTAATGTGAATATTCACAATCACGTCATTTAATATGAACATTCATATTATTACATACAGTCATGTTTATATTCAAATGAAAATTGAGACTTGTGATTGCGTAATTTGATACAATGCTGATGTGAACCTTAACATCACCTTTATCACAATATCATCTGATGTGAACATTCACATTTACTTCATCTGATGTGAACATTCACATTTATGTCATCTAATGTAAACATTCACGACATCACGTACAGTTAACATGTGGATGCATGAGAACTACCAAAATATAATGACAATTAACAAAGAACCCTGTTTAATTTTTTGTATGTAATATATATCAATATTAAATTGTGGTGTGTAGTTAATGCATTTTTTTTGAGTGAAGATATGGAGAATAGGAATGGTCATGAGAACTATCAAAATATAATAAAAATCAACATTAAATATCAACATTAATGGGGGCAGGAGAGATTGAGGATGCTTTGGTCTTCTTTCCTCAAATAAGACCTAATGGAATAGCAAAAAAGAATGTGTTGGATGGAATAAAATTGGGATATATCAAAAAAGCTCCCTATTTCTGTATTACTTAGACGGACAGTTTTAACATTTCATAATATTAGTAATAATCTCATTTATTTTCTTTCCCAATCTTTTCAATTTTGGAGTGATTCAAAATAAATCAATTTCTCTCCATTTCATTTTATTTCCCTTTATTTCTCTCATCTTTAGTATCCAAACAAGGATTAGCACCAAGAGAAATTCATTTCTTTTATTTTCTTTCCAAATCAATAAATCCAAACAGACTGTCAGTGTAATATCTTTTATCTTGGCCAAAGTTGTTTTAGTGGCCACTACGTGAGTCCAACTGCAACCCATTCTTCTCCAAATTATTAATTCACTTTCCATCATTAACCTCTCAATCTTAGTGCTCCACCTCTTGAATCATAACCTAATCGCATATGATTAGGTGGTTTAACATATGCCTCAATCTCTAAGCAATCATCACTGTTGATTCTCTTGGAGGCTTTCTTCTGGGTATTGGAGCCCAGGTAGATTCTTATAGATCCCCTTAACAACACTATGATATATATATATGCTGTATTATAATGAATAGATATACACACTACTACCAAGTTGTGCATAAAATATATATTTTTTTTAGTTTCTATTAATATGTTCAATCTGGATGGTAAAAGAAAAAAAACTAAAAACAGAGGTCATAACAGTATGGAGACTTGAAAAGTAAAAGTGAAAATTTACAATAAAGTAATTGATTTACAAGTGTGTAGTCCACCAAAGATGAGATAGCAATGATGTGAACAGCTAAAAGAAAACTTAATTAATCACATACATATATAATAATTTTTCCTCCTATATATCCCTCTCACCTGTCAAGTGAAATGGACACAACTAAACAATATGGAAAGGCTGACATATAATTAATTTTTTCTTTCAATATGTTGAACATCAAACAAACTTCCATGGAGAAATCCAATTTTCCCATCTGGTCAACCATATCAACCTCTCAATTATTTATTGATGAATGATAAATTTCTTCTTCCCAAAAGAGATGAGTTGTTCCAAAATCTACTCCAGGCTTGGATTTTGTTTAAGTTTGATCTTAAAGCGGAAACATGATCGATGAAACCCCTGGCTCGGTTAACATGCCTTGCAGTGCTCACTTCTCTAAGTCTGTCATTGCCGTGGTGCTCCATGGCTCAACAACTGGTAGCATTTTTTAAAGCTGCAACCTTTGCACCTTGTGGAGATGATCAAGACACGTTCACCGGTGTTGCTGTATGGCTGAGCCAGTGGCTTGCTAGCAAACATCTAGGTGAGTGCTCAATTATTCTCTGTATATCATTGCTACTTTGTTAGTACAGATTTTAGATCTGTTAGGGGAGACTTCTATGTAGAGTTTTTTTGAATATGTTGACTTCTTGGTGATGAACACCAACAGCTATCCACCAAGATGTTGTACAAAGTCCTTCGTCATCTAAAGCTGGACATAGATGGCTGAGGTTTTACCCTTTTCAATGTTCTGCTATGTTCCCTTTTCATATCGTAGCCTGCTTGTCATATTAAGCGGAATGCAAGGGTATTGTCGGTAATTTGCTCTTCTGATACTTGTGTGCTAACATTTAGAACAGCTCAAGGAGTGCTTAAGCATATGTCATACGGCTCTGAATCCATGGCAGCCTGACTTGACTATCCTTGAGCATATGTCGTACTTGACTATCCTTGAGCATATGTCTGAATCCACAGCAGACTGACTTGACTAAGAAAACGTTTTCGTTGTTAAAAGAGATATCCTGTCAAGCTTTAAGCCATGAAATGCATAAGAGCTGACTTTCAAGCCCAAAGTTGGTTTCAACCAAACTGAAATGGCTTGCACTGATTGGTGAGCGACTGTTTCAAGCCGACTTTTGGCTCAAATATTGTTTTTCAATGACTAATCCTTGAGGACTAAACCATGTAGATCTCTATTCATGCTATTGAGTAACAAGGATGGCTAAGAGTGCTAACAAAACCAAATATTCTGATAGAGACTACAAATTAATTCATTCCACTTAAGCTCGTAGGTAGCAATTCAGTATGTATGATCACTACTCCAGTTACATCTGTAGCAATGCAACAACTAGTATCAAAATGCACCATCACCATTCAAATTACAGTTTGTAGTGAAGCAACAATGATAAAGTACCATCAGAAAACCGCGACTGCTCAAATCAAAGGCGCAGATGACACTAACAAACAGACAATTGCACTTTTTTGAAGTTTCAATATTCAATTAAACACATGAAGAACATTTAAAGATACAATACAGGACATTACAACTGAACCCTTCAAGCAAACTAACTCAAGGAACAAAAGAGAAAAAACAACATACATAGAAAAAAAGAAAAAGAAAAAGAAAAAAAACACCCTCCCTTTCCAACGTGCAAAGATTTTTTTTCCAGCACATCCCAGTCTGAACACTGAGTTATACACTGATTGCATACAAACTCCCCACCCTATGTAAAACTAGAAAAAGGAAAACCATGATCAACTAAATGTCCTATTTCTTTCTTCTATTCACATGCCAGTTTGGTGTCAAAGCTGCTCAAACAGATGGCAAAAGCCTGAAATGCAGATAGTGGGTAGCGATAATCCATGGTAAACATATCTTTGCCAACCTTACCAAACTGCAAGATAATCTTGTCATGATCAGATTGGACACGCTGAGATGGCGTTGGTGCACCGGCGGCGGGTTGTGTTGCAGCGATCAGTTGGAAATTCTTGACAGATGCAACGGTTACCCTCCCTCGGAAGTTGAGGCACCAACACTGTAACTGCTCATGCCATCTTGGTGCCTTATTTCGAAGAACCAATGGTCTAGCCTTTCCCTCGTCCCCCTCCTCGTGTGGGCCAATGATGTCTGAAAACCGGGAGCTGCTGAACTCGGTTGAGTTGTCAATTGATTTTGAGAATGAGATCCTCCTAAATGAGTCTTCAAGGGAGCGAGGAAGGAGCTCAGGTTGACCTGGGACGGTGCCACCTGGGTCAAGGGCTGAAGTAGGGATTGAATGTATGACACAATGCATCCTGCGTGGGCCCCTTGTGCCTAGCACATTTAATTCATACTTGACTTGGGCAATGTTGTAGCTACGTGTAGGTACTTTAGGAGAAACTTTTTTTGAGTAGAACCGTCGGCTTGTACGACCAGGCGGGGAAATATGAGGACTGTTGTATGGTGGTTGCGTGTCATAAATAATGAACTTTGTGCCAAGGAAATTTGACCTGTTGCAAGGGAAAGATATCAATCTAAAAGCCATATATGAACCAAAAATGTGCAACTTTAAATAAAAAATATCTAATTTAAGATTTATATGTAGAACTTTGGGAATAAGTCTCAGTCGAACTAGGTTGTCTTGTCATCCACTGGCATATCTCTTATATATTGCTCTAAACCAAAAATAGAATTGTAACAACTAAAAGGATACAAATACTAATAAATTGTCTACACATATTTATATTGAAGAACACAATAAAGCAGCTATTTAATTTACACATTTGAAAATCTAGCACTCAGCAATAAAGGAATATACCAAATCTCATCTTCAAAACCTTAAACATAAAATAGAAAATTGCTATATGGCATATATAATAATATCAAGATTCATACTTCCAATGCCTCGTGAAAGTACCATCTCTTCAACTTAAAAGAACTACTTTTCTTAAGCTAAAAAATCTGAAGCTAACTCTTTAGGAAAATAAAATGAGGATGATCAAGTTTAGCTTTTGAGTAACTTTGTATGAATATCTTCACATAGGATTAACCCCCACACCTGCGCTATATGGATGCCAACACAGTTTAATTATCTCCCATCTACATATTTCTTAAGAACTATGAGCTCAGCAGTAGTAACAGAATTTGAGTACTGACTAAAACAAGTATTGGCTTAAATTTTAGGAACACAATCCACTAGTAAGTACAACTGTGTTTTTGTGTGTTCAATTGCGTTCCCATATATTATATTACATATTAAAAAAATATGAAAACATTATTAACTAGATAATGAGACTGTTTGTTACAGCTTTTGAGGGGTGATTATGGCTTATTTTGACTTGAGTGTTTGTGTCAGACTATTTGGTGCAACTTCTGCTTATAGCTTATTAGGCAGAAATATCTTAAATAAGTTGAAAAAAACTTGGGATAGGGGTGCTTTTAGCTTTTGTTTTCTGATTATCATTTTTAACTTAAAAAATCTCCACCAAATAGGGCCAATATTATTTAAGCATAACAGAATTAAGTAGGTTGCTAGAAAAGGGAGTTAGGAATCAAATGTTGAATTTCAATCCAAGATAGGGCATCAAGAAAAGCAAGGGGGATGGAAGAGGCAGACATGTATAACTGAGGCCACATCAAATGAGTTCACAATATTTTCCGGCAGGAATCAATTTCAGCATGTTCTTTCATTCCATTGCCTAAAATGTATTGGAGCTGAAAAACATATTCAACTTCTTAAGTTGTCATCCATAAAGGGATGCTCCAAAATTAAGACTTTAGCACCTCAAGAATGAACAGTGTAAGTTCAAAAATCGTACTCTTACCTCAGCTTTCCTATGTAAGTGCTGCTTGATCTTGATATGCTATCTGCATCCATGGAGATCACATACTCCGTGCAAGTAGTTCGCCGATTCCGTTTTGCAGAAAGAAGAAATTTTCCATTTTCAACAAGCAACGCTGCAAAAGCAAAAGCAAAATATTGAATCACAACTGAACAACTAGATTAACCTTAAATGGACTTGTGCTAATGACAGCTCAACGTTACTAAATCATCACCTAACTACAATGTAGTACATTAAGGTAATTCAAAACTTGTTTTTTGTTTGGCATACTCAAGTTACTTTCAATCCATCTGTAGATAATATGCAAAATTGAATAAATAAAATTGGTAGTGGCAACAGTTAAGGACACTTCATACCCAAATAGAGAAAATTGATCAACTAGGTACACAAGCTAATGCTTGGGAAACCATCCACTAGACCAACAAAACACTCACTCAAGCCCAACTGGCAGTTTAGGAGGAACAAACTTAATGTTGCTTCGCACAAACTGTGCAGAGTTTCCAAATATGAATCTAGGTTTCATATAAATTCAGATGCAATGTGATTTCATCAAACCATGGAGAGGTGGAGTAGGAAAAGAAAGGGTTTCACCAATACTCTGACAGCAGCAAACTAATTTAAATGAGGCCAGACGCCAAAGATATGAACATTGTTTCATCCTGGTGTCATTTAACACCCTGATTAAGCCTTCAACCTAGTATTATGATGATGAGTTTTGTCCGTCCCCAGTTTTGTGGTGTGGGATCAAGTCACGGGAATCAACCTCTTCACAGAGAAGTGGGGGTCTGGTTGCCTTCCTACTATCTTTCACAGACCCTGGTTACAATCAGGAGCCTTGTGCACTGGGTTTGACCGATGACCTTTTAATCTCTTTTTCCCACTTTTTCTCTTTTATGTCAAGACAAGTTTTATTTATGAAACAAACATGATCTCCTTCAGTAACTTAATAATCTAAAAACTGAAAGATAAATATAAAGACAGTAAGAGTGCATCAAAAGTTCTAGCCTTCTAGGTGCAAACAGAGATTCCAGGATTCCCAGAAACCAAAGACAGATTCAGAACAACAATGCCAAGCTTCTCGTCCCACTGGACTGGAAAACAAGTTTTCTCACATATCAGATAAGGCAACTAGTTTAATAAACATGATCTCCTTCAGTAAATTAGTAATCTAAAAACTGGCAGATAAATATAAAGACAGTAAGAATGCATTCAAAAGTTCTAGGTGTAAACATAGATTCCAGAATTTCCAGAAGCTGAAGGCAGATTCAGAACAACAATGCCAAGATTCTCGTCCCACTGGACTGGAAAACAAGTTTTGTCCCACATATCAGATAAGTCAACTAGTTTTAGCCTAAAGGGGGAGGGTATGTTTCAGAATTAATGCTCAAGACCAAAAAGATCTGTGAAATGCATATACCACATTGACACAGCAGTAGTAAACTCAGTTCACCAATCCTAACTAAAGCAAGCATTATGAAATTACGAACCAAATGGTTATGCTTTTGCCCCAATTCAATATTCATCATTAAGACCTTGTTTGGGAACTCATGTTTTTAGTCAAAAAGCCACTACAAAAAGTCAACCCATCTTCTCCACTTTTTAGCACGTCTTTTTGCAAGAAGTCAAAAAAGCCAACTCCCAAACAACCCCTAAATAAAGAAAAATCCCAGGGAAGCATATTACATGCAATTTAAGATGACTATTTATCTCCACAGGACAGGTCACAAGAGACAAATGAAAGGTCACAAGCTAGTAGCACGTAAATGGTTAAAAACCTGATCTTACCAGGGCTAAGGCAAAGGAAAAGGTGGTAAATTAGATTAGCTTTGTCTCTCTTAATGAAGCACTGAATGGTTCCATCTCGATGTCCTGGCTGTAAAAAGAAATGAATCGGAAATGTAAATGACCATGCAGCTATGAGAGAAACTTTATTCATTTTTAAGAAAAATTTATTAATACAATTATGAAAAGCAAGACAATAAAACAGAAAACCCACCTGCTTCAGGGAGACTGGAAAGGTAATCTTCCCTGAAAATTCAAGGCTTTGGACAATTTCTTTGCACATTTCTCTCCATGACCTGCACACAGCAGCACATGCAACAACGTGCTTGCGAGCAGGCCATGTATTCTCACTTGCCTCCAGCCTCTTAATCACATCGCGAAGAAGTTCTGGTGGGAGGCTAGCCCAACAGCTATTCTGGATGACAAAAGGCTGGTCATGCAACCCATGGACGGCACCATGAGATTTCCCCCTGATATGCCCAGGCAGCCTCACCTCAAAACTCCGTCTTGATAAGCTCCCAAAGCCATCCCTTACATCACGGACTACGCTGCGGAATGACATTTACTCTGTTGACACCTACCAGAATGTTTATAGATAGCTTTATCCAATATGTTTGCATAAATTATATATTCAACAACATTTGTGAGCATATATACCTGCATAACAATAAATGATTTAGTTCAAAAAAAAAATCTACAAAACTTAATAACCATATAAAAAATATAAAAAATAAAGAAAAAATAAAAGAAAAAAGGAGAGACACAGATTGATGAGGGAAAAAGCACAAAGCAAGAAAAGAAGATTCCTGTAAAAGTAAACCTCACATGGACTAAAAAGTAGCCTAAAATATTAGACAAAGTATCCACATCTCTTAAACCTTGTTTGGAAACTGCAATGCTGTTAATCCAACACATAATTCTTATTTGTCCAAAAAAAATTGAAAAAATAAATAAAGGAAGACAATTTAAGGAACATTAGGTTACAATTACAAGTAGTCATTTCCCACAAAGCTAAGAGAGTAAAATTTCCCTGAGCCAATAGTTATTCACGCATACCCAAAAACAAAAAAGTAAAGAGAGGTGAAATAAATAAAAAGAAAAGGAAGCAAGATTGGGGGTTCTGATTTGAAAAAAAAAACAAAATTGGTAATACCCCATTTGAAATTTGATACAAGCAGTGAAGCATAATTCAAGTGGGAAGGAGGAACCTACTTATCTGAAGACGACATAAATAAATTTAACACACACACACACACACATATATATATATATATATAATAAGTGAAGTGGTCAGAAATTCATTTTTACTCGCTAGCCACCTTCAGAGTCAACTGGAAGAGACCCAGATATAGAATCAAAAACCCTAAATAACAAAGAACAAGCTAACCCATATACAACCCAAAATCCATGAATTTGACAATCAGAACACACAACGTACATTTATACTGAAATATACCCAGAAAGTTAACCAAAAAATTCCCTGAATTTCACAATCACAAAATAAAGCATACACATAGAATCACCAGAGCTCAAAAGACTCAAATTTGGAACCATTTTCGGATATAATCACGAGAAAATTAATAAAGTAAAGAACCAAACCAGATTATTCTTCAGCACACAGAAATTTTTACACAATTACATAGATGAAGCTAACAATTCGAGAAGAGAGAGAAGAGATCAGTAAGAACATGCCTCAATTTCTCTCAGACCTTCCAAATTTATCTCTCCCCACAAAAAGTCCCAAGTCTCTCTCTCTCTCCTCTCCGTATACCAAATCCGCACCATGGACTAACATTTAAAAAAGGATTCTTTAAAGAAGAAATTGATCAATTGTAAAATTTTAAATAAATTTTGTGTAACAAAATTAGATAATGGTATTTTTTAAAATATTATTAATGGAATTTCTTTTAAGGGTAAATTACAGTAAATTATTTATTTGCCATTT
The DNA here is from genome assembly GCF_004153795.1 of Camellia sinensis. Lineage (NCBI taxonomy): Eukaryota > Viridiplantae > Streptophyta > Magnoliopsida > Ericales > Theaceae > Camellia > Camellia sinensis. The sequence goes on along the minus strand of NW_021024717.1, from coordinate 383,124 downwards.
TACCCCTCTCAACTTCAAACTCAATAGTTAATCTCTTTAAAAACTCTTTAAAATATTTTTCTTTTACAATTAATCATTTTTATTAGAACTCATAGTTGACCTGTGCCGTAGACGTGCTATTTTTTAAAAAAAATATTTGACGGTATAATATATATTATAAAAATAATTAATTTTAATTTTCAATTAAAATTAAAATTAAAATATGATTTTAATTATTTATTTTGATAATATTAACGTTATCGTTGTATAAAAATATTACTTGAATACTAATATATATTAATTTTAGTTAAATTATTTGTGTATTTTGATAATTTTAATTTTATCGTATTATAAAAATGTAATTATCATTTTGATATTAAAAATAAAAGTTAAATTAGAAGAAGGATTAGCACCATAAGATTAAAAATAATTCTAACTATTTAATTTTCTTTTATTTTTATTTGAAAAATAAAAATATGTAGAAATAGAAACTATATAAAATTTATTGAAAAAAATTAAATATAAATATATGGGCGAATTACACTAACCGTCCCTATAATTTGGGACTTGTGTCACTTTGGTCCCTGACTTTTCAATTGTGACACATTTAACGCTGAATTTTGAATATTATTCCAAATAAGGACAACTGAAGATACAATTGCTCAATTTCAAAGGTAAAGTCGTCAATTTGATAAAATATAAACTAATTTGACAAAAATTGTCACGACCCGCTCCCTGTACCCAAGGGTTAAGTATCGTGATGGCCAGTAACTGAGGTTACCTCCGGCCAATTCTTAAACAAATCAATAAACGTGAGCAGAAATAATATTTAAGTGAGGGTACTAAAATAATCATTGGAGTTTCTATTGTTATAATAAAATTAATTGATCAAAAAGGTCGATATTTACATATAAAATATCATAAAAGTGTTGTGTGTGTCTATTCCACAGCCCCGCGTCTAAGACTTTCCAAAAATTATTTCTGAATTGCATTGTTTCTTAAAAATTGGTAAATATAAGCACATGGCAGAGTGAGAAATGTTATGCCAAGAGTATAAGAGACACAAAATAACCATGGATAGTTATATAACTAAAATATTTAAGATAATTTAGTCTGAACAAATAATCATTTAAGTAGCAAAATTGAGATTATGCAAATAAATAACCATAACCACAGTACCGAATAGAACAGAACAGAGGTCACATGAATGATAGTCAAAACAGAGATACGGATTCAAGATGTGGCTCGTACAGATTATAGAGGTGGCTTCCACAATAGTGTAGCACTTATCTCCGCACAACACTTTACTCCGCACAGAACAGAGGTCAATGGAACTATGAAAATAGAGAGCCACAAAGTGACCAAATAGAGCCCAATGGTTATTTAAGCCTCCCAAGGCGTAGGACTCTCGTGATGAAACTTGTAAAACATAATTTTTTATAAGGTTATAGTCAAATATTCTTTAAAAGTTAAACAAACGTATCCATGAGTTTCATTTAAACAAATAGAGTTTAGAAATTAATCCACGTAACTGAAATATTTTTAAAACATAACTTGAATTAATATAACTTGCATAAAATAAATTATGGCAAGTTAAAACATATGTAAAATATATTATGGTAACTCAAAATATAATATAACTCACCTTAACTTTAATACCTTACTCTTTTTTTCCACTGCCAAAAACCCTCTCAACTTCCATTATTTTTACCTTCATTTTCTTCGTTTCTTTCCCTCCTCCTTCCTCTCTTTTTTCCTTCTTTTTTTTCTAGTTGATCACCTCCTCCCTATATAGGGAGGTAAGAACATTAGCTACGTGGCGTATCTTCTCCAAATTTGATTCATAAATTATATACATTTATACTTATCTTACACTTTAACCAAATTTTCTAATATAATTATATAAATTAATTAATTTCTAATTAAATTACACTCTATCGTATATCAACAGAAAATTAATTATTTATTTTATTACCACACCCGTTATTGTTATTGTTATTATTATTATTATTATTATTATTATTATTATTTTGTATTCTTACTTTTATATTTATTTATTTACTATTTTTAACTTTAATTTGACCCAACCAGTATTATAATTTTATATTTCTATTAATTTGGCCCCAAATAATAATCCTTAATTAATCCTATATTTGATAATCCAATGCCAAATTAGATTCTGTATTTATTATTATTTATTTAATAATATATTATCACATACAACCATAATACTAGTATAAAATTTAAGGGACAACTTAAATTTTTGGGTTGTTACAAAAATAAATGTCAAAAAAAATATTTTTGATTTTTTAAAAATTATTTTTTTCCACCAAAGATAAAATTATGTAAAATTGATAAATCTTTTACACATTTATTTTTATTTTTTACCAAATTAGTTTTCATTATGTGTTTAGATTATGATCATGTAATAGGTAGTTGCTAGGCTTTTAATGTGTAATCGATATATTTAATATATGAAATGTTTTTAGTTTTGAATTTTTTGATTTAATGGATTGGTTTAATAATGATATCAAAGTTGTAGCCATATTTGACTTTTGAAAAAATAGAAACTAATTTAATGAAAATAAAAACAACCACCCATTACGTGATTATCATCCAAACATATAATAAAATTGATTTGTTAAAAAAAATAAATATGTAAAAGATTTATCAATTTTACATAATTTTATCATTGGTGGGTAGAAACAATTTTTAAAAATTTAAAAATATTTTTTGGCATTTATTTTTGTCAAATTAGTTTATATTTTATCAAATTGACAACTTTATCCTTGAAATTGATTAACAATATATTCAATTGTCTTTATTTGGAATAAGATTCAAAATTCATGATCAAGTGTGTCACAATTGAAAAGTCAGGAACCAAAATGACAGAAGCCCTAAACTATAGAGACCTTTAGTGTAATTCGCCCTAAATATATTGTAATTGGATTATCATATAACGTTTTATATGATATATATTAAATAATAAGATTGAAAAAATAAACACTCTTAATTGAATTAAAATATCAACTATATAAAATAAATTCAATACCGACTAACCAAGAAAGAATCTCATAACAACATTTAAACCTAAAAATAATAAATAAATAAATCCAAACGAAAGATACATCTTAGAGTATGAGGTGATTAATCATTTGTAATATGATATCAAAGCATATAATAACTTATTGTTCAACAATTTAAAAAGTAACTTAAGTAGTAAATTCAAACTTCAGAAATTCTTCAAAAGTATGATTTTTGTGCAAGTTTTTTTTTTCCCCTGTGAGTTGTAATTATATAAAATAATGTAAGAGATTTTATATAATCAAAGTATAATTCATATAGAATTTGTAGTTAGATTTCATGTAAAACTCAAAATATATGGAAAAGAAGTATTTCTCAAATAGAGTCTAAGTATAATTTAAATTAAGTTTGAATTTGTGTAGAACTCAATATGTAAACGGGAAATGCGCTAATGTGGTTTTTTAAGAAAAAAATAAAAATAAAATAAGTGCTTAGAATATGCCATCTAAGACCTTCTTCAATGATTACTTAAACCTTTCATCAAATTTAAATTTGATAAAAATTGAGTCCTTTTGTTGCTCCAACAATTGCATCAAATGAGTATCAAATTGAGAATTTCACTTTTTCTGTCATCAAACTGAGGATCAATGTTCATTTTATTAAATCACTGTTCATTACCGTTGCTGGAGTCCCCCCGAATGACCATCTTAAGGAAAAACTTTGTAAAAAAATTGCATTGGCCAGTCGACTACCTCAAGGCAAAAAAAAAACAAAAAAACAAATTTTTTTTTTTTTTTTTTTACATTGGCCAATCGATCGGGCGAATGTCCGGTGTTCTAATAAAGCTCCAAAATTCTCCGTTGGAGCACTTGATATCAAATGAAGCTTTTACTCAAATTTTTACTCAAATTTGATGAAAAAATTGATGCACCGTTAGAGATGCTCTAAGAAAAGGAAAAGCACTACTTTTATATGGTTAACCCGTGTGATGTACGGGCTAAATATATTTGTTTTAAAATATTTTTTATGAAATTATTTATATTTTTTAATATACAAAACATTTAAAATAATTGTGAAATTGGAAAAAAAAAAAGAAATATTAATTTAAAATTTAAAAAATGATTCTAATTATTTATTTTAATAATTTTAGTTGTATTGTTTCATAAAAGAGTTACTTCTTAAACCAACCAACATACTAATTAAAAATAAATTATTTATGTGTATTTTAATAATTTTAGCTCTATCATGTCATAACAATGTAATTTACATAAATATATATAATAAATTTCATAAAAATAAATCTTTTTAGAGTTAATTACCTAAAAGTCTTATTTACAAATGTCATGGTAGCTTAGGTCCTATTTAAGATTTTTTGAACCAATGAGTCATATTTATTATCAAATTTTCCCAATTGTTAAAACTAAGAACATTATCAATTTTGTAGAGTAATGTTTCACATAATTGTTTCACTAACTGATGAAAAAAAAAATAGAGCATGAGATTAAACGTTTTTATCATTCTACTTATTAGTTTGATTCAATTATCCAATAAAATTGAGAACAATAACAATTTTTTTTAGTTTTAAAACTGAGAACATTATCAATTTTTTTTATATTTAAAGTTTTTTTTTTCTTTCCAGTTTTGCACATCAATGTTCCATTATCATGCTCTTTTATAGACACACAATTTTCAGTTTTGCACAAAAAAAAAAAAAAAAAGATTCAAAATTTTCAATTTTTTTTAAAAAAAATCATTTTTTTTTTAGTTTTTTCAATTTGAAAGTTGATATTTTAAAGCTTTGAAAATCAAAACAAATATCAAATCATCATGTTTCTTTATAAATAATCATAAATGATCAACAATTATTATTTGAAGAGCAATTCTGACTATTAAAAATTTAATGGTACTTGAAATCTCAGTTAGGACTTAATGAAGTATAAATTCATAAATTAGGACTTGTGTGTAAATGTCCCATATTTTTAATATTTAATTTATTTAAAAGTGAAAAAAGTAGAATAAAATTAATTGGTAAAATAGTTTGAGTACGTATAATTCTATTAAATGTTGTTTATGGGCAATTTAGATTGAGTAGAAATCTTTTAAATATTAAATTTTTTACAAAAAAAATTGGTAAGGGTATATTGATCTGAAATTTGAATTAAAAAGAAAAAGAAAAAAGAAAAAAAGAAAAAAAGGGAGATGTGTTACATAGGAAGGGAAAAAAAGTTAAAGATAAATTGTATTTTTTAAATTTATTTTAATAATCTTAGGGCTGGTTTAGGAAGGGAAAAAAAGTTAAAGATAAATTGTATTTTTTAAATTTATTTTAATAATCTTAGGGCTGGTTTCGGGTGTTTGAAAAAAGTCAAAAAGTTATTACAAAAATAAAAAAATGATCACTATTAAAAAAAATATATATATAAAAAAAATTCCCCCAAAAAAGGTATAAGCCAACATCACAGCTGAACGTGACACAGTGGTCTAAAGTGATGGTTGAAAAGAGGGTGCAAAAATTACACAACATGGTGTTGTTCAGCCCGTAGGGGCCCATTACAGGTTCTTTTTTGATAATCTGAACCGTTAAATATGTAGAACTCGTCGAGTACTATTTGCTAATAAAAAATCACGTTAATCAGATATCGACAACTATATGATCAATTCAGTTTTATATAAAAAATAGATGGTGCACAAAATAATGGTTGACAAAAAAACTATTCCGATCAGATAGTTATCGATATTTGATCAACATGATTTGTTATAAGCATATAGTACTCGATGAGTTCTACATATTAAACGGTTTTGATTATCAAAACGGGACCTGTGGTGGGCCCCCACGGGCCAAACAACACTGTCCTGTGTAAACAACACCGTACGCAAGTTTTTCTTATATCTCTTGCTGCCACTGTACTATCTTCATGTACTATCACTGTCAATACATATTTATATATGTAGAGGTAAAAACATAATTTTATTATTTTATACAATATTTTAATACACATTTTTTTATAAAAAGACAAAAAGTTATCCCAAACAACCATTTTTTTTTTACTTTTTAGTCTAAAAAGTCAAAAAGTACACTTATTTAGGACACCCCAAACAACCCCTTAGTCTTATCGTTTTATAAAAGTCTTATTTAAATAAACACATATAATAATTGTAAGTAAATTATTTGTGTGTATTTTAATAATTTTAACTCTTATCATTTAGGAGTGAGATTTTGCAACGCGACATGACACAATAACACAACTTGAACTGTACATGAAATTAACAGGTTAGGATTGATCATTTCTTGACACGAATACGTATATGAAATGACCCGATGTCACGACCCCATTCCGTCCCTAATAGAATAACACCGTGGTAGTTGGCAATTCGAGATTACCGAAGGCCAACTTACAAAGATTCACACAAACAGAGTATACATATAAGGCATACATGTACGGAAGCAATAAATTTAAATCTAATTAGTCCATAAGAACCGTGCATAGATTAAATGAAATGACATACATATTAACATGATTTACAACTTGAATACAAAATAAATAAACTTAATATTACATCTTGATAAAAAGGCTTCTCAAGCCCAAGTATACAAGGCAAATAATCTACAAAGCTAAGAAGCATAATCTTCAAGATGCTACAACGTAAACCAAAACATCTTCCAAATAAAGCTTAGGCGACATCGCCTTCTTGATCATCACCTACATATATATAAGGGAGAGAGGTGAGCTAAAACTCAGTAAATGACATAAGTAATAAAGGTTTGAAGGAACGATATCTGAGATTTTATTAAAACAATACATATCATAGCTTGTAACAAAACAAAGGATGAACCAAGTTCATCAATCAAAGGCTTTCAAAGTTTCAAGGGATGTCTACTAACATCTACACAATACAAAAGATGACACGTATTGACAAAACAAAGGAATAACCGATCCGAAATTGATTAGATAAGCCCACCCGTCGGTGGCAAAGGAGATATCTCAAACAAAGGTGCAAGTTGCAATAAAGTCTCCTAGCACATAAGGACCTTTCAAGAATGTCATCAAAACAAAAATAATACTTGATAGAAAAACTAAGGGATAATCATTCATGCTTGATCAAATACTTTTCTAAAATAAAGCAAAGCTTTTATCAAAACATTATAACATAGCTTTATTAAAAATACCACTCACAATAGCTCATCTGTCGCGCGGATTAAGGCAAGTTCCAAGACCTACAAGTACATAGTAATTCTATTGAATTCACTTCAAGAGGGTAAGAAGATATTCTCAAATATGGTTATGAAATGCACTCTCAAAACAAGCTTAAAATAAGTGAAATAGATCTCGACATTTCTTTCCAAAATCAAGTCAAGACAAAGCAAAACATGTGTTAGGAGTTAAATCACTATTTTTTTTCTTGGAGAAGGATGCTGGGTACAAACCAGGTCTCGGAATGAATGAATAGAGACGAGCTGGGCCGAAATGGCCTAGCTGGGTGAACTCAGGAGGTCTTGGCCAAGGTTCCACACCTCTTGGCCGGGTTGTGGTCTCCTTGGCCGAGATGTGGGTTGCCCACCCGGGATGTTACAAGGTATCGGCAAATGTGTACTGTGGGCGGCCTAGGTGTGCATGTAAGGTTGTCACGACCTAAACCCACCCCTATGAGTTTAATGCCGTAACCGGCCAGTAATCCTTGGATTACCAAAGGCCTCTGAACAGAATAACTTATAATTAGGAGCTGCAGAAGCAAATATAGAAACATACATAGTCCATTGAGCTGTGGAGACATATATGGGACAGAAACTCTTTTTTTTTTTTTAAACTTATATATATATATATACTTGACGTCATAATGCAGATCTTACATCACAAATAATACAGATGTAGCCAAAAAGGGACTTAGCCCAATATACATATAACAGAAAACTTGTTCATAATTCAAAAAAGATAAGGTCTTAAACACAAGCCATTTAAACTCGACTTGCTCACAAGAGGGAACCTTCTCAGAGGCACAATGGCTGACTGACAAAACTGGTACGCCAGGTCTTCAATTCTAAGCTTGGTCATGCGCTTGGTCACATACATACATAATAATAAATAGTGAGCGGAAGCCTAGTGAATAATAACAAAGTAAAGGGTTTAAATGAATGATGTCCATCACAAGTATAACTTCAAATCTCTTATTGAATAGAAGCATAACAATATTTGTATCAGAAACAGAATCATAAACATATTCATATCATGAGTGCTATATTCGTTAGCATTAAACATATCTCCCTGGTCAAGCTTATTAAGTTCCATTTTGAAACCTCTAGTACCGGGTAACATATCTCATACATGAGCCACGGTATTGTTTTTCCCGAGCGAGGACCTGGGCCATGGTATTGTTTCCACCGAGCGAGGTCCTCATGACCATAAGTCACAGTATTATGTCCCCTAGGCGAGGGCCTTTGCTAGGGATATCACATAAACATTTCAAAGAAGTGGATCATCATTCATGTAATCACATAATAACCTTTTGTATTATTCAAAAACAAATTCATATCATATCATAATGTTCAGAAAGTACTTCATATCGAACACAGCTTTACTAAGTTATTACTCACAGATAGCTTCACAGATAGCTTGGCAGCAAACCAATGGATCAACCACTCACGGCGCGTGACCTACACCAATCATAACAAATATACACACTAAAGCTCACGCTCGAATTGTACATAACTCATTTAATTTTGTTCTTAGTGTGTTTTTAGCCTTCACTCTCATTATTGAGTCTTAATCTTGGCCTAGGAATGCCTAGAATGCAATGAAGATGCAAAAATGTATTTGAAAATACTTGGTCAAAAATGCTGGGAACAAGGGCCTCGCTCAAGCGCAACTTCCTTCGCTTAAGTGGACATGAAAACATATGAGGGGCCGCTCGAGCGTACCTTTCTTCGCTCGAGCGGTCTGCAAACTTTGAAAAAGTACTGGTTATGTGATTTTTACACTCGACGGTCGCTCGAGCGTGAGACTCATGTACCCGCTTGAGCGCAACCCTTGTCGCTCGAGCGGTCTGCAAAAACATAAAACTTCTAGGAGTACGCATTTTACGCTTGAGCAGACTTCTGGTCACTCGAGCAAAAGTGCAAGGCCTCAGAGCAGTCGCTCGAGCATAGAGTTTGCCACTCGAGTGGAAGTGCAGAATTTGGAATTCCCAGATTGCACTCCCAAGCTCCAAACTCAAATTCAAAGCCATTAAACTCAACATTTGGGCCCCAAAACTTAAGAAAATCAGTTTAAACTTGAATACATTAAGAATTAACGATCATTTCATGAAATCAAGTCCCAAAAGCATGTCAATTGTGCAAAATTCAACTTGAAATGTAAGATCACGATATGAACATGACATGCATGTATTCACTTGAGTTCATAGCTTCCAAAGCGTGATCAAATGAGGTCCAATGGTGAGAAATGTTATGAATTCTTCAAACCATGCTAGAATTACAACATGCATGAGAGGAAATCTTTGAAAACAACTTCCAAATGCCATGAAATATGCATGCATGCATCATATGATCTATACTCCTTCATTCTAGTTCAATTTTAACTTAATTCTCTTGTATTCATGAACTTACCAACTCAAAAGCAAGACCAAAGGCTTGAAGTCTTACCTTATACCTTGGATTCACAAGAGTAGAGGCTTAAATTTCTAAATTCTCTTCAAGTCTCCAACAATTCCTAACAATTCACTCCTTCCTTGTTGAACTCACTCTCACTTTTGGTCTCTCTTTTTCTTCCACGCTTGTAGCTCAAGAAGGATGAAATGAGAGTGTTGGATGCATATAAGGGTCTACTAGTGCCTTAGTTAGGCTTGAATTAAGGAATTCATCAATTAGTCTTAATTAAGCATTAATTATTCTAATTTAATTGTTCTGAATCGAATTTCAATTGAACCTTCCATAAAATTCTAAAAACTCCAAATAAAATATAAATCAAGTCAATTTCTGAATCGGATGTCGATAAAGCCTTTAATTCGTAAACTAAAAATGGAAACGTGAACATATCTTTCTACGTTAAACAGATATAAACACAAAGGCAATACATATGCAAGTAATACAAGATTCCACTTTAATTACTTATTAAGCCTTCTTAATCATGAATTGTATGTTAATCATGGGTCGAGGTTGTTACAGTCTTCCCCCCTCAAGGAGTTTGGTCCTCTAAACTCGAATTACTTTCATTTTGGAGAACACCGAATTCAAAGGAAACAATTCTAGGTGTCTTCTCATCATATCTTCTTTTGTCTCCCAAGTCACATAGGTTCTACTGTGATTCTGCCAATCAACCTTCACCAACAGAATTTCTTTGTTTCTCAATCTTTTGATTCAGCGATTCACAATTTGCATTGGCCACTCCTCGTACATATAATCATTTTTTAGAAGCACATGGGTCGGTTCAATTACATGTAGTGGATCTCTCAAATAATCTCGAAGCATAGAAACATGAAAAACATTATGCATATGCTCCATGACTGGTGGTAAAATTACCCGATACGTCATCGAGTTGATTTTTTCAAGAATTTCATATGGTCTAATATATTTCGATGCCAACTTACCTTTTACCCCCAAACTGCGTTTGCCTTTTCATAGGAGTCACTTTGATAAACACATGATCTCCGACTTCATATTCTCGATTTGTTCTTCGAACATCTACATAACTCTTTTGGCGACTTTGTGCAGTTTTCAAGCACTGTTGGATCAACTTCACTTTGTCCGTCGTTTCTTGCACAAGTTCCGGTCCTAACAAAGGTCTATCACCTACTTTAACCCAACAGATCGGAGAACGACATTTTCTTTCATACAGAGCTTCGTAAGGTCTTGAATGGTAGCTATTATTATACACAAATTCAACCAATGGTAAGTAGGTCTCCCAATTGCCTTAGAAATCTAGGGCGCACATTCTAAGCATATCCTCTAGAGTCTGATTGGTTCGTTCAAATTGGCCGTCTGTTTGTGGGTGGTAGGCACTACTTAATCGTAGTTCAATTCCCAAAACCTGTTGTAGACTTTGTCAAAATCTTGACATAAACTTCGAATCTCTGTCAGATACAATAGATACTGGCACACCATGCAATCTTACAATCTCACTCATATAAATGTTAGCCAACTTGTCCTCATTATAGATAGTTTTAACAGGCAGAAAATGGGCAGACTTGGTTAAACGGTCAACAATAACCCAAATAAAGTTCATATCTTGAGAAGAGCGAGACAATCCCACAATGAAGTCCATGGTAATGTGCTCTCATTTCCATCTCGATGTTGGAAGCAGTTGTAACAAACCAGCGAGTCGTTGATGTTCAGCTTTAACCTGTTGGCAGTGTAAGCATCTAGCCACAAAATCTGCAATACACTTTTTCATTCTCAGCCACCAGAAATTCTGTTTCAAGTCATGATACATCTTTGTGTTTCTCGGATGCATGGCAAATTTCGAATTGTGAGCCTCAGTCATAATGCATTTCCTCAAGTCAAAACAATCTGGTACACAAAGGCGACCTTGAAATTTCAGCACATTGTTCTCAAGTACAAACCCAGGCCTTGGTTTTGAGTCAATTTCATCCACAATCTTTTTCAAGAATTCATCTTGCAGTTGTTTCTCTCTAATATCTTCAATAATTGCAGGCTGAGCAGAGATAGCAGCTAAGATCCTGCCCTGTTCACGCATCACAATCTCAATCTCATTCTTTTCCAGGTCACATAACAATTCCTTCTGACTAGTGAGCAAACATGACAAATTCTTAATGGATTTTCAGCTTAATGCATCTGTAACGATATTTGCCTTCCCTGGATGATACAAAATTTGTAAATCATAGTCTTTGATCAATTCTAGCCACCTTCTCTGTCTCATGTTTAGTTCTTTTTGGGTAAAGAAGTATTTTAAACTTTTATGATCGGTATATACCTCACAAGTTACACCATACATATAATGGCGCCAAATCTTCAAAGCGAAAACCACCGCGGCGAGTTCAAGGTCATGGGTTGGATAATTCTTCCCATTCTGCATTAGGACACAACCCAAACCTTTGTAGAAAGCATCACTATAAATCTGAAACCCATCAATTCCGTTCGGTAAGGTCAGAATTGGTGCAATTACCAGGCTAGTCTTCAATTCTTGGAAGGCTGACTCCCGTTGATCATTCTAATCAAATAGTGCATTTTTCTATGTCAACTACGTTAATGGCATAGCAAGTTTTGAAAAATCTTTCACAAATCTGCGATAATAACCCGCAAGCCCCAGAAAGCTTCTAACTTCTGACACATTTGCAGTCTAGGCCAGTCCATAATAGCTTCAATTTTCTGTGGATCAACTGATACACCATCTTTGTTAATCACATGTCCCAGTAATGCTACACAGTTGAGTCAGGATTCACATTTGGACAATTTGGCATATAACTTCTTTTCTCTCAAAATTTGTAGAGCAGTCCTAAGGTGGTTCTCATGTTCTTCCTTACTTTTAGAATAAATCAAGATGTCATCAATAAACACAACTATAAACTCATCTAGAAATTGTTTGAAAACCCGATTTATTAGGTCCATAAATGCTGTAGGTGCATTTGTTACTCTAAATGGCATTACCAAAAATTCATAATACACATATCTAGTTCTTAATGCAGTTTTCTCTATGTCTTCTGCCTTGACTTTTAACTGGTGATACTCGGATCTAAGGTCAATCTTAGAAAACACTTGGGCTCCCTAGAGTTGGTCAAATAAGTCATCTATTCGGGGTAGTGGGTATTTGTTCTTCATGGTTACTTTGTTCAATTCCCGGTAATCTATACATAATATCAAGAACCCATCCTTCTTCTTATCCAACAAAACTGGAGCACCCCAAGGTGAAGTGCTCGGATGGATGAATTTCTTGTCTAACAGTTCTTGAAGTTGGGTTTTCAATTCTTTTAGTTCTGAGGTTGACATTCTGTAAGGGGTCTTAGAAATAAGTTGTGTTACCGGTATTACTTTAATAGTGAACTCAATTTCCTTGCCAACTAAGTCTCCAGGAAAGTCATTTGGAAACACATCGGGAAATTCACAAACAAAAGGAATGGCTTCCAAATTAGAATTATCAGAAATCTCAATCAAAACATAAAACACATAACCCCTATATCCCTTCCTAAGCAATTTAGCAGCCTTCATGGCAGAAATCAGGTATGGGGGAGGAATTACCCCATTCCCACTAAACACAAACTCAGGTAAGCCAGGTGGACAAAATAAAACAGATTTATTCACATAGTCAATAGTCGCACAGTACTTCGCTAACCAGTCCATACCCAGTATACAGTCAAAATGATTGATTCCCAACGACAATAAGTCAACATACAACGTTACATTACCAATCACAATATCACATACTGGATACACATATGCACATATCATAAAACCCCCAAATGGCGTAGATACAGACAATAATTAATTCATGGATTCTAAGGGTCTTGTTAATTTTCGAGAAAAGGCATGTGACACAAATGAGTGTGTAGAACCAGAATCTATCAAGACATATGCATTTTGGGCACAAATGAAAATTATACCTGACACTACAGACTCGGTGTTCTGTACATCTCCAGGCATTAGTGCGAACACTTCTCTTGCCTTAACGTTTCATTTCCAGTGTTACCCCTAACATTAGTTCTAGCGTTTGACCTAGCCACTGAAGTAGACCTAGCTGAACTTTCTGCGGGGCGATTGGCATTCTCGAGCCCAAGTGGATAATCTTTTATCATCTGGCCAACTTTGCCACACCGGTAACAAGTACCAGATGCATGGTGACACACTCCTCTATATTTTCTTCCACAATCAGGACACTTTAGAATATAGCTACTACTCTGGTTAGAGCTACTGGAAGATCCCGTATTCTGTTTCTCTTTTGGAAATGACCGGCCCTTCTTGAAATTGAATCCGGACCTTTTACTTCTCCATTCTGTGGTTGGTGCCTTAGCTTGTTTTATTGTTGCTAGAGTGGCTTCCGCCATTATTGCTCTATCCAAAACTTTCACATAGGTAGGCAACTTCAATACACCTACTTGATCAAATATGTCTAAATCCAATCCTCCTTCAAATTTGCTGGCTTTCTTATAGTCTGTATTCACTATGTGAGGAGCAAATCTGGCTAACTCAGTGAATTTGGCTTCATACTCGGCCACAAACATCCTGCCCTGCTTGAGTTCTTGAAACTCTGACACTTTTCGATCTCTGAAACATTGGGGAAAGTACTTGTTATAGAATATCCCATTGAATTGAGCCCATGTCATATCCCCATTGTTATTTCGAACTAACAACCACCATTGCCGGGCTTCATCCTTTACGGTATATGTAGCCAAGAGTACTTTTTGCGTCACGGAGCAAGAAAATACTTCAAATAATTTTTCCATTTCGAGCAACCATGTTTCTACCTTTAAAGGTTCAATGCCACCTAAGAAGGTTGATGGTTTCATTTTCATGAATTTATGGGTCAAGTTGATAATGTCATTGTTATCCGGTTCAACTTGTACCGGCGGAGGCGGAGGAGGCAAAGGTTGTAAAGGTTGTTGTCTCTGTTGTTGCGTTATTGCCTCAGTCAGGGCTGCAAGCATCTGTTCCATTATGTTTACTTGGGCCTCAGAAGACTCACTTGTATCATTTTCCCTTGCATTTTCCATGGTGCTATAGGTAAACAAAGCAATAATAAACATAGGTCAATAATTCGTTTCACTATGTTTAGATCACTTAGTCACGGCCATTCATTTCTATTTCATGTATTCATGGTCAGATCCAATTTCCATAGTAACAGACATTAGTATACATACTTACACATGCAGATAAGATGCCCCTAATGCTTACTAGGCAACCCTATAGCTCATATGGACTTGTGTGTGCGGTACAATCATGTGCTCAGATACCACTCTGTCACGACCCAAACCCGCCCCTTGGGTTTAACGTCGTAACCGGCCAGTAATCCTTGGATTACTAAAGGCCTTTGAACAGAATAACTTATAATTAGGGGCTGCGAAAGCAAATATAGAAACATATATAGTCTATTAAGTTATGGAGACATATATGGGACATAAACTCTTTTTTTTTTTTTTTAAATTTATACATATATACGTGACGTCATAAATAATACAGATGTAGCCAAAAAGGGACTTAGCCCAATATACACATAACATAAAACTTGTTCATAATTCAAAGAAGACAAGGTCTTAAACACAAGCCATTTAAACTCGACTCGCTCACAAGAGGGAACCTCCTCGGAGGCATAATGGTTGGCTGACAAAAATGGTACGTCAAGTTCTCAAATCTGAGCCTGGTCATGCACTTGGTTACCTATATACATAATAATAAATAGTGAGCGGAAGCCCAGTGAATAATAACATAGTAAAGGGTTTAAAAGAATGATGTCCATTACAAGTATAACTTCAAATCTCTTATTGAACAAAAGCATTACCATATTCATATCAGAAACATAATCATAAACATATTCATATCATGAGTGGTATATCTATTAGCATCAAACATATCTCTTTGGTCAAGCTTATTAAGTTTCACTTTGGAACCTCTGGTACCGGGTAACATATCTCATAAATGAGTCACGGTATTGTTTCCCTTGGGCGAGGGCGAGGGCAAGGGCGAGGGTCTCGGCCACGGTATTGTTTTCCCTGGACGAGGGCCTCATGACTATAAGCCACAGTATTTGTCCCCTGGGCGAGGGCCTCTGCTAAGGATATCACATAAACATTTCAAAAAAGTGGATCATCATTCATGTAATCACATAATAACCTTTTGTATCATTAAAAAATAGTTCATATCATATCATAGCGTTCAGAAAGTATTTCATATCGAACATAACTTTAGTAATTCATTACTCTCAGATAGCTTGGCAGCAAACCAATGGATCAACCACTCATGGCGTGCGACCTACACCAATCATAACAGATACACACACTGAAACACACGCTCGAATTATACATAACTCATTTCATTTTGTTCTTAGTGTGTTTTTAGTCTTCACTCTCATTATTGAGTCTTAATCTTGGCCTAGGAATGCCTAAGATGCAATAAGGATGCAAAATTGTATTTGAAAATACTTGGTCAAAAATGCTGGGAACAGGGGCCCCGCTCGAGCGCAACTTCCTTCGCTCGAGTGGACATGAAAACATATGAGGGGCCGCTCGAGCATAATTTTCTCCGCTCGAGCGGTCTACAAACTTTGAAAAAGTTCAGGTTATGTAATTTTCATGCTCAACGGACGCTCGACGGTCGCTCGAGCATGAGACTCATGTCCCTGTTCGAGCGCAACCCTTGTCGCTCGAGCGGTCTGCAAAAACATGAAACTTTTGGGAGCATGCATTTTACCCTTGAGTGGACTTCTGGTTGCCCGAGCGAAAGTGCAAGACCTTAGAACGGTCGCTCGAGCACAGAGTTTGCCGCTTAAGTGGAAGTGTAGAATTTGGAATTCCCAGATTGCACTCCCAAGCTCCAAACTTGAATTCAAAGCCATTAAACTCATCCTTTGGGCCCCAAAACTTGAGAAGATCAGTTTAAACTTGAAAACATTAAGAATTAAAGATCATATCATGAAATCAAGCCCCAAAAGCATGTTAATTGTGCAAAATTCAACTTGAAATGTAAGAACATGATATGAACATGACATGCATGTATTTACTTGACTTCATAGCTTCCAAAGCATGATCAAATGAGGTCCAATGGTGAGAAATGTTATGAATTCTTCAAACCATGCTAGAATTACAACATGCATAAAAGGAAATCTTTGAAAACAACTTCCAAATGCCATGAAATATGCATGCATGCATGGTATGATCCATACTCCTTTATTCTAGTTCAATTTTAACTTAATTCTCTTGTATTCATGAACTTACCAACTCAAAAGCAAGACCAAAGGCTTGAAGTCTTACCTTATATCTTGGATTCACAAGAGTAGAGGCTTAAATTTCTAAATTCTCTTCAAGCCTCTAACAATTTCTAGCAATTCACCCATTCTCCCTTGTTGAACTCACTCTCACTTTTGGTCTCTCTCTTTCTCTCATGTTTGTAGCTCAAGAAGGATGAAATGAGAGTGTTGGATGCATATAAGGGTCTACTAGTGCCTTAGTTAGGCTTGAATTAAGGAATTTATCAATTAGTCTTAATTGAGCATTAATTATTCTAATTTAATCATTCAGAATCGAATTTCAATTGAACCTACCATAAAATTCTAAAAACTCCAAATAACATATAAATCAAGCCAATTTCTGAATCAGATGCCAATAAGGCCTTTAATTCGCAAACTAAAAACGGAAATGTGAACAGATCTTTTTACGTTAAATAGATATAAACACAACTAAGGCAATACACATGCAAGTAATGCAAGATCCATTTTAATTACTTATTAAGCCTTCTTAATCATGGATTGTATGTTAATCATGGATCGGGGTTGTTACAAAGGTAGACTAAGGTGCAAGTGATCATCCAAGGTAGGCTAAGGTGAGATGCAATGCTTGGCCTAGGTGTGAGGTCTGGACAAGAGTGGGTCTCGGTGACCACACTTAGGGAAGTAAAGTCTGGAAATCTAGATTTCCTCTTGAAGAACATAAAAACACATGAGAATGAAGAACATGAATGTTGAAGTCATAATTTCTTATTCAAAATATGAGATTTCATGATATGAGTTTAAAAACATAGACCTGGGTACCTATATATGAAGATTTCAAGAAAATAAACACAAAAATATGGAACTTGATACAAACTTTTGGATCAAACATGATTTTTCTTCAAGAACACAAGAACATGACCTTTCTTTTTAAAACAAAACTTTAAATCAATGCATAGCTCATGAATTATGGTAGATCATGCAATGTGATCAGATTAACATAAAAATCAACAAGAGTAGATCAATAATCTAATCTCAAAACATAAATCAAATGGTTCAAGGTCAGCAAATCAAGCTTGGAAATTTAGTTTTCTTACTCTAAGACCTTCTTGTTTCTAGAGCTTCTCTCTCCTCAATACAAGGGTATAGAAAATGATATGGGTTTCTCAACAGCTAACTGACTTAAACCCACTACTGAGACATGTGGCATCATATGATCAATCTCCTCAAAAAGCTGCTAGAATGAAAAGACAATAGTAGGTCAAAGCATGTATAACAAGTAAGGTGGCATGGGCACTCTGACAAGGAAATGATCCTGGATCAAAACATAGGCTTCGGACAAGTGAAGGATAAATGAAGTCTTCCTAATCTTGCCTAGGAGAAGTAACTCTTGGCCTAGGAGTGACACATCTTGTAATGCCCTAAATTTATATAATAAACCATCCATTACCATAAGTAAATAACAATGTAAATCAGAGTATAATATCCTTCAATTACATAAGACTTAGTTGTAAAAATGGGTGACACATGCGAATATATATTCATGAGTCCTAACCCTGAATCTATAGCATGTGTCAGCAACAAACATATAGAATAGAAGTCAAACAGATAATAGAAATGCCTTGTAGGTGTAGACACCCCATTTTTGACCGTTCTCAAGACTTGGACGTCATCGTTTGAACACTCAATGATCATCTATGCTCGTGTTTGTTTTGAGTTCTCGGGGGTCTCGATCGCGCGCATTGCCTCAAGATCTCTCAAATTGTCTGTTTTGTGCTTGGTTGCGGACCAAGGACTTGTGTTTTGCTTCTGAGGGAAGAGGGTGGCTTGTTAGCCATTCCCTCAACCCATCGGCCTTGTGTTCTTGCCATCGGCCAAAAGTGTTGGCCGATCGGCACTTTTTTTGGTCAGCCGGCACTTATGTTGGTCGCTCGGCCATATTTTCTGGCCGAGCCCTGTTTATCTGCTGTATGCAGATATTTTATGCCAGCTGTTATAGTTAGCATGCACAATTCACACATGTATGGAGGGATTTGATTCAATTGCTTAGCTTGCTCAACAAGCTTAGGAATTGAACTTCTACAAAGAGGGAGCCCCTCCTCCCTTTTCACAGGTTCAGAAAATTAAGGTTAGAGTGATAGATATAGTTTTGTATCTATCTTGCCTTGATTCTTCATTTTGTACTTCAAAAGTGTCGTTTTGTCTTACTATTATACACAAACACACACTAGAACACCATCCGCTTGGAGCTGAGGTCCCTTGAGGGTGATTTTAGTGTTCTTGGGCTGGTTTTGATCAAAAAAGGCTGCTAGAGCATTGTTCTTGAAGGTGGTCTTCAAGGGTGAGTTCCTTGCTTTTAAACCCCCATTCTTGTAGCTTTTAGACCTACTTGCTTATTGTTTTAAGCTTAACTCTTAACTGATAAAAGTTCTGTTTTTTTATGCTTTAGATCTTTATTCAAGGTCATTTTGAGGTTGGGGGTGATCTACCCCCTCTTAGGCCTTGTTTTAGGCCATCCCTTTTGGCCCTTGTTCTTGGCTTTGCATGACCTTTCTACCATTGAAATCGAGAGGATTTTCAGTGGTGGAAAAGTAGTTTTGAGGTCTTAAATAGGAGAGGGTCATCCCCTCTCCTTGTTGTCTCATATGCTTGCATAAGTGGCTTATATTGGTAGCATGTTGGCTTAGCTTGTTGTAGCTTCATTTCAGTATGTGTTAGGCTTTGTTTTGCCATGATACAACACTGTTTTTGCTTGGTTTTGTCACTCCATGCATACCTAATACACTTGTAGTGTAAATCACACAAACTAGTCATATATGCTTCATGTTTAAGCATGTCTTTCTAGCTTATGTTGACTTCATTTCAGTGGATTTTTGGTGTTGTTTTAGCATGCCATGACTCAGTTTTGGGTGGGTTTAGTTCTCTCTTACATGCTTCATGTACTTGTCTTGCAATCCTCTCATTTGCCTTAACATGCATCTTGCATTTGGATCATCATCCTTACTTGTTTTGGCTTAACTTCAAGAAGCTTTTGTCCATGTTGTAACATGCTTAAGCTCTGATTTTGGTTGTCTTGGTCATGCATGATTTGTTTTGTATAGCCTTGGTTCAATCTAGCTTGTTGGCTTTGAGTATTGAGTCCTCTAGCATGCATTACTTGGACCATTTTCATGATTCGGTATCATTTCATATGTGTTTTCAGTCCATATTTCATGCTCAAATGCTTGCACTTATCACTCCTTTAATGCTTTAAAGAGTTGATGTTTTATGCCTCATGGATGGATCATTGTGCATGCCTCCATGCTTAGGTCTTTGGGATGCCATCTAAGTGGGTTTTTGGTCTTGTTTTACCATGCCATAACTCTGTTTTTCATTGGTTAAGTCATGCCATGCTTGGTTTTGCTAGGTGTAGTGTAATACCCCTTTGTAGCCTTGCATGCCTCATGCCTTTTGGAGTTGTATTCTAGCTTGTTTTGGCTAGTTTCGAGCTTGTTTTTAGTCTTGTCTTGACTTGCCTTGGGACTGTTTTGAGTGCCCTTGGCCCTTTGGGGCTTGCCTTGCATGGCCATGGCTTGAGTCCCTTGGCTAGCCTTAAGCTTTGGGCTTTCTTGTATGCTTTGCTTGCTTTGTTTGGTTGGTTTGACACCTTTCCATGTATGATTTCAGAGCTTATAATGTTTGTCACATGTCCATATTTGTCCCATTTTAAGTGCTCTTGAAAGTTGCCCTCCTATGCCTAGGTATTGGACCATTTACATGTGCATGTTTGTTTTGCATTTTCACGCTTCCAATTCATAACTTTGGCCACTGATTTGGGCATGTTTGAGGGCTGTCCATTTTAGTTTAAGTCTGTCTTCGCATGTTGTTGCATGCTTGCCTTGCGTGTTGTCGCATGCTTGTTGCATATTTGGTACATCGCATGTTGTTACATGCTAATTACATTACATGTTGTTGCATGCTAATTTCATCGCATCATGCTTGCATGTTTGCATAGCATTGTGTGTGCATGCCTTACCTCTTGATCAAACATGATAGAGGTTGAGGCCCCCTTATGTGATTTTGTGCATTCATTCCATATCGAATTGCACACTTGGCTCCTTTGGCCATAATGCATTGGAATGCGTGATTGGTAGCCTGAGGGTCGAGAACTACACACGTTTGATTCTCAAACATGATAAGGGGTGTAGTCGCAAACATTGTCTTGCAAATGTATTGCCATACCTCTGTTTGTCCTCTGCTGCAGCAAAACAGCATTTTGCAGGAAAAGATGGCCGATCGGCTATCTGGTGTGCCGATCGGCTAAAAGTGTTTGGCCGATGACCTCGTAAATGGTTGATGACACCTTTCCTTTGGCCGATGGCTTCACGATTTGGCCGATGGCCTCTCAGCATGTCCATGAAGTGGCTTTAGAGCATCACAGGACTTTTTACAGTTTTCAGAGGTGCAAAACAGTGCAAACAGAGGCAACATGAGGCATGTCAACGGATTTCCAAGCGAAACCGATCGAGCACGCATTTGTCCCTCTTATTGAGGCCGCTTTACTTTTTTGTAGCTTAATTAATTTGTTTAATTAGTTAAGAGTTGTGTAATAATTAATTAGCTTGTTAGTTAGTTAATTAGATGGTTTGTATTATTCTTTCGGACCCTCCGTCGAGAGGGCCAATTGTTGTAATAAGGATGCGTGAGTGTGTGCGTGTAATCTAACCCCACGCCTTTCTCCCTATTACTTAACCGCTTACGATGGTTAGTTTTAGGGCATATTTCATTTAGCATCCTTATGCTATGCATGTTTGCATCATTCATCTGTACTGCATGCACTGGGCTCGGCGCATTATACTAACTGTATTGCATTTCAATTCCTACTTGAATACATGTATCGAATTGTCGCATCTCATATGCCATCTTAGAATAGCCGAGCCTATTTCTAGTTACATTTTGCA
Organism: Camellia sinensis; assembly: GCF_004153795.1. NCBI lineage: Eukaryota > Viridiplantae > Streptophyta > Magnoliopsida > Ericales > Theaceae > Camellia > Camellia sinensis. The sequence goes on along the minus strand of NW_021024717.1, from coordinate 361,319 downwards.
TGTGTTGCATTAGCCATCTTAAACATAGCTAGGATCATGCATGATTACTAACTAGCTATTGTTTTGGCTCGGAGTACGTTGTAAGTGTTTATGCTTTAGCACCTTGCATGTGTTTAAGTGTTGCCATGATAACATGCTTGCCATGAGGCTATTTGCTTATATGATATAACTGACTGAATGCCTTTGGATGAAGGTTGGATTACTTGAATTGGAACGATTCATTGAAATTCGTGTTTTAACCTACTTGCGAGTAGCAAACTTCAAAACCATTTCCAGACAAACGGATATGCGATGCTTTGTTCCAAATTAGGTGATCTAGTCTATACTTGTGTGTTGTGTGCATCACATAGTAATTCTAGCTAATTAATCGGAATAAGAACGCATGTGTTTTCAAAAACAAGATATCATGCTTAGTACAGGCCAATCTTTGATCGGGCGAGCAGGGATGCTCATTGCATGACCTTCCCCTCTCGTACCCAAGTTCCCGAGCCGAGGTAACTTTGGTGATGACGGACACGTGGCATTAGGCAATGAGTTAGGGTTTCCTAAATTTTTTCAAAAATAAAACATTTAGGTGGCGACTCTATATCTGGCAAAGCAGGCCATGTTTGGCACTTCTTTACAAAAATTAGTTTTCCAAAACGATTTGCCGGATTTGGACTATTTGGTGATTTATCGGTCTTGCATTGCACTTTGCGAGATTAGATTCAGAACCGTGACATTTGAGTCCGAACTGTAGCAGCCTAATGAAAAAAACAGGATTTTCCCGGGACGTTCGGGCATGTCTACAGTAGGCTATAACTTTCCAAGACGATACTTGGTTACATCAAAATGGATTTAAATCTAATACAGAATAAGTTCTAGGCTTGCACAAACTATTACCACAAGAAAACAAAATGAAGCGCTTGCTCCAACCCTCCCAAGCTACTGTCTTGGCGGAGACATCTCGCTAGCACTTGAAAATAGTTTTCTCGTATAGGGTGAGCCAAAACCCAGTATAAATAATCCAACATAATATATGAATCTTAACAAAGATATAAAAGTGAAATGCATATGCAATGCTTATGTCAAAACGTTTTATCTTTCTTTCCCAAAACCAAGCCATGCTCAGTTTATATCACAAGTCCAAATTCATGTTCTTTACAGTAGAAAACAAGGGAGAAATCTTAAACCGGTACAACCTTTCACGGATATTTCGTTCACAGGAAACCGTCAAACGACACCCATGTAAACGTAGCCTATACAAGCGTTACTATTGCCATTTTACGGATATTTTGTCCGCGGGAATTGACACCTATGTATACGTACATTTTTTGGGACTTTCACCCTGAACACACAGGCCAACTTAGTTTGGTGATACACACCTCTTTCTAACTTTCACCTATTTTTCTCAAAATCACATACATTTGCAATGTATTAAATGAGCAACAATATTTAATTCACATGGATGAGAAATTAGTTTCAATTTACCTAATCCTCATGCAATTTCTACAACAATTATAGTTATCCTCTACCGATAGCCCAAAATAGATATTTCTAAACAGATATAAAATCTTCAATACAGATAAACTTTCCAAATTTCATGGTGAGTGATAATACATATCAAACTCCACCATCTATATTAATACCCATCCAATTTCATATTTCTAACACTAATTCCATTTATTCATACAAAATAAATATTTGAGCCATTTAGGACAAAACCCTTTTTTCTTCCAAAACCCATTCCAAGTATCAAAATCAATAGTTTAATCACAACTCAACCTCATTTCCAACTTCACAACCATTTCAATATGTAACGCTCCCAAAATATAACCATAAGTTCAACCCAAATATATATGAATAACTGCATGAATCAGAATGTAAAGTCCTTTCATTTTATCATGTTAATAATACAAAAGAGTTTAGCATAAATAAATGACCTATAGGCTTACACCTTTCCAAGTCTTAGCTTGGTTATAACAAATGAGACTAGCTCATATAATTTAAGCCCTAGGCTATACAAAAAGTGAAACAAAACAAAGAAGCATTTGCTTTCCAAAAGTCCCTTCAATGCTATTGCCTTGGTGGAGGCATGCCATCATTATCTAAAAATGTTGTTCCCAAATAGGGTGAGCCACAACACAGTAGGAATAATCTAACACAATATATGAGATTTAATAAAGGTATAAGTACAATATGCATAAACAATGCTTGTGACAAAACATTCACATTTTATATAGTCATAAGGTACCAAATCCAAATCTTAATCCATTTCCATTCAATTCATTTCAATACATGAGCCGATCTCATTATTTCTCAATAACCCAAATGAGACTACAACTCAATGGTTCTACAATCACATCATTAACACACAAACACTTCAATCTGCCATTTTATGAAAATTTCGTCTGCGAGATTGACACCCATGTATAAATTTCTGGACTTTCATCCAGAACACTCCTTCCAACTTAATTATAATGGAGTCCATGTCCTTTCTCCTCCCAAACAATGGAGTACATCCCCTTTCTCCTCCCAAACAATCATACATATACAATGTATTTAAACACATAATTATACATGGAGTACATCCCATTGCTCTCCCAAACAATCATACATATACAATATATTTACAACATGATCATATTCAATGATAACCAACCATGGATTAGTTTTAATTCACCTAATCCTCATGCAATTTCTACAAAAATGAAAGCTATCCTCCACCAATAGCCCAAAACAGTTATTTCTAAACAAATATTAAATCTCAAGACAAATAAATTATTCAAAATTTCTAAAGATGAGATGTATCATCTACTCAATTCTACTATACATTTCCATACTCTCTAAATTTCATGTTTACAACACCCATTTCATTTATTTATACAAAATAAATAACACAATCATTTTAGGGCAAACCCCCTCTCTTCCCAAGTCTCAACCAAGTCCCAAAATCAATAATTTTGACATCATACAACATCATTTTCAAACCCCATGATCATTTTCTTCTCATTCATCAAAAACCCCTCTTTCTATCTTACACCTAAACCCTAGGTTTGTTTATATTACCCCCAAATCCTACCATTGTTACACAATGACAAATAACTAAGTTAAAAATCATATTAAAGTGTAGAAAATCCCTACCTCAAGAAGAGAAGACCAAGCAAAACAAAATAGAACCCTCAACAATGCCGAGACCAAGTTCCAATCAGATCAAAATGAAACTCTTGGAATGCTCTAACTTTTTCTCAAAGACACTAGGGTAGAGAACCCAAAGGATCTAGGCCAAAATATAGAGAAAGAGAGTGTTTTAGAGAAAAAGAGTCAAAATCTAGGTTTTTGGAAAGTTCTAGAGAGAGAGAAGAATGAAAAAGTGATACAAAATGTCATTTTCATGATCTGATATACACATAGTCTGCTTGAGCGGAAGAGCTGACACTCGAGCGTCAGACACATAAAAGTTGTTCAACTTGAGTGTAATAAAGGTTGTTCGAGCGCCAAGACACAACGAACACTCACTGCACGAGAGCAAGAATCTGTCACTCGAGCGTAGAAAACACACATCCAAAAGTTTTGCAGACAACAAACCAACGTTCAAGTGTAGGAAAGACCGCTTGAGCGGAGGAGAAAAAATCTAGGCAACAAAGGTTTGGAAAAACAAGCAACCAACCTGTTCTAAACGCACAACTACAATCCAATAACCAAAATAGAGGGGAGACAAAGAAACAAAATATGAATCACCATTCAAAACCATACAAACTTGAGTCTGGAATACAACAAGTGATAGGTCAAAACCGGAATCTCTATATAATACATTCATTTGAAAACCCCTCTTTTGATTTTAAACTAAAACCCTGGGTTTGTTCAAAATCCTCCAAAATCACAAAATTGTTTCATAAAAACAAATAGTTAAGTTAAAAATGATAAAAGAGTGTAGAGAATCCTACCTCAAAACTAGAAGACGAAATAAGCACGGATGAAACTCAGATGAAGATGAAACCCAACTTTATTCGGATGAAAACGAAGCTTTAGGTGAGCTCTACCTTTTTAACAAAGGGAGTAGGGAAGAAAAATGAGTAGATCTTGGTGTATTTGTAGAGAGAGAGCAAGATGTAGGGAGAGAAGCTCTAGATTTAGGGTTTTGAAATGTTTTAGAGAGAGAGAGATGAAAAATTGATGTAAAAAGTGACTTTTACAAACTGATATACGCATAGTCCGCTCGAGCACAAGAAATGACACTCGAGCATCTAGACATAAAAATGATTACCGCTCGAGCGCAGGAAGTGACGCTCAAGCGCCAAGACAAAATGAACAAGGACGTCACCGCTTGAGCGCAGGAAGTGATGCTCAAGCGTAGAATACACACTCCCAGTAGTTTTATAAACAGAAGGCCATCGCTCGACCATAAGCTATGTGTCACAACCTTAGTTATTTTAAAACACTTTGTGCATCACTTAGATGTTTACCATCTAAGCTAGTCATACTAAGTCAACCTTTAACCCTTAGTGCACAAGAGAGAAAGTATGCACACAAGAACACATACAAGTTTAAGAGAATGCACTTGTATCGCAATGTCACGACCCAAACCTGTCCCTAAGGGTTTAGTATCGTAACCGGCCAGTAATCCGTGATTACCAAAGGCCTGCTTAACAGTAATAACAATAGTGCAGAGTAAGAGGGCTGGCGGAAGCCAAACAGTAAATAGAAGATGTCCAATGAGTTGTGAAAACCTGAGTGGAAAAAGACTTTTATAGACTAGTCCACATCATAACCATAAACATATATATGCATATCAGACACGCGTAACATACAGGTTAGGGATCCAATCCCTTCACCATAATTGTACTGTCAAAAGTCTTAAACATTTGTTACAAAATAGAGACAAAAGGGTAAATCTGAGACACCCCAAAACAGCCTTGGCTTGAACAGACTTGGAACCTCGAAGTGAGGCACAATGGTTGGCTTAACAAAACGAGAGCTTAACTTGACGCTCCTAGCTTCGGTCCGTTGCTTGGCCACCTACATACATATATAACCAGTGAGCTAAAACCCAGTGAATAACAAATGTGCAAAGGGGTTAAGAATGAATGTCCTTTCATTAATTAAAACAGTCATTTGCATTAGTAAATCAGTTATTCAATCAGTGGCTCATATTTCATGCCATATCAGTCATTTAGAAATCATAACAGTCATATGTGGCACGTCCAATAGCAAAATAGTACAGTAGGTCTTAATAGACCGAACAGTCAGTTGATGGCCATCAAAACAGTAAACAGTAGTAGTTCCAAACATTGGAACTGACAGAGATCTCTGTAACAGTAGCAGTAACAGTAAGTTGCTATGGATGCCACGAGTACAGTTTACAAATAGGACAAACATTTATTCAGTAAACAATGTCATTTCATAAAGTAGTGCAGTCAATCGTTCAGAAATAATTATAGTTGAACGTATCTTTACGACATTGTTACTCACAGATTATTGGGCTATAGACAGGCAAGTCAGCGTCCTCGGGTGCCAACCCTACACAGTTGCAAAATGAATACACACTAAGTTACATACTTGGGATTAATAACTTAGCCCCTATATAGCTTGGTGTGGTTCTATAACATTATCCTCATTAAGATGCTTTAAACATGGCCTAGGAATGCCCAGGATGGAATGAAGATGCAAAAATGTACTTTAAAACACTCTTCAAAATTTGCTGAAAACAGGGGTCTCGCTCGAGCATGGCTTTCTCTGCTCGAGCAAGCTTACCAAGACAAAGGGGTCGCTCGAGCATAGACTCCCTCGCTTGAGCGGTCTGTAAAAATGCAAAAAGTACTGGTTGCTGAAATTCTCCGCTCGATGCTCGCTCGATGCTCGCTCGAGCGTGAGACATAGTTCCTCGCTCGAGTATAGGTCTCGTCGCTCGAGTGTGCGCCTACACACGCAAAGAACCTGAGAGCTTGCAATCTATGCTCGAGCCAGCATTTCGTCGCTCGAGCGGATCTCTGAACACAAAGGTGGTCGCTCGAGCGTGGAATCCTTCGCTCGAGCATGGAAGCCAAAATCTGGGTTTTCCAGATTTGCTTCCAAAGCTCAAACCAAGAATCAAACATATCAAAACTCAACCTTTTGGGCCAATTTTCTGGAAAACACTTAGAAACCCATAACACAACATGTTTCAAAGATCATTTTATAAAATCAAGCCCAAAGGTGTGACAAGAACACAATTTTGAATGAAACTTAAAGAACAATGCAAGAACATAACATGCATGAGTTCTCATGAACTCTAATGCTCCAAAACATGATCAAATGCAAGATTGAACTCTAAAACATGGTGAATTCTTGGACCACAACTAAAATATGAACATGCATGTAAGAATTTCATGAAAAATAACTTCAAACTCTATGATATGGACATGCATGTATGAATTCACTCTCAAATCAACACTTTAAGTTAATTCTTGACTCTATTCACCAATTGAACATAATTTCAATGAAACCTTCATGAACAATGCATGTAACAACTTCAATTGATGGTTAAGGGGATGAATTTCCTACCTTAAGTCTTGGATTCCAAGTGTAGAAGCCTAATTTCTCAAGTCTCCTTCAATCTCTTCTAAATTTCAAGCCAAACTCTTGATGAATTCAAATTTCCCCTGTTCTCCCTCTCTCTCACGGTTTGGTCTAGAGAATGAGATGAAGAATGATGCCAAACAAGTGTAGAGCGTGAGAAGAAAAGGCCTTGAATTAATCCACTTAGTGGCAAAAGTGTAAATATCCTATATTCAATTAGTTTAACATTGTTTATTCTAATTTAATCATTCCAAATTGAATTTTAATTAAACCTACCATAAAATCCTACAATTCCTAATTAGCATAAAACACCAATCAATTTCTGAATCAGTCGCCGATAAGGCTTTCAATTCGCAATTCGAAATTAAAACGCGAACAGATCATTCAGTAACAAACGGATAGAGATGCATTTAAAACAACACACTCATGGAATCAATTCAGGATTTCATCTTAATCAATTACTTATCACGCTTAATCACAATTTAACGCTAATCAGAGGTGAGGATTGTCATATGCACGAGAGAGAATTTTATACTCTTGGATGGATATATGAATGTGAGACAAATGAACCCTCAATCCTTATATAGGCCTCCCTAGTAGTTATAGAACACACAATAAATGAGGTATGTGAAATACTCTTATAGCCTTTTACAAACTTTGTAGAATTTTCTAGAACTTATTCTAAATCTTTCTATATACATTTTAGAATTGTATACAGAAACCCTCATTTTCTCAAGTCTCCCAAGAGGTTCTAGATCTCAAATCTTATTAAATATGCTCCATGTACTAACATTCAAAAAGGATTCTTTACAAGAATAAATTGATTTATAATTACAAAAAATTATATAAATTTTGTATAACAACAATGATTTAATAATGGTAATTTTCAAAATAAAAATTATTATTGGGCTTTTTAAATATAAAATGCAATCACTCTATTTAGTTTCAAAGTTTTCAAAATTAATTTTTGAGTTTTCAATTCATATTTTTTTTAAATTATTTTTAGTCTATTTTTAAAAATATTTTAATCAATAGTTTTTTTAGACTCACTTAACCTAAATAAACTTAAAAATATAAAATTTATAAGAAATATATTTAAAATTTTTACCAAATACTAAAAAATACAAATTCAGTACGTTTTTTTATTTATTCAATTTTGTAAAACTTTCTTCACATATATTTTACTTTTTAAATACATTTATATTGGATATATCTATAAAAAATTAAAAAATTACCAAAATATTAAAAAAATTACCAAAAATAAAAAAATAAAAAATTATTTTTCAAAACTCAAAACCAAACAAAATGAATAGGATTGAAAGGTGTCACACTTAGAGATGGCAATTTGGCCTCAACCCGATGGAGACCAACCCACTTTTATTGGAGTGCTTTTTCTCAATTTTTTCCCTTTACGAGTCGGATATGATATTGATTGATGATTTCCCAATCAATTTTGGGCCCGAGTTGGTGAAAACATCATCCCGTTAGCTTTTGTCTTCGATTAATGTAAAATAAAAGAATTACTATTTGTGACTCGAACGGCATACATACTATATAGGTGAACATACCAGCCAAATATGCTATCGCAAACTAGTAATGTTAGGTCTTAGAATAATTTATACATATTAGTTTAATCTTTATATACTTCGCGTGCACACACACACACACACACACACACACACACATATATATATATTAAGGGTGTGAGCTCGCTCGAAAGGTGTATTTAAAATATAAATTTTAATTTTGAATTGAAAATATATCTTCTATATTGTTAAGTGGTGAAAGTGTTTTTTATTATGTCAATTAATAGTCATAGGTTAAAGTCCTGTGCTCCTCTTGGAACTATTATTTTTTCTTTTGATTAGAGAAATTGACACTTGACAAAAATAGATAATGAGGTTCATGAAAACAAGTGAATTGTTCACTTTTAATAACAGTATAATATAGATATATGTAAACCCAACATTAGTAGTTTGTAATAGCATAGGTGGTTGGCAACTTGGCATAAGGAGAGAAAGAGGTTCATCAAAACCAAATGAATTGTTCACTTTTAATAATAGTATAATATATGTAAGAGCATCCGCATCACCCTCTTCAAATTCTTAGTCAAATTAGAGCTTAAAAAGCTATTTTACTATTTTAGCTAGTTACCTTTTTAGTATCCACTACATCAAACTCTTTATTTTAACTCAATTCTCTCTATTCTAACTCAATTATATTAAAACAGTGACTCGCTTCATCAGGAGAGGAACTGTAGCATTGACAAAATGGCAAACGGGTATAACAAGGTTGATGGATCACATATTTACAGTTTTTGCTCTCTACAATGGCTTCGAAGCCATTGTAGAGGTTGATGTTGATGCTCTAAACCTAACATCAGTAGTTTGTAATAGCATAGGTAGTTGGCAACTTGGCATATTCACCAATAACAGCAGCTATGGGGTTTAAGTCACATATAGTAATTGTTTGAGAAAACTACAAAAAAATAAAAATAAAAAATAAAAAAATTGGTGATAAATAACTCCTACATTTTTTTTCTAAGGAACTCACCTATTGATATTTTTTTAATGACAATTATAACCTCAATTAAAATTACTATAATGGACACAAATTGAAATGGAACACTCACCCTCGTGAAAGCAACACTTAGAATTCAACAACTAACCCTATTGAACCAAATTGAACACTCATCCCTCATGGTTTATCATTCTTATTCATTCTTGTTGTGTTCTTGAGCACCAACATGTTGGTGCAAATGGTCTCTGGGATGACGATGTTGATGACGTCACTTCAAAAGAAAACTTAAAATACGCTTCAAGTCATATAATGAATGTCACTTTCTTAAAGACGGTATTTGCCTCTACCAGATGGTGTGCTTCGAGTTAATAGCAAATTTGCTTTCAAGATACAACAAAGCTAATCTATAGATCTTCTGTCTGCGTTTGCATAAATGATGATAGATCATAATACCTTCAAATTAATTGAAGGCTAGAAAATCGGGGTCTGATATTCTATTTATGTAGTTAAACAAAATATCAAGAAATAGAAAGCTCTTAATTGAAAAATCGAAATCAAGAGAGAGAGAGAGAGAGAGAGAGAGAGAGAAAAGAATTTTAGACTTGATCTCTGAAATTCTATCGCTTTGGAATTTTCGGATAGGTTAAATGGCTTGATTGTAGGTCTATTTATAGACCTAGATACACTCGATCGAAAGAGTTGTGATCCTTGATTGCACCTGATCAGATCTGACAGTTAGATCAAGTTTTGATGGTCTAGATCTTGTTCTAGCCAAATAGGTACCATGATGAGACACACCCGATCGTGAGTGGATGCGATCTGCACTGCACGATCGAGTGCATGGATGATCAGCAGTGACGATCTAATCAATCGCAAACTAACACACAATCATTCTGATATTGCGCCACCTCATCTCCATGTGTGCGTTCTAGACCTGCCACGTCAAATGGTATAGAAATCGGTGTGCACTCAAAGTGATTAAACTTCTTGAGAACTTTCTCAATGTAATGGGATTGAGTAAGAATCAAATTTCCATTTTGTCTCTTAATTCTCATTCCCAAAATTACATTAGCAACACCCATGTCTTTCATGCTGAATTTGGATGATAGAAAGTCCTTGGTACTTTGAATGTTATCTTGATCCGTGCCAAAGATAAGCATATCATCCATATACAAGGAAATTATGACACCTTTGTTACCATTAAATTTTCTATACACGCATTTGTTTGATTCATGTATCTTGAATCCATTTGATAAAATTACTTTATCAAATTTCTCATGTCATTGTTTAGGTGCTTGTTTAAGACCATAAAGTGATTTGACAAGTTTACATACTTTATGTTCTTGCCCTTGCACCACAAACCCTTCCGGTTACGTCATGTAGATCTCTTCATCTAATTCACCATTTAAGAATGCAGTCTTGACATCCATTTGGTGAATTTTCAACTTACGAATAACTGCTAGAGCAATAAGTACTCTAATTGTAGATATCCTTGCAACCGGTGCATAAGTATTGAAGTAGTCAATACCCTCTTTCTAGGTAAAACCCTTGGCAACTAACCTTGCCTTGAATTTGTCGATTGTTCTATCGATTTTCATTTTCTTCTTGAAAATCCATTTCATCCGATTGGTCTAGAACTAGGAGGTAAATCAACGAGTACCCATGTATTGTTTCCCATGACATAGTCCATCTCATCTTGAATGGCCTCTTTCCTGAAACTTACATCCTGAGTTTTCATAGCCTCATTAAACGTTAATGGATCTGATTCCACATTGAGTGAAATCACCATTTGTCTACTTGTAGTGTCTCTAGTGCCTTCAACTAGATAAACTACGAAGTCTAGACCAAAGGACTTTTCAATTCAAGCCCTTTTACTTCTACTGAGTTCCACTTCTTGATTAGATTCATTTGAAACTAATGGCAGAAGTTCAATTGTTTCCTCTAAAACACCTTTAGGAATAGATGTAAATCTATTCTCATAGAACACTGCATCCCTTGATTCAATAATGGTATTGACCTCTTGTAATAACCCTGATCCATAATTAGCCATTAATCGGTAGTTAAGGATGTTAATTAAGTGAATAAAATAAATTATGGGTTTATTATGTGATTTGCATGATATTTGGCTTACTATCTGTTACTTGTAGAAATATCTGTCTGGAATTCCGCTTTAATATGTAAATTGAAAGCCTTATCGGCATCCGAAACCGAATTGACTCCACCATTATGTTATTTGGAATTTTTAGAACCATATGGCAAGTTTTATTAAAAACTGATTCAGTCTGATTCATTAAGTCGTGTTTGGTTAGCCTTATATTCTAATTAATGTGTTTTAGCACCATAATCATATATTTGAGACATAAGCTCATTTGAGCTCATTTCCTTCATCCCCCTTGAGTGGAAAAATCTGAGAATTCATTTTAGAGAGAGTGGGAGCCCAATTCTAGAGAGAGAAAGGGAGAGATTAAAGAGAAATTGAAGGCTATAGCTTGAATTGATCAAAGATTGTGCTGGAACAAGAGTGATTCAAGACTCTAGGTAAGGATTTAAGACTTAATTATGACTTTTAATCATCAAGTAGATCATTTCAAGAAGAATTTGTGATTATGTACAAGAATTGGACCAAAGATGATGAATTTAGAGTTAATTCATACATGCATGCCTAGTTTAGTTTAATTTCATCATCTTGAACATGATTCATATCATCCATGTTTGAATTATCATGTTCCTTCACTTAAAATCATGTTTTGGGAAGAATTTCTTACATGCATGGAGCTTATGAGCTCAATTTGTTAGTTTCATGAGGTTTGAAGAAAAGATTTTACATGCATGTTGTGTTCATGAACATTCATCATGTTTTAAGTTGAAATTGTGAGTTTTTAACAAACCCTTGGGCCATGATTTTATGAAATGATCCTAAATTCTTCATGTTTTACAAGTTTACTATGTTATCTCTAGTTTTGGGGCCCAAGAGATGTGTTTTGAAGGTTGGAATTCGAGTTTTGAGCTTGAAGGTGCAATCTGGAAATTCCAGAATTTGCATCTACGCTCGAGCGTGGAAGTTCACGCTCGAGAGACCACTCTGAGTGTGTGCACTCCGCTCGAGCGACCAAAAGTCCGCTCGAGCGTGAATTGCAAGCTCCCATAAGTTTCATGTCTTTTACAGATTGCTCGAGTGAAGGAATGTGCGCTCGAGCGACCCTTCACATTTTGCATGTCCGCTCGAGCGAGGAAAGCTACGCTCAAACGTGGACCTTATTTTCAGAAATTTTGACTAAGTGTTCCAAGGCATGTTTTGGCATCCTCATTGCATCTTAGGCATTCCTAAGCCTTAATTAAGCTTTGATAATGAGGTTATGGATTAGAAACACACTAAGAAAAAAATGTACTAAGTTATGAGATTCAAGAGTGTGTTTTGAGCAATGTGTTAAGAAAAAACAAGAATCAACGTAATGAAAGCTAAGCCGTGTTGGCCACATGAATGTGTAATAATAAGACATGCTTGTGTTATGTATTTTGTGATTGTAGGTCAAGACTCGAGGATTGATTGACCATTTACGGGAACCACTGTGAGTAACATTTCTGTAAAGATATGTTGATATGAATTATGTTCCAAATGAAATGTGATAAGCTATGATTTCTAAAATGATATCTGTTTATGTGAACGAACATCCCAAGTTTGAAATCTATTATGGCATCCATAGATAGTCCCAAATCATGGGAGACGACATGAAAATGCGGGTCCATGACATACAAGCAATTACGAGATCTTGTTAGCTACTTCATTGTGGTGATATGTGTTTAATCGGTATCCGGAACCGATTACTCTAGTCGGAAGGTGTTCTGTAATGTGTTCTATGGGATGCACCATTATTATGTTCTGATATGAGAATGATTATGCTATGATCTGTTTCCGCTAATTATGATATGTTCGGATTTCGTTCACTAACCCCTTTACCTTAATGTTATTCATTGGGCTTTAGCTCATTATGTGTATATATATGTATAGGTGAGCATTCTGGAGCCTGAGCCTGAAGGCTTTTGTCTGGATCTGTGTCCTGTTGTCAGCCAACCATTGTGCCTCACGTGGAGGTTCCCAAAATGTCCTGTGTTCAAGTTCTATTGGTTCTATGTATATGTATGACTTGTTTTAATTCTGTTGGCTGGACTTAAGATACTATAATGTGTGTGGGTATAATGTATGAATGACTTTTGATTATGTATATAAAGTTTTAAATATTCCGTTTCATATAAGTCAGCACAGCTCATTGGACAACTATATTTATGTATTTGCTTTCGCTAGCCCCTTAATCTTGTTAATCTGTTCAGAGGCCTTCGGTAGTCCAAGGATTACAGGCCGGTTATGATGCTAAACGTATAGGGGCAGGTTTGCGTCGTGACAGAGTGGTATCAGAGCACGAGATAATACCTCACACGCGTGTCCATTGAGCATTGGAATGTCTAGAACGAATTTAAGTTTCATGCATATGGGAAATAAGTAGTTAATTGTGCATTCAGGATTATGTATTCACATTTGTGTGATATGTTTAGGTGTTGAAGCTAAGTTTATGAGCTGTCAAGGAATTGTGATGGTTATAGGGGAAACTCGAATGTGTTTAATAAGCTTAGCGATGAGGCTAAAAGCTAAGAAATGTTGTGAAATGTCTAATGTTATAAGGGAATCAAGAGTTTTGACTAAAGCATTGGTGAGAATAGGCATGTTGATTTGTGGAAACATAGTATTATGCAAAATTAGAATCTTCAATGAAGGTCATGGAAGCTATATGCGTTATATGTTAAGCTGGACTATGAGAATACTTGGAAAATTGAGGAATTTGATGATCAACGAGATGCGTGGAACTATGGTAATTGAGGACGAGAGAAGTCATTTGATATGTAAGATAGTACATTTTAGTGGGAACCTATTATGTGGAATAGTAAACCGTAGAGTCTCATGCCTTTGTAGAATGACCTTGAAAGTCTGATTGGAATCACGTTTGGCCAGCGTGCTTCGAATAAGAAATTCTTGGTAAATTCCTTGGGAATGAATAGGTCACCCTACCAGCGTCCTTATATGTCTATGTATGTATGTCTATTTGTATATGATATGTGCTTTGTAATATAATTTAAGTCAATGAATCAACCCAAGTATTGTCAACCATTTTCTTGTGTTTAACCCTTCCCTTCCGTCAATAGGAGGAGGTGGTGAAAAAGTATGAATGAAGTGGAAATTGGGTCTTTATCAGAGTGATGAGGTTAAGTAGAAGAAGTACTAGAGAACGTAGTGAAAGCTGTGAATCCTACCGCACATAGCAAGATCAAAAGGGAGAATTAAGTGTGGAAATGAAAAGTGAACCAAGGGAGAAAACTAAGAATTTTGTGGCAAGAAAGACGAGCAACTCCAGGTAAAGTTGTAAGAAAAGTAAGTTATCCTAGTATGTTATATGTCACAAGATCTATCGAGAACTGTGTCATCGAATTACTGGAAATGTGAGAAGTTGGGGCATTAAATAAAAGACTATCCCAAAACCTAAGAGAAACTTAAATAATTTAATTGGTTAAGGATAGTACTTATGTACAAGTAGGACTGCTTGAAGTTAACAGTTTATGTGTGGGTGTTTGTTTTTAAATAAAGTTGTGTTATAATGTTTTGATAAAGTTTTGCTTTGCTTTGCTTTGTTTTGGAAGAGTATTTAATCTAGCACAAATGATTATCCACTAGTTTTTGTATCAAGTGTTAGCTTTGTTTTGATGACATTCTTGAAAGGTCCTTTTATGCTAGGGGACATTAAGCTTATGTAGCACCTTTGTTGAGATATCTCTTTGCCATCGACGGTCATGTACACCGATGGTCTTGTACGGGTAGATTGTCTAACCGATTCCAGGTCGGCAACCAACGGTCATGAACGGGTGTGCTTCGATTCCGGGGCGGTTATTCCTCTGTTTTGTCAAGAATGTCATCCTTTGTATTATGTATATGTTAGTAAACAGCCCTAGAGGCTTTGAAAGATTTTGATTGATGAACTCAATTCATCCCATGTTTCGTTACCAGTTATGTTATGTGTTATTTGATTAAGACCGAACCTATTTGTTGGAATCATTTAGAACTCAACCAAGGTTGCTAAAAAGGATATTATTATTAGAGTATTGCTAAGATTTGAACTAACTTAAAGACTAAACGATTTGAGCCAATGAAAATTTTCCTACTTGATATCTGAAGAAATAAGACTTCATTTACTGAAATTATATTATTATGGAACTAGTGAAAACATTGATAGTGACTAATTACGTTATATTGAATTATAAACCTGGAAGAATTAACGGGGCTGGACTGTGATTAATGAACGCTTTGAAACCTACTTCTTGATATGAATAATTACATACCTATGCACCCACATGTGAACTTACTTGGAGAATGTAACATCGTATTTGACCTGAACTCTTCGATATGAACTATTGTGGTACATAACTCCGATGTGATTTGAGAACCGAGGAACTTGGAACAACTGTAGAACTACTGACTATGCACCTAAGCGAATGAAGTATGAACTATAAAATTAATATACCTCGTTTGGAAATAATAAGGCTAGAACCTTTACCTGATCTAATGTGATAGAACTATGGTTTGACGAGACCTTTGTTTACCTAAGAGAACTTCTGTTTGATGACTTACGCTTGAACTTTGACTTGATATGACTGGGTAGAACTTGCATCTGCTATGACCTGGTTGAACTTTCATTGATTTGATCTGAGGAGACCCTTATTGAGAGCTATTATCTGATTGATTACATTATGGGGGATTGTGAATTGCTTATGATTGAATAATAGGGCCGTGTTGCTAAGGGAACTAACCGAATGAGAATTAGAATCAATCTTGAACCCTTAGGAAGAATGTGAACCGTTAACGACAGACTATGTGATTACGAATAGCTTCTTACTATATGCCTGTAATCGATTGGGAAAAACACGTGAATGAAATTATGAAATTTGGTAACTTGTGCTTGGGGAATATGGGAAAACTGTATATATGACATGTGATTAATTACCCGGTATTACCGTTTTGACCATGAACTTGTTTGACTAGAGAATGATTACTTTGGTATTACTGTACTTCAAAACTGATGGGATTTGTGACAACAGACTGGTTTGATTATAAACTCTGACTACCTGGGGGTATATGTAATCAGTAGGACTTCTTCTGTATTAACACATAGTACGATTGAATCTGTGAAAACTGAGGCCGATGAATAGTATATGAATGATTGCCTCGGAATTTCGTTTACTGCTACGGGGTTAACGTACGAAGTTGCCTTGTATTTTTGCTATGCTTTGGATGACCTGGACTAACTGTAATGGATTGTCGAATTGAAAACCAAGTTGAACAAGGACCGGATGGATGACTCGGGAGTGAGTAAATCAAGTCTCTGTGACTTAATAACGGGAAACAGTGTGAATCTATGACCCCGATAAGTACTTGATATAAATAATGTGAATAATAACGTAGTAAAGTTATGTCTAACTGTAATTATTTTCTGTCTGACAAAATAAGTTTTGTTTTCTGAAATGCTATATGATGTATGCTGAATGATTGTCCAATTTATGATACATATTCGTGACATCCTTAGCATCATGTGATATCTATTAGATGTTACCCGATATCGGAGGTTCCTTTATGAAACTTAATCTGTCAGCACTCTGTTACCCGTACCGGAGGGCCCGTCACGGGGGCTCAACTTCTGTTCTGTTGCCCGGATCCGGAGGTTCCTTTATGGAACTAGTTATTCGTAACCTCACGTGTATACGTTCTGCTCTGTTCTGTTCTGTTTTGTTCTGTTAATGCTAATGGATGTATCACATAAACTTAATCATGACTTATGATTTCTGTCTGTGTATGATCTGGACAAGAATGTGAATATGAACATGTATATGAATCTGTTTCTGATTAAAAATCTGAATGCGTATAAGACTCTGTTTTAATACGAACCCCAATCTCTATATATGATTTGTGATTCTGTTTCTGTACGAAACTAAGGTCGAGATTGGGTTATGAGCATATTAATGAATATGGTTATGCTTCTGTTTTGTAAAGAATTACAGTTATATTTTGATGGACATCATTTCTTTTGATATAAGATAACTTAAGTTTGGAGGACCAAACTTTTTAAGGTGGGGTAGACTGTAATAACCCCGATCCACAATTAGCCACTAATCGGTAGTTAAGGATGTTAATTAAGCGAATAAAATCAATTATGGGTTTATTATGTGATTTGCATGATATTTGGCTTGCTATCTGTTACTTGTAGAAATATCTGTCTGGAATTCCGCTTTAATATGTAAATTGAAAGCCTTATCGGCATCCGAAACCGAAATTGACTCCACCAGTATGTTATTTGGAATTTTTAGAACCATATGGCAAGTTTTATTAAAAATTGATTCAGTCTGATTCATTAAGTCGTGTTTGGTTAGCCTTATATTCTAATTAATGTGTTTTAGCACCATAATCATATATTTGAGACATAAGCTCATTTGAGCTCATTTCCTTCATCCCCCTTGAGTGGAAAAATCTGAGAATTCATTTTGGAGAGAGAGGGAGAGATTGAAGAGAAATTGAAGGGTATAGCTTGAATTGATCAAAGATTATGCTAGAACAAGAGTGATTCAAGACTCTAGGTAAGGATTTAAGACTTAATTATGACTTTTAACCATCAAGTAGATCATTTCAAGAAGAATTTGTGATTATGTACAAGAATTGGACCAAAGATGATGAATTTAGAGTTAATTCATACATGCATGCTTAGTTTAGTTTAATTTCATTATCTTGAACATGATTCATATCATCTATGTTTGAATTATCATGTTCCTTCACTTAAAATCATGTTTTGGGAAGAATTTCTTACATGCATGGAGCTCATGAGCTCAATTTGCTAGTTTCATGAGGTTTGAAGAAAAGATTTACATGCATGTTGTGTTCATGAACATTCATCATGTTTTAAGTTAAAATTGTGAGTTTTTAACAAACCCTTGGGCCATGATTTTATGAAATGATCCTAAATTCTTCATGTTTTACAAGTTTACTATGTTATCTCTAGTTTTGGGGCCCAAGAGATGTGTTTTGAAGGTTGGAATTCGAGTTTTGAGCTTGAAGGTGCAATCTGGAAATTCCAGAATTTGCATCTACGCTCGAGCGTGGGAGTTCATGCTCGAGCGACCACTCTGAGTGTGTGCACTCCGCTCGAGCGACCAAAAGTCCGCTCGAGCGTGAATTGCAAGCTCCCAGAAGTTTCATGTCTTTTACAGATCGCTCGAGCGAAGGAATGTGCACTCGAGCAACCCTTCACATTTTGCATGTCCGCTCGAGCGAGGAAAGCTACGCTCGAGCGTGGACCTTATTTTCAGAAATTTTGACTAAGTGTTCCAAGGCATGTTTTGGCATCCTCATTGCATCTTAGGCATTCCTAAGCCTTAATTAAGCTTTGATAATGAGGTTATGGATTAGAAACACACTAAGAAAAGAATGTACTAAGTTATGAGATTCAAGAGTGTGTTTTGAGCAATGTGTTAAGAAAGAACAAGAATCAACGTAATGAAAGCTAAGCCGTGTTGGCCACATGAATATGTAATAATAAGACATGCTCGTGTTATGTATTTTGTGATTGTAGGTCAAGACTCGAGGATTGATTGACCATTTACGGGAACCACTGTGAGTAACATTTCTGTAAAGATATGTTGATATGAATTATGTTCCAAATGAAATGTGATAAGCTATGATTTCTGAAATGATATCTGTTTACGTGAACGAACATCCCAAGTTTGAAATCTATTATGGCATCCATAGATAGTCCCAAGTCATGGCGGAACGGCATGAAAATGCGGATCCATGACATACAAGTAATTACGAGATCTTGTTAGCCACTTCATTGTGGTGATATGTGTTTAATAGGTATCCGGAACCGATTACTCTAGTCGGAAGACGTTCTGTAATGTGTTCTATGGGATGTACCATTATTATGTTCTGATATGAGAATTATTATGCTATGATCTGTTTCTGCTAATTATGATATGTTCAGATTTCGTTCACTAACCCCTTTACCTTAATGTTATTCGTTAGGCTTTAGCTCATTGTGTGTATATATATGTATAGGTGAGCATTCTGGAGCCCGAGCCTGAAGGCTTTTATCTGGATCTGTGTCCTGTTGTCAGCCAACCATTGTGCCTCACGTGGAGGTTCCCGAAGTGTCCTGTGTTCAAGTTCTGTTGGTTCTATGTATATGTATGACTTGTTTTAAGTCTGTTGGCTGGACTTAAGGTACTATAATGTGTGTGGGTATAATGTATGAATGACTTTTGATTATATATATAAAGTTTTAAATATTCCTTTTCATATAAGTCAGCACAGCTCATTAGACAACCATATTTATGTATTGGCTTCCGCTAGCCCCTTAATCTTGTTAATCTGTTCAGAGGCCTTCGGTAGTCCAATGATTACTGGCCGGTTATGATGCTAAACCTATAAGGGCGGGTTTGGGTCGTGACACCTCTATTGAATCATGTGGCTTAACAACAAGAAATCGGTATGCTTTGCATAACCAAGGAATACACATTTTATTCTTTCTCACCTAACTTTTTACATTTAGGTTCGGACACTCTTACTATTGCCCTACAAACCCAAGTTCTTAAATAACTTAGATTAGGTTTCTTTTTTTTCCAGAGCTGATATGGAGTAGCACTATTTTTCTTAGTAGGAACTCTATTTAAGATATGACAAGCAGTTAATAAGGCTTAGCCCTAATAACCATTACTTAAACCAGAGTTACTAAGCATAGCATTAACTATTTCAGTTAATGTCCTATTTTTCCTTTTGGCTATCCATTTTGTTGTAGGGTATATGGTGCAGATTTTTCATGCATTATTCCTACTGTTTCATAGTACTCAGGAAAGTGGTATTCACTAGATCTAAGGCGTTTAATCTTAGTTCCAACTTGGTATTCCACTTCGACTTTATAAACCTTAAATTTGTCCAAAACTTCATCTTTTGTATGCAACAGATATACATAACAAAGTCTTGAATAATCATCTATGAATGTAACAAAATACTTTTTACCTCCTCTAGTAGGGGTGCTGTGCAAATCACAAGATCACTATGTACAAGTTCTAACAAAGAAGTTGCTCTTTTAATTTTTGGAAATGGAGTTTTAATTATCTTAATTTGCATGTAGACTTTACAATTTTGTACCATAGCAACATCATACCTATGAATTAAATTAGATTTAACCATATCATTCATTTTCCTAGCATTTACATGACCCAAGTGAGCATGCCGTAAAGATAAAGAATTAAGCATATAAACAGAACTGTGAATTTTATTAAGATTGAGTTTGAACATTACCTCATACGAATAGCCTTTTCCTACAAAGGTACCACTCTTAGACATAACAAACTTGTCCGACTCAAAAACTAACTTAAAAGCATGCTTATTCAGCAGACTTCCAGACACAAGATTTTTGTAGACTTTTGGTACATGATACACATCGGTAAGCATCAAGATTTTCCCGAAAGTGAATTCTAATTCCACTTTCCTTTTCCCTTTGACTGCGGTAGTTGAGGAGTTTCCCATGTAAAGGACTAAGTTATCTGTCACTGGTTGATAGGTGGTGAGCAAATTCTTGTCATTCCAGACACGCCTTGTACCGCCTGAGTCAATCCACCAGTCTCTAGTGTCTTCAAGGAGTTCACCTCGGAAATAACAACCACAAAATTCTTCTTTGGCTCCGATGCACTTGGTTTCTTTTTCTTGAGAGACCCACATTCATCTTCGTAGTGCCTTGCTTTTCCATAGTGCCAGTATTCACCATTTTTCTTTGTGTTTGGGTTATTGCTACGTTGAAACTTTCTTTTCTGATTGTACTTGTTGGAATTCTTTCCTTTTTCCATCACATGAACTTTGAAGGTATTAGCCCTTAGTTCTTCCTTACTTTCTTGACATTTTGACTCTTCCTTCGCATAGAGGTATTGAGCTAATTCCTCAATAGTAAGATCCTCAATTTTGTGTTTAAGACTTTTCCTATAGTCTTTCCATGATGGAGGAAATTTATCAATGATAGAGGAGACATTAATGGACTGATCGATTTTTATGTCTTTCTATCTAAGCTAACTTAATATGTGTTATAACTCAAGTAATTGATCAAGTACAGATTTACCATCTACCATTTTGAAATTCATAAATTTTCTACCAAGAAATTTCTTACTTGTAGCATCGTCAGCCAGATACTTAGTCTCGATTTGGCTCCATAACTCATGTGTCCCCTACAAACGTAGTTGTCATTCTCTCACTAGTCCTGGTGCGAGTCTGAGCAACAATCTTGTCTTTTGTTCTTCAGGGTATGGTGTCTTCAATACATACACCACATTGAGCGTGGTCAGAAGGAAGTGCAACTTCTTCTGCTAACGCCTGAAATTCCTTCCATTAAAGCGGTCAAGCTTGAGGCAGTCTTGTGTCATCTTCTGCAAGGACATCACCATGATTAGGAAATACTGTCTTTAGATTGTTGGTTCAATGGTCTCTAGGATGACGATGTTGATGACATCACTTCAAAAGAAAACTTGAAATACACTTCGAGTTACTTTACAAATGTTGCTTTCCTATAGACAGTATTTGCCCCTACCAAATGGTGTGCTTCGAGTTAATAGCAAATCCGCCTTCAAGATACAACGAACTTGATTTATAAATCTTTTGTCTATGTTTGTACAAATGAAGACAGATCAAAATACCTTCAAATTAATTGAAAGCTAGAAAATCGGGATCTAATATTCTATTTCTACAGTTAAACAGAATATAGAAAAACAGAAAGCACTTGATTGAAAAATTGAAATCAAGAAAGAGAGAGAGAAATATTGCTTTGGAACTTTCGAATGGGTTGAATGGCTTGATTGCAGATCTATTTATAGGCCTAGATGCACTTGATCAAAAGAGTCATGATCCTTGATCGCACCTGCTTAGATTAACCATTAGATCAAGTTCCGACGGTCTGGATCTAGTCCTAATCGAACTCCCGATCATGAGATACAACACATGGATGATCAACGCTCATGATCTAATTGATTTTGAATAGACACGCAACCGTTCTAATGTTGCGCCACATCATCACCACGTGTGTGTTTTGAGCCCACCATGTCATTGCCACCAAACTTTTTGGAGCAAATAGGAAAGCGCCCTCATGGCACCTG
The DNA here is from genome assembly GCF_004153795.1 of Camellia sinensis. Lineage (NCBI taxonomy): Eukaryota > Viridiplantae > Streptophyta > Magnoliopsida > Ericales > Theaceae > Camellia > Camellia sinensis. Next base: position 339,038 of record NW_021024717.1, on the reverse strand, counting down.
TGCAAAGTGCACCATCAAATGCCACACGGCCCACTCCACAGTGCGTATGCGATACACCATCCTTGTGGTGTGTGAGCATACACTCTATCACCTTTCCCACATCCCTTATTCAAAAGAATATTTCATGTGGCACTACAAGAAATTTCACTTTTTGTGATTAAATTTTTGGTCGCCAAAAGTGCGATTTTAGTCGCCGAAAATTTTGCCCGACTAAATATTTTGGTCGCCGGATTGGTCGCGGGAAGATTGTTGGGGAAGGTATTGGCGACTAAAAAATATTTAGTCTCCAAAAGTCCTATGAATAACGACTAATATTTTTAGTCGCCAAAAATAATATTTTAGTCGTCAAAAATCTTATTTTCCGCTACTAAAACTTTGGTTGGCCAAAACTTGAAGTATCTACGGCGACCAAAGTTTTAGTTGCCAAAGGATTTTTTTTTCATCTTATTTTTTATAGCTATTAAATTCTTAGTCGCCTAAAGTCTGCTTTTATTTTTGCTACTAAATATGTAGTAGCTTTTCTCCATTTAATTTTTATTTTTAGCTACTAAATATTTAGTAGCCAAAAGTTTTTTTCCATTTTATTTTTATTTTTAGCTACTAACTATTTAGTCGCTAAAAATATTTACTTCTTTTTTTCTACTAATTATTTGGTCGCCAAAACATGATTTTATTTTATTTTTTTAATTAATTGTCCACAACATTTATGTATTCCACGCAACTTGTATCATATTTTTCATTAATTTCTAAATTATATGCATTATCCTTTATCAATGCAACCTATAATCTATACATATATAGAATAATACATCTATCAATTATCATCTAAATCCATTATCAATAATACCCATTTCATTATGAACTATCAAAAAATTTTAACTTGTAACATCATATTCCAAATATTATATATATCCACACCAACCAAGTATAATCCATCTAAATTAAATATTACATACAAAAACACTAAATTTCCAAAATAAAGGGTTGTAGAAAAATAAATGTCTTCCATATATAGAACAAATACTCTTCGTATACAAAAATAAATATCCACAATAGCCTATGCGAAAGCAATCTGTAAAAAAAAAAAAAAAAAAAAAAACTATTAGCACTTATTCAATAAAATTGATATTTCAAATTATAACAATTATAAAAGAAAACTCAATTAGAATAGCTCTATGTGCTAACATGGTGAGGAGATAAAAAAAAAATTGTTTGGTTTAATTACTCTTGAAAATTTGTTTGTAGAGAATTTTTCTCAAAATTTTTCCCAAAAACAAACCAAACAAGCAATGTTTTTCTTAACAATCACCAGGGCTGGGCAACAATGTGATTATTCTCAATAGTAACATCTCAAAGGGTAGGGGTTGTTAAATCTCTCATCTTTTAGACGTGGACTAAACCACAAAGCTAAAAGAGCTTTATAAGGAATAAGGAAGGTTTTTGAAAACAATAAAAAAACAAGCCCATTTTATTTTTGGAAAATCCCCAACACTTCATTTTCCATAATCCATCTTCTGGTAAAATTATTCTCATTAAACTCATTCAAAATGTATGAGAATAGTTGAGTTCGAATTGACAGGACCGAACAATTAGCATAATGTTTTTAAAAATTATTATATGTTTGTGAGAGAGAGGATGTAGGTGCAATTTACATAGTTGTTGTTCAGTGGTCCCTATGATCAATCCGAATTTTTTTTTCTTTCTATTTTTGGGTTTGGCTAGCTCACAAACTTAGAAGTTATTTTAATTTTTTGTTTCAAAATTGTATATTACTATGCCTGGATTATCTTGCTCGTTTCATCACTTAACAATTTTCAGGTGAGCAGATGGGCAAGTGCTAAGTGCTGACTGGTCTTTTTTATTTTTTATTTTTATGGGATTTTACATTGACACAGTTTATTTCATTTTACACGTTGTTGTTGGAAAAATATTTCAGAGCTCTAGAACAAGAGTTCTAGAGCTTTGCTCTAATGATGTGGCAGCTGTGTGGGACCCACCTTGATGTGATGTTTTGGCTTGATTTTTTTTTTTTAAGAAGCTGCCAGCTCGGTAGAGCTTTGTTTAGAGCTCTACTTTTAGGGCTCTAAATCATCACTGATTGTTGTTTGGATTTGGATTGTTATTTGATTATATATTTTCCAGTGGACTGTGTTAGCATGGTGATGCTACTAGGTCATAGGTCCAGATTTTGTGGTTCAGTCATTTATGTCCCTGGAGTTGGACTTTACATTGAGATAATGAGGGAATAGTTTAGTAAGGATTATGACTGTAGTTAAGAAACACAAAATACAAAATGATAACAAATTTAGAATCTCCTTATAATTTTTACACACATCAACACATCTTTATACACTTTTTAGACATTTTAAAAAGCGTTTTACATGTTTCTCAGAATTGACATTTTGATTTTAATAAAACAAAATTATTGTTACAAAATTAATAGAGGTTTTAAACAAATTTATGGAAGAAATCTTTGCAATGGAAGGTGTGATCGAGATTCAAATGGGTAGTATGTTCATGATTCTAACATTTCCAGATAAAGATTTTATACATGACGTGTTGAAATGTGAATGGTTGTTGAACTGGTTTGCTGAAGTTAAACCATGGTCAGGGAAGCTGTTAACTTTTCAAGATTAGTTTGGATTAGTTGTATGTGGGGTTATCTTGAGTGTTTGGAATGCTTGATACCTTCTTTAACATTGGTAAAATCTGGGGCCACAATCGAAGATTGACCAATGTTAAAGAAGGTATCAATGCTTACCAGTTAAGGTTTTTTTGGTGTTGGTAGAGTTTAATTCTGACAGAAGCATAATTGAAGATTGACCAATGGATTAGATTGGAAGTTAAAAGGGAAGTAATTAGGATTATCCTCCTCAAGGAGTCTCAACTTTCCCAACCTAGGAGTCAACTCCTGCCAGGACTCTGGTCTTTCGCTGAACATTTCGGACGAGGCAGTGAACCTTATCGTATATTGGCCTGTCACATTTCGCTGACCACAGTTTTTCATTCTAAAGAAGACCTACCTTCTTCATTCTCAACAGAAATACAGCAACAAAACTGTCCTTCCATATAAATTGCCATGGCATTAACTCAGAACTTATTTTGCTTCAATTCTGCCCTAATCACGGTTTACTACATCCTTCTCTGCATAGGAATTCTTATGTTATGTTGTAGGATATTACTTAAACGGAAGTTGCTTGCCATATATTATCCAAAAAAAAATCAGGAGAGGAAAAGAGCGATAATTATGTTCTTATCAAGGAGACACTGATTTTCTAGATGAACCAACTTTAATATCCTATATTAAACATGAACTGGACAACATTCACCTAAAAAACAGTAACAAAACAAGCAGATAAAAAAAAAATGAGAGAACAGGTAAATCGAGTCCAACCAAAAATAATGATGTGCAATAACATCCAGCTCAGTTTTCCTTTTTCTTTTCATACCCACCCAACTTGTAAGCAACTAAAACCACTGCAAGCCACATCCCTACATTCTTATATTTAAGCAACCTTTTCTGAAGAAGGTTCTTCCTGCCAGTCCATTTCAAAAGCAGTCTCTCCTTGAAAGGAAGGTATGGAAATGCTCCATAATAATACTTCAAGTATGGATCAGGGCGCTGCAATGAAATATTAATAAATGGTATCAATAAAGTGACAATGCTATTTCAAACAGTCAACATTCACTCACAGAAAGACAGAGAAAAAGGAAAAACTGCAAGTTACATGTCCTCTACCAATGAAAAATCATTATATTCCACTGTTCTATTTATTTAATTTATTTTATATTTGATTAATAAATACTGCCTTTGTCACTGGGATGCGCAGGAGGCAGGAAACATAAAGATAACTCTGCTTCAGATTTGAAGTGCCAGTACACATGGAAAATATTCAAATACAAGCTGAGCAAACAATAATAAAATAATCATGTATTGAAAGCAAACCAACTCATATAGCTGTAATGCAAAAATAAAGCAGAAAATTGCAGTGAATAGTGCAGTAGCAAAAGTTATACGGAGGTAACCAATTTCCCTTGTTGCCAAGATTTTGTCAAAACCCTACTTTGCCACTTCTTCATAGATCCATAGGTGAATACCAAAACAGAATTGTGGACAGGAGTTTTGTTGGGTCCTTTAGTATACTGGCTCACGCTATCACACAGAATTCACTTGCTTGGAAGACATGTATCTTATTACCCTCACTCTAAGGCAGTAAAATTACATATAAAAAATAAGAGCGAAAAATTCATGAAAAAAGCGGAAAATACAATAAAAAACCCTGAGGTTTATGATAATAGCACACATCCCCTAACCTATCTGAAACTACAATGACCTCCCTTCTTCTCATTGTTATAAAACAATTCCCCTTCTGTCAGACAACCATCATTATCAACAACATAATTTGCATACTCATCTAACATCTTTTCTCCCAAAAAAGAGGGGAAAATTACGCATCAGGCTAACTTTTCAACCAAAAAAAAAAAATCAAATTAATGGACAACTTTATCATATTAATAATTAAATTCATAAACTTTTTCATTGTTTTGTAAATATTTTCTATAAACTCCACTGGGGTATAATCTCATCAAAACAAAAAACAAAACAAAAAAGCTATCATAATGAAATAGTAAATTGTAAAGTGATCTATACGCTTGGAACTAAATGAAATCTATTTTTATTTTTTATTGGCACTGGGATGTCCGGATCAAAGACCAACTAATCCCCAGAGGTGCACTCAATCTATTTTAGTAACTCTAAATCCTTCAAGTAGAGCTAACTCAGTCACCATCATCCAAGAGCACCCTCCTCCCTAACCCTCTCCACCCATCATAACATGACCATCTCAATAGCATCCTTGTGCCACCCTACCACCTGGCATAGCTGTTACACCAACAATACCAAACCACCATGGCCAGCATGCTAACTGAAATTCAACCACCATGGCCACCTCGCCTACAACCAACACCAAAACTGCTACAATGATGGATGAAATAGGCGGGCTGGGACCAACCGCCTCTCCACCTAAAAGTTTAGAATACCCACATCCCCAAGTTAAACCAGCCACATCACCATGGATGTCACACACAACAAACCCTTGCAAACTTATCATATCTGCCAATCCACAATCCCTTCCACACTCATCGCCACCTCTAGAGCTCACAGCTAGCACACCCACCACAACCTCAATAGGTACCACATCTGAACTCACGGCCAGCCATGACCACCCTTACCCATGTAGACACACACTCTAACTCCACCCCATGACCACTATCACCATCTTCAACACCTCCATCACTCAAGTTGAAAATCCATGCTTTTAAGACACTCGTAATTCACTTCAAAACCACAATTTTTTGCTCAATTAATATCATGTTGATTTTTCCTATAGCACCCTAATTACAAATTTCATGCCAATATTTATAGGGAAATCTATGTGCAGAAACATGTATCCACCAATTATTGTGGCCCCAGGAAAATCAATAACAATTATCGGTGGAAAGGCTGTAGGAGAAGAGTGAACATCTAGTCATAGGATGGAGAGCAGTGAACATCATGGTAACCCTATACATGTGATAAAAGGACCTGTTTAAATTTTATGCTCAAATTTGCGAAGTTTAAAACAAGATTTAATCATTTTGTGCAAAATATTGTCGTCTGCTTGTACAAATTAAGGGTACATTTACTTTGCCCATAAATGTTTAATGAGTAATGCTGAATCACATGATTGCTTGGACAGTAGGTTACAAACAATTATGCCATGGAAACATTGGAGAAATTCATGTAGTCGAACCGATGAGTGGAGTTGCTAAGGTGATTGTTGTCACTGCGCTCCAAGCAACTCAGATAATAGATATTTGGACCATGGGTTCTATGTCTAATTATGGACAGTCTATTGGTGCTTTTGTAGGCATATTTTAAATGTTGCTATTGGTATGATGCCTGTAAAGCATTTGAAGGAATGCTGCAATGAAATCTTGTGTTATTGACTCTGTTAATATCCAATCTTGTACAATGTAATAGATTCCTGTTTCCTAAACATGATTCTAGAATGTGTTAATATCCAATCTTGTACATCGTAATAGATTCTTGTTTCCTAAACACGCTTCTAGAAAAAGTTGAATCTAACATATGGTGCTCTCACTGCTTGTATTCAACTAAGGGCATGGAACATGGAAAGAAGGTTACAAGTACGTAATGATGAGAGCATCAAAAAAAAAAAATATTCAACACCTGGCATGGCAGAAGTTCTATATGCAAAAATGTATGTATTCACAAGGCTGTCTTGGTGTTTGAGACGATCACTATCAAGGATGTCTACCTTTGCACTGCCACAATAAATGAGTTCTTAATGCAAGAGATGCCTTATGTCCTTAAAGTATATTCTCTCAGATGCTGAACAACAGAATAGACCCAATGAATTTACTTTACCTATTAGTCTTCCTAACGCTTCTTTCTTTCTTTCTTTTTTTTTGGTAAATATGATTACTCTCTCACTTCCCCCCTTCCTGCATATATTTAAAATGTGGTTGTTGCACCTGTACTTGAACTTGAACCATACTACATGAATAGATATATGCACATAGTCCTCTGCATATTATAAAATTATAACCAATTCATATTTGGTTTGGCAAGTTTCAAAAAAGTTAAAAAGTCAAAAAGTCACTATCCTATTTAAGTCACATCATCTTATTTAAGTCACATCACCTTTCTAACACATCACTTAAAACCCAACCCAAATCCAACCCATATTTCATAAAAAGTCAGAAAGTGCACTTATTTAGATCATCCCAAACAACCCCTGTAACTTATTGACCAGTAAATGTACAATAAAAGAGCATCAAGGAGATGGAACTTAAAACCTATAATAGGATCTAAAAAGGGAACAAACAAACAAGGACCAGCGGGAGTAATTCTCCCACTGGATTTTACAAAAATACTGTTTTAACATTATTTTTTTTTATAAAATTGTTGCATGTGGACAATTTGCCCCCACTGATTGAATCTCAAAGTAGGGGCATTGTGGAAAGAAAATTATATTTATCTTTGTTCATCCCCTCCAGATTTCCTCTCTCCCTCCTCCCTCCACACCACCGAAGCCCTCCACCCAAAACTCCTGCAATTCACAATCCTCCATCAATGAACATAGTGAAGACTATCGCAATCCCCGCAATTCACATCAATTTATCGAACGATTTACAGCCAATAATTAGGGTTCACTCTCATAAAGACATGTACATATATTAAAGTGGTCTAAAGTACACAATTACCCCTTGGACTACTAAACACATAACATCTAACACTCCCTCAAGTTGGTACCACTAGGATATGGGTACAGCTAGGATACATTTGTTAAAAAAATATTTCTAAGACTATTAGTATTGTATTATACATAACATAAGCTCAAAAAATGGTGAGAAGCTATTCTTTAGAAATTAGGTGTTTGTTTAAGAGCCAATAATCATTTTATTTTAGTTTTTGAGTAGGTCCTATAAAAATTTATTTCAATATGAATTCTAAACTATTTATATTGTCCTTGTGTTTTTTCCTTTCTTACGTAAAAGTTCTATATGCAAATTTACTTGTTTAATTGTTGAAATCTACTTTTAACATCATCATATTTTCTTATAATCCTTCACATTGTATAAAATATAGATATAGAAATGGGTACATGTATGACACAAAAAAATACCAATGTGATAAATTCTTTAAAAAGTAGAGTACTACTTTAATCTCATTATTTTATTTTTCTCTAAGAAATAAGCGAAGTAATGAAAAATTATTATTGTATTTATCCTCACAATCATACCTCAATATTCACTAAAATTATACAATCTCAATTTTATAATAGTTTGAATACATGACTTAGAATATTCGATATCTCTCAAATTAAAGAAAATAAATTTCAAGTATAAAATATGTTTAGGAAGTATCAGACACATATTTAGAAGTATCTGAGGAGTATGGATGTCCTATACAAATACGATATAGATACAACTCCCTTTTAAAAGTATTTGTGCTTCATAGATTGTCATCATCCCAATAGCCAATGCCATTAGACTGGATGCACAGTCCCTCCATGGACCACAAATGCCAGCCTAGCTGGATGCACCATGGGATGCGTAACATATCATAAGTAGGAAGATCATCTGTATTACATCCAAAAATACATACCACATATGACAAGAGCAACGACAAAGAATCATTTACTATCCAAATCTCTTGCAAAATGTATCACATACATAAGGGCATATCATATTCAAGGAGTTCATAAATCATGCGAATCAAGGGCATATCATATTCAAGGAGTTCATAAATCATGCGAATCAAGATTAGTTTTAATGATAAACAAGTGTAACACATCAGGTAACATCCAAGTATAATATGGCTTCAAAGTCATATGGAAACAATGAGATTCTGAAATTAAATGCAAACATGATTCCATGTATTTGCTTACTCAACTTGTACTCATACTGCTCTCTTGTTAATCATTCTTAAGTCCCTTAAAAAAAAAAAAATCATTCTTAAGTCCCTACATTAAAATGTTGCACGTAAACATTTTATATTAATACAAAATATTGCTATTTGTTATTATTCTCTCTTTAGTTTTCCATCCTTTTTGAGTTTTTTCCCAATGGAAAAATCAATATTTTTAATCATTAGTCCAATTGATCTCCGAATATAGGGGTCCAAGCTACATTATCTAGAACATGGATCGTTCCGGTATATGGAACGGAAACGGGAATGTGGTATGCCACATACTCTAAAATATGGTACAATAAGAGTAGACTTATATATATTACACTTAAAAATTTAAGATACTTGTAAAATAATTTTCTTTTAACTATTAGGTATCCAATAAATTTTTTTTTTCTTTTCATGTAGCAAATCATTTATATGAAAATTATGACCCATTTTTAATTTTTTGTCTCATGAAAACTTAATTCAACTTAGATTTTAGTTCATATATTTGATTTTTTTTTTCTCCTAAGGTAACATTTAAGGAAATATATTGGAAAAAACTTTTGGGATCGCTTCGGATTAGTAAATTTACTGTTTTGGAACGGAAGTGTACCATGTTTCGGAATGTGCGTACCAATACGTAATTCGCTAGAGTATTAGTGTTTTTTGGTAACATAGGGTCCAAGTCACTTAAAAGTTACAAAAGAATAGATCAAGGTCAATGCAGATCACTCGAGGAGGTTGATGGTCGCTCAAGTGAGCATATCTAGAGAGCAGGTCTACAGATTTGGTGTAGCAATTTCAAATGAGAATCTCTACCATCTGGACTACAAAAGCCTACTTTCTAATAGTTCTTGTCTCACTACAGAATTCCAAGTAATCAAAGAGTTATGAACGGGAAAGAATGAACAGGTCAGAGGTTCTCTTGAAGTTTGGGTTCTTCTCTCCAAAGTCCATGCCCAAGGCTAAAATCCAAAGCTCAAACATGCAAAAAACCTACACCAAGGAATCCTAAATCTTCATGTCCTCAAGACTTATATACATCAAGTCCATATATGACAATTTCCAATTTTACCATGAAAATAAAGCTTTAGGTATGCAAGGTTCCTCTATCAAGGCCTTCAACATATAATCTCAATAACTCAAGTTCAATTCACTCTCAATTTTATGATGATAATGGATTCTACATGAGGTTAGAAACAAGAAAGCAATACATAAATTGAATTTCCTGACCTTGGTTGGGGTTTTTCTACAATTTGTCTTGAATTTCCTTTAGGTCATCTTCTGTTTTTCCCTCTAGCAATTTCCCTATTCTCAGTTGCAAATTCAGTGAAGCTAAAATAGGAGACCAGCTTGTCTCTCCAATTTCCCACATGAGGTATAGAAAAAAAAAAAAAAAAATTATATAAAAAACAAAACTTGAGGTGGGAATGTAGCGTTTCTCTACTGGCTCTACAAAGTATGAGGTGGCTCCTTCTAACTTAATCCACTCACTAAAACTAATACACTTAAAAATTAGCCAATTACCTCTTTAACTTAGTTAACCATTATCCACCAAAATCTAGGCCATGTTTGGGAAATCAACATGTTAATACACACAAACAACATTAATTTAAGGTGCAATTAAGCAATGTCTTACTATGCAAGACCTACACATAATTTTCTTCATTTTATTTACTAATCATTGATTAAACACAATTAGCATAACTTAAGTAAACACATACCTAGATAAATTTTTATGCAAAAAATTGTCATAGTGATTTCAACAGCACACCACACACAAGCACATAACCCTAATACCACTCGTACAAAATAACTTAATTGTTAGGATTGCTTTAGCTAGTTTGGCAATTTTCAATGACAAAATCTCTGGAGTACGTAATTTTAGGACTTTAGGTTGATAAGATTTTTTAGTGAGTTCTCCACTTGAAAGATTCACCTGTGTCAAGTGATATTGTTTTTGGTACCATTGCAAGCATTTATACTACCTTCTATAAAACCATTACACAACAATGTCTTACATCCTACTTGCATTAGGCACCATCCCACTTAGGGTTTTAGTATTATGTGCCACCTCTACTAGGTTCTTAAGCAATTCAGCCCATTTGAATGAAAAATGCAACTATTGCACTTTAGTGAAAAATCACAGAGGATGTCTCTACCTATATTTAAACCACAAGAGGGTAAAGTGCTATATCCTTTAACCAATAGTGGGCAAACATTACCCTATACCTTTCCTTTCTTCAGGTTTTACCCCCATGAAACCCACAAACCTACAATCCCCCAAAATGAGTTTGTCTCTCCCATTGCAGAGAAATTCCATAGCATTACAGACCTGTTGAAATCACAAAACCCATCACATAACACTGACACCACGAGGATGCCCTGTGAGCCACCCCTACCTCTTCCCGCCACCTCTGCAACTTTGTGAGCCACCATCTCCATTTTTGCACAAACAAATTGTAGAGGTTAACCCACTGATGAAGAAAAAACAAAAGAAGATGAGGGAAGCGAAATGAAACATGAAAAATCATTCACAGCATCATTCAGACATTCCATCAAACACTTCTAAGGTGAAGAAAAAGGTTGTGTCGGTGGTGAAGGAATTGTTGAACAGAGTGCTCAAGGTCAAGGAAGAAAGATAAGGGAGATAGGAACCAGCAATGAAACTAACAATCAATTGACTGATAATCACCTTCAACTAATTGAACATCCACTCAACACTAATACTTTAACAAATGTAAACTTAACTAACTGTGATTGTCTTCAGTGTGAATCATCTTAAGCTCGGGAGTTTCATAAGGGAGGAGAGACTCGCATTCCGAGGTGTGCAAATTGGAAGAGTTGGTCTCCAGAAGGTGGAAGGGTTTTCGTTGCGAGGTGGTTGGCAATGAAAGGGGTTAAACCCATTTAAGGGGTCCCATGCAAATTGGATCTAATTTAAACCATTTGTGGATATTGGGTTTTTGTGGAATAGGGATGTTTGTTTACAAAAATTAGTTATGTGGTGAGATGTTTTGGGTTAAGATTGTTTGGTTACAAGAACATGAATGAGCCGAAAGTGTAAAGGTAAATTTGTAAAATCATATCCTCCATTAATGACAGTGAAGCCAACAACTCTGATAGGGGAGGACAGTGTAATTTCAAAAACTATAAGGACGATCCCTATAATTGTCAAAAACCTTAGGGTAGATCCGTGTAACTAACACTTTACAAAAATCATGCAGATGTGAGTCTCTTGGAATATTGTGATGCAATTCTAGAGTGATTGCCCAAGTGAATCTCGGCGCGATTGCTTATGCTATTCTTCTTCTTTCTCCTTCTCTTTTTTTCTGCACTTTTAAACCAACAACAACCATTTAATAAAACGACAGCTTATAATTCTAATATCAACCATTTCGGAATGCAAATATTCGGGATAAGGGTTTTGTAGCAGTTCTTAGCCCAAAGCATCTTATATGTATTTGGATTTCAATAAAGTAAACCATCTGATCTAAATATAATATCAGTTGTTTGAATTTCAAGGCCTATGAAGTGTAGAAGCCCTAAGAGAGATGGACAGTAAGTTTTAAGAGTCTTGCACGTTTGAAACAAGCAGCCACAAACAATATCATTTACAACAAAGTCAACTAACTAAGGCCTCATTTGGGAATAGACTAATTTAATAATTTTTTGGCTATTTGCCTAAAAAAGTAGGTAAAAAAAACTTATATGTTTGGGATGACTTTTTGGCTAATTACGAAAAGATGTGCAAAAAGTAGAGAGAAAGGAGAATCTTTGACTTTTGGGTATGAGTTATTGGCTTTTTGGCTAAAAAGGTAACTTTTTGGCTTTTTGGCTAAAAAGGTAAGTCCCCAAACGGGGCCTAATATGGTTTAATTGCACATGCTATATATAGAAAAAATACTTACATCAGCACAGAGGATAATCCAACTAAATCATAACCAACATCCTTGATTGGAAAGAAAGTCCAAAAGGCAAGTTTGAAACCCATTTACAAAATCACGGTACTCAAACTGTTCAATGAACAATTCAAGAATTATAACAAGAGAATATGTCCATGTTTGATTCGTGATGCATTTTATATCTGGTATGAGTACCTAAGACACTAGTTTCAGTGCCCGAGCTTGTTGCTGATTTTCATGTCTCCTGTTTCTAACTCTCTCACCTTCCGTTTTCTACTTCAAGCACTACCTATAGTGGGGTTTCTTTCCGCAGCTCTATTCTACTTTTTTTTCCCGTCTGCTATTGGTTTCTCTCTCCTATAATCTCAGTGTAACTAGGGCGCACTGCTTGCTGTTTCTGTTTAATTAATTCCAAAATAAAACCCTCTGACAAGCCCATATAAAAATTATATATCAAGTCCGAGAACCCTTGCCTGCTTATTTCTGATAATCCCCCACAAATTTCACCAGATAAATCTAACTTCAAACCCTAAAAAACTTGAATGCATCTTGAAGAAGGCAGGTGTCTAGTCCGCAAATTACTTGCTATGCTATTGGAGGTAACACCAAGAATGAAGGTGGAAAAATCTCATCTATTGTTGCCACAATCCATACAGATTGGTGGTGTTACTGATTTGGGAGTCTAATTGGTGTAAAATTGTCAGTTAAAAGAGCCCATCTGAATCCCTAGTTTTCTCCAACTAAACAACACCATGATGATGATCGATCTACTTGGGAATTCTAAAGCGCGCGAGAGAAAGAGAAGTAAGAGTTTACCCACCCTCCTATTGATGAGATCAGGGACTTCTTCGAGGATGATTGAGCGAGCTTCGCTGCATAACTTTTCGTAGGCTTCAAGAGCCTCCGGAGTGTGCATGTGCTTCTTCATCAAGTTCCAGTCCACTTTATCCAATTCTGACTCACACTTGCTCCGCGCTAGCTCCATTCGCCGCAACCTCTCCTCCTCGTCCCACGGTTTCAGCTTCTCCATTGCTGACTTTGGCACTTTTCTCCACCACCACATATTTACCGTTTTGTTTTGTTTTGTTTTGCTTTGTGTTTTCTTTTCTCCCAAGAAGAGACCAGGGGAAAGGAAGGCGAGATCATGAGCACTTATATCATACTACGGTAGCCCATTAACAAAGGGGAGAGAGAGAGAGAGAGAGAGAGCGAGAGAGATAGAACAAAAGGGGCGAAAAGGGGGCTAGGCGGGTTTCAAACTTGGGAAATTATGTAATTTTTTTTTTTCCAATCCATTTTGTTGAGACAAATCTAAAAAATATTTTTTTTTTGAAAAATTCTAGTAAAAAAACTAAAGACGAAAATAATCCAAAAAAGATAGCTTATTTTGGCTTATTTTTGTCTTCTCTAAATTTTTAATTTTTTTTTTTAAAGTTACAATTTTTGGTTCGTCTTATCTAGCTGAATCTAGAAATTTGAAAAATTTTATAAAAAATTGAGATTTTTTTAAAATCCCTAGTATTAAGATTTTATGGCATAAATGACACTCAATATTTTCATAATGTCTAAGGTCCCTCAATGTCGATCTAGAGAAAATTCTATTCAGAGAATTTCTCTAGACACATCACAGAGAAAATTTCAAATTTCTTTGGACACATCATATAAAAAATTTCAAATAGGGCAGAGAAAATTAAAATTTCACTAGATTCAAACTCTTTTAACATATATTGCAAACAAGTCAGAATCTTTCAAACTCCAAACATCTGTAATCTCATAATGAGCTTAAAATTTACTCAAAACCAAACCATTGCACATCATAGTTGGTGAGCATTGAAACCAAGAAATATACACAAACAAATTATAGATTTCCAAACTGGAGAATTTCTCTGGTTTATACCAGAAAAAATTAGTGGGAATGAGAAGAGAGGGATTGAAGAGAAATAATAAAACACTTGGCGCGCATAAACATGGATTGAACATTTCAATCTAGAGAAAATTGAACAACTAGAGAAAAGTTCAATCTAAAGAAAATTGAACAACCAGAAAAAAGTTCAATATAAAGAAAATTAAACAACCAGAGAAAATTTCAATCCAGAGAAAATTGAATTACTCAAACACCAAAAATAGAGACCAATAGATACCAATTTCATAAGCTTCAGAACCAGAAAACTTGATAGGCCAAGTCCTTGGTGACATTTGAAATTTCAATATTCATATTCGAAGAGGACACATTCTTGACTTCAATCTTCGGATCTCTGGAAATGTTTGCAAATTCTCCACTGCCATCGACAAAGGTCTTGGGGAAAATCACTTACCATGAACATCAATCCAAGCAATTGAACTTTGATTCCCACTCTCCAAATCAATCTGCAACATTCAATAAAAATTGAACAAGCAACAAACTCCCCCAGACGACAACAAAAATTTATTGAATTCATTTAGAGAAAATGATAGAAATTTCCCAAACAATTGATAGAAATTTGACTTCACAGAGAAAATTGGTCCAAGAATTTCTCTGGACTTTCCAAATTTTTTTAATGTTTTGGTACTGGGTTCAATGTTGTTTGTTAATGTAGTTGAGAGAATTTTCTCTGGATCAGAATTTCTTCTGTATTTTTTTACCAAACCAGAGAAAAGCTGTTTAAAACCCACATTAAATCCATTTCAATACAACCATTGCAATTTAGTTCAAGCTCCTTCAATAACAATAATGGCACACAGCAAAACTGTAATACAAAACCAAAAATCCAGAGAAAATTCACACAAATTCTACATCCAGAGAAAATTATGATCCAGAGAAATTCTGGAAAAACTAGAGAATTTCTCTGATATTTTGGTACTGGGTTCGATGTTGTTTGTTGATGTGGTTGAGAGAATTTTCTCTGGATCAGATTTTCCTTTGTATTTTTGATCGAACTAGAGAAAATCCCTTTAAAACCCACATTAAATCCATTTCAATACAACCACTGCAATTCAATTCAAGCTCCTTCAATCGCAAGTAATACAAAACCAGAAATCCAGAAAAAAAAATTCACACAATTTCCACATCCAGATAAAATTCGCACAATTTCCACAAATCCACAAACCAATAGTTGGCCCTGAAAACTTCATAATTTCTAACATTTGATTCCAAACACGAACTCTTCTCTTTTGGACTCAACCATCTCTATTTCTTCATCTTCAACCGAAGCCATTTTTGGAATCTTCACCACTGACAACTTCTTGAATTGGACGAATGCAAGCAGTAATTAACTGATTTTTTGCCGCTACATGAAAGATTCGGAGGCTTGAAGACATGCGAGGTTTGCGATGGCAGTGCAAAGAGAAATGAACTTGCAATTGGTTGAAGAAAGTTAGACGATTATACGATTGTTTGAATTTAGGGTTTTGCATTAGAAAGTAAGTGTTTCGATTTAGGCAAATGGGAGATAATTGACATACCTGACGGCGTTACGTTGGCCACGAAGCTCCGGAGGGAGTTTACGGTCATTGACGGCGTCGATAACACTGGAGAGACGATCGGTGATCTTCTTATTGGGCTTCAGAGAGGCCTTCGACAAAGATGACGCCCACTTGATCTTGGATACGCAGTCACGACCCATAATTCCGATCAGAGATGATGTTAAGTCAGCAACTCTCGTGACCCTAGTTGCCATGGCTCGACGGCATCTGTAGACACCTCATTTTGACCAGCCCTAAGACTTGGGTGCTTTCTGTTGATTACCCGATGATGACAATTAGAATGTGTTCCCCAGTAGTCCTCAACAAGAAAAATAAAATTTGAGCTTTAATCCCAACCTTCACATATTTTTGGCCAAACTATTTTAGACCATAAAACCCTCTTTTCAAAATATTTTTCCAAATGTTTCTACGATATTCCAAGGCTCCCATTTCAATTAAAATATTGCATTTTTTAGTAAACCAAGCGAAGACAAAGTGGAAATAAATAGAAGGGAGGTGAACTCTTTGAAAAAATATTTAAAAACATCTTCTTTATAGGTTTGGATTTAAAAGAAACAGGAGGGGATGGAAGAAAACTGGCTTAGGAAAAGAATGAGCATCAAATCATTAACAAGGAAATGAACAGTTTTCACTAAATTCGGCAAATCTCTTTGTACACTTGGATTTTAAATGTGAGGCCACCACCAATGGAAAGGAGACTTCTGAGCTTCAATTTAGACCAAACAATTACCTAAAAACCAAGTCTAGACAAGGGAGATATGCCCATTTGAAGTTGGGCTTGAGAGCAGATTTTGTTGACTTGGCCTAACAGAAATGAACATCTTTTACTAAATTAGTCATATCTCTTTGTACACTTAGATTTTAAATGTTAGGCCACCACCATTGGAAATGCGACTTCTGGGGCTTTAATTTAGACCCAAGAACCACCTAAAAGCAAATTCGGATAAGAGAGATATGTCCATTTGAAGTTAGGCTTAAGAGCAGATTTTGTTGACCTGGCCCGAGGGAAATGAACAGCCTTCACTAAATTAGGCATATCTCTTTGTACACTTGGAATTTAAATGTAAGGCCACCTGTCACGACCCAAACACGCCCCTGTAGGTTTAACGTCGTAATCGACCAGTAATCCTCGGATTACCAAAGGCCTCATGACTTAATAATATATAACAAGGGCTACGGAAGCAACACACAGAACATGTATAGTCCATTAAGCTGTACTGACATACATGAAACCGATAACTTAAAACTTCTTTATAACAAGATACAATATTTACACACACTCCAAGTACATGCCATCAGACATCTTGTCCAGACACAACATAGTATAAGCATAGTTCAATGTGTTTACAAAAACAGCCATAAAACTTGACTTCAATCGGAATCTCCTCAGGAGGCACAAGGGTTGACTGACAAAACTGAAGCATAGGCCATCAACTCTGGGCCTGATCACGTGCTTGCTCACCTGTATACATAATATAAATAATGAGCTAAAGCCCAGTAAATAATAGCAGAGTAAAGATTTTACTAAATGATATCCATACAGAAACAAAGCCTTGTACATAATTGGTTGTCATAACAGAGCAGATTCATAGGCATAGTTACGTTCGTATTCAAAACTTGTACATGTATCATATTATATCATGTGACACGTCCATTAGCATTAACCAATCCGATGACCCACGGGGGACTGCCATGGAGGTTTTCTGATGCCCCATGTGCATAGAGACGTTTCCGATGACCCATAAAGGGACCTAATGACCTATAAAGGGACGCATATCATATGACGCTAAGGATGTCACAAATAACTTTCAAAATCTTGGACAATCACTCATTCATTTCAAACATAGCATAGCATTTTAGAAAACTAATTACTTCATATCATAATGTTTAGAAAAATACTTAACATTGAACATAACTTTACAAGGTTATTACTCACAAATACTTGGTCGCCCCAATTAGATGGCAAAATAGCTCTTCATTTATCCTGATGCGCGTGACCTACAGGAATACACATACAAATATACACTTGAAACACACGCTCGAATTATACATAACTTACTTCATTTGTTCTTAGGCCTCATTTGGGAACAGGCTAATTTAGTAACTTTTTGGCTATTTGACTAAAATATGAGCTAAAAAAAACTAGTATGTTTGGGATGACTTTTTGACTTTTTACGAAAAGATGTGCAAAAAGTAGAGAGAAAAGAGAATCTTTGACTTTTTGGTATGGGTTGTTGGCTTTTTGGCTAATTTAGTAACTTTTTGACTTTTTGGCTAAAAGGGAAGGTTGCCAAACGAGGCCTTAGTGTGTTTTTAGCCTTTAACTTCATTATGGAGCCTTAACCATGGCCTAGGAATGCCTAAGATGGAATGAAGATGCAAAAATGTACTTGAAATACTTAGCCAAATTTTTGCTGAAACAAGGGTCTTGCTTGAGCGTAGCTTTCTTCGCTCGAGCGGACATGTCAAATGTGATTGGTCGCTCAAGCATAAACTCCTTCGCTCAAGCGATCTGCAAAAATGTGAAAAGAACTGGTTACTAAAAATCTTCGCTTGATGCTCGCTTGAGCGTGAGACACAGTTCCTCGCTCAAGCGCAGGTCTTGTCGCTCGAGCGTGCTTCTACACACGCAAAAATTCTGAGAGCTTGCAATTTCCGCTCGAGCCAACCTTCTGTCGCTCGAGTGGAAGAATGAAAACAAACATGGTCACTCGAGCATAGGATCCCTCGCTCGAGTGTGGAAGCAAAATTCTGGGTTTTCCAGATTTACTCCCAAGCTCAAACCATGAGTTTAACTCTTCAAAACACATCTCTTGGGCCCCAAAACTTGAGATAACAAGGTAGACTTGTACAACATGAAGAATTGAAGGTTATTTCACAAAATTATGGTCCAAGAGTTTGCCAATTGTATAAAATTTCAACATGACCTTATGAATACTTGAAGAACACAACATGCGTGAATTGTTCTTGAACACAACCTCTTTAAGACATGATCAAACTTGGCAATTTAATGGAAAACATGATAAACTCCCAAAATGTATGTGAGATGAACACATGCATGAAAGAAATCTTTGAAATCATGCTCAATTTGTAAGCAAATGCACATGCATGCATGGTATGGCCCAATTTTCCTCAATTCTAATGCAATCCCTCCATGAATTCACTTAATTCATCAATAATCTTGTAGAAACCAACTCAATTACTCAATTAAGAGTTTAGTCCCTTACCTAGAGGCTTGAATTTACAATGGTTAAAGTTAAGATCTTCAAATTTCCTTCAAATGCCAACAATTCCCCTTAATTGAGCTCAAATTTTCAAATCTTACACCAATTCTCCCTTCTCCCACTCTCTCTCACGTTTTGTGTTGAAGAAGGAAGATGATAGAGTCGAAACATGTATAAGGTGTGAAACAATCTTGTAAAAGCCCACTCAATGGCACACTTGTAAATAACTTGAGCTAAACTAATTAACATTAGTTATTCTAATTTAATCGTTCCAAATCGACGTTTAATTAAACTTACCATAAAATCTCATAAATCCTAATTAACACATAAATCAAGTCAATTTTTGGATCGGTTGCCAATTAGGCTTCCAATTCACAAGTCGAAAGAAAAACATACCAGATTTTCCTATGTTAAACATATATAGACATAATTCATGCAACACACACATGCAATTAAATCCAAAATTTCACCTTAACTACTAATTAAGCATAATTAACCATAATTTAACATTAATCAGGGATCGGGGTTGTTACACCACCACCATTGGAAAGTATACTGCTGGGGATTCAATTTAGACCCAAGAATCACCTAAAACTAAGTTCGGATAAGGAAGATATACCTATTTGAAGTTGGGCTTACTAGTAGATTTTGTTGACTCGGCCCAAAACAGTAGTAGCCCCGTTTTTCTTGGTTTTGGTTCGGTTGGGACACCCCATTTACCTATTTTATGATTCATTCAAGTGCACGCACTCATCCTCCATTATCTCCACTCACCCTCCCTTATCAAAAGAGGTTTTGGCCTTGTCATAAAGGATGAATTAAAAGCAACAAAGTCTTGATCATCATTGTTATCCTTGTCATGCCCATCGCCTTTGTCTCCCACCTTGTCCCCCATTCCTTGACTTGTTTATTCCTACATGGCTTATACATTTAGATCATATATTGAAGAGGAAGATGATGGAATGAATGAGAAGAAAAATCATTCGAGAGAGTTAGAGAGAAAATAGAGCAAAAGAGGAAAAATTGTCTACATTGCAACCTTGAGCCAAAACACTTCCAAGCTTTCATAGCTACTGAAATTCCTCATTTCTATACACCAAAACCACTCCAAAAATTCTGATATAGCCAAAGATCAATTGCCTTGATCATTAGAAGAGTGTTTAGTGATTGAAAGTGAGAAAAACTAGAGAGATAGCCACTTTCCATACCATAAACTCTATAATTTCGAATTGAGGATTTGAGAACACACTTCCTATACTTGAGGGTGATCAAGAGGGAGTTTGTGAACTAAGGAGTTCATCCTTTTCTTGGAAGGTGAATTTCACAAACTTTTTCATTTTCTTGCATTTCTTACTTATTTTGCCCATTTGTTTTGATTTCTTTACTCTTTTGCTTTGATTTCTTGTTATATTATATATTGTTGTAATCTAATTGAAAGTAGTGAGTTGAGACTCCCATATATATTGTTGTTAGTTCTGTTTTTGTTGTGGAAATCTAAGAAAACAAAGTTTGGCGGAGCCTACTGGGCTACCCGACTTGTTAGTTAGTCAGGTAGCCACCTAAAAGTACACCATCGCGCCCGCGACCTTCATGACCGTGCCCGCGACCTCTAGGCAAAATCGGACAGCCTTCTAACGTTAAGAAGATCAACCTCCGATGGTCTTTGAGGTGCTTGAAGCTACTGTTTTCTTATGTTTATTTTATTTTGAGTGTTTGTAAGGATTTTTTTATACTGTGTTGTAATATTTATTCATCTCCCTTAGATTTGTAATATTTAAAGTGTTGTAATAATTCCCTATCCCCAATTCTTATCTATCTCATTCTTTAATCGCTTTCCATAACTGTGCATATGTATGTATCTTACATGTCATCCATGCTTTTATATACATGATTTGTACCTAGATCCGGCTAAATTTGAGTATTTGTGCTTTAATTAATTATTACATGATTTTGTGCGTTATCGCATATTTTGCAATGTTTCACATGTCATGTTTTAGAAGCCGGATCTTTAGAAGCATTCTTGTGTATGTATTGCATTAGGATTTTGTATATAGGATCATGCATATTTTACTAACTTTGTTTTGTAACTGTTTGCGGGACGTCGGTAAATATGTAAGTTGTTATGCTTTAGCATCCTGCTTGTACATAATTTTCTTATTATGTTTAGCATCTTACCATGTGACTATTTGCTTATGTGATATAATTGTATGAATGACAGTGGATGGAGGTTGTGTCGCTTAATTTGTAATGATGTTGGTTTTTCATGTTTGTAAATTCAATTTATTTGGGTTGTACATCTTAAAAACTCTTTCAAAATATATGAAATCAAATTGTTCCAAAATGAATGGCGTAGTCTATACTTGTATGCTTCACATGGTAAATTTTTGGATTTATTAAATAATTAGAACATGAACATATAAAGAAAATAAATTCATATCATGGTTTAGTAAAGGCTGATTTTTTGATCGGGTGAGCGAGGGTGCTCAATTAATGACCTCCCCTCTCATACCTAAGGTTCCGAACTGAGACAACTTTGGTTACGACGAACGGTGGCCCTGGCACGAGTCACGAGTTTTCTAATTTTTTCAAAATAAATATCAGGTGGCGATTCTGAGATCTGATGACGCAATCCATTTGTGACAAATATTTTTTTTGCAATAAAATGGATGTTCTACAAGTTGCCAAATGTGTACTCTCGTCTAAGTTTCACATTGCACTCATGAGACTAAATTAAAGAGATCGAGGGTCCAAACTGTTTAACCCGTATGGGTATCTCCCGGGCATGTTACAGCGTTGGAGATGAAGACCGAGAGAGGAGACAGGAGCAAAGAGAGAGGGGAATGTGCACAAAGAGAGGGGTTTGGTTTAGATAGATTGAAGATCAGAGAGAGAGAGAGAGAGAGAGAAAGTCAAATTTCTCTGATCTGATATATGAGTGTGGGTTCAAGAACCTTAGACATCAAAAAATAATATTGTGAATTTTTTCCATTACTAAAAATAGGAGAGAGACTTTAGACTAATTTTTTTTAAAAAATTCACTAAAAACAAAAATAAGTCCAAAGAAAAAAAGTTAAAAAATGCACTTTGCAAACACACCTCGAACTGATCTCTTTTAGTTTTTTTAGTTATATCCAACCACTAACATTAAAAATAACTTAGCGGTGTGCGTGTACAATTTAAATAAAAAAAACATTATATTTTATATACTGCTGCTCAAGTAGTGATTGTGTTTTTTATTAATTTTTTTTTATAACAAATATTATACATTTTAAATCTATCTAAATTAGGTATCTCTAAAAAAAAGTTACATAAAATATTTTTAAAAAATATAATAAATAAAAAATCAATTTTTAAAAAGTGTAAACCAAACAATTCGAATAATTTTTCACTAATAAATTATGCTTAAAATAATTAGATGAATTAATTAAATCTTCTATCTAATTAATTTTAAAAATACTAGCAAAATAAACAACTAAATGTGCTCTCTCTATGTTTCTTCAGAAAATATACGCACATGTGGAAGTGTAAATGGGTTTTGATTGTAGGAAAGTTTCTTTCCTCTATATTACACAGCCTAAGGCCAAAAAACAAAACAAAAAAAGAAAAGAAGAGAAGAGAAGCAACTATATGATATGAATTCACCCAACTACTCTACTCTCTACTGTATGGGCTTTTGTCTTAACATTGTAAATCACAAAAGGCTATATCAAAGATACATCTTTGCATATATCATGCAGTTTACAAAAATATTATTCAAGAATGCAACATGTCAGATCAACAGGTTACAAAACTCACATGGTGCAATAAAATTGAGTACAATATTTGTGAAGAACACTTTATTTATGAACAGTAACTAACCATTCGGAACTAGTGCATATAGAGGAGAACAGTAAAAACAAACCGATTGTTAGTAGGCTCCTATAAGTGCTCATGATTATGAAAGTCAAGGAACAGTCAATGCGAGGCAACTAATCACAATCACAATTTGCAGAAATAAATAAATAAACAAGAATAAATGGTGAAAAAGACACAGAGAAAAGGGAATCTCGTATCATTTTCTGTTCAGCTGACATGTTTGGAAGTTTAGAGAAAGATACCACTTTAAGTTACTATTAAAGTAAATAGGAAAGACTCGGTGATTCCACAAAATCTAAAATTACTAAAAAGGGCATCGCTCTCCCTCATTCTTTATCCAATTCTGACTCACACTTGCTCCGCGCAACTATTATCTTTCATCATCACTGTCGTCCGGAATTAGGTAGCCCGGATCAAGCGTAATTAAAAATTCTTCTAACTGTTCAACTTCAGCAAGCATTGAGTTTAGCAATACAATATCTTCAAGGTCCTTGGCCTTTTTCAAGCCAGCCAAGTCGCGCTCATATTTTTCCAAATATACCCGTGGAATTTGCTTTCTCCAGAACTTTAGCATCTTTTCAATCCGATTGATATTTAATTCGGTCACACTTTTGAGTTGCATCAAAGCATTCTTCTCAACATTCCTTTTCCCAGAGAGTATTGCCTTTTTAGCCGTCATCCGAACATAATCCTCACTGATTTTATCTAAATAATTAATTTCCATGGACCACTCCAAATCTGTATCCTTGCTCTTGGCTAAGACAGTGAGAAAACCTTTTTTATCAACACAAAAGTCCAACTTAATACTAACCACACCGCATGGTGCACGCGGAATGCCAGTCACCTTAAGTTCTCCAAGAAGATCATTCTTTGAAGCTATCTGGTGCTCACCCTGTAAAATGCGAATGTAAAGACTATCGGGATAGTCCAATGGTGACGCAATGTTTTGGCTTGCCGTGCAAGGGATCACACTGTGTCTCTCAATAATCCTTGCAAATCCTCCCCCCAAGGTCTCAATCCCAAGAGACAGTGGAATCAAGTGACCGGACAGCTTCCTTCGATCTTCAATAATGAGAGCACCTTGTAAGAGAGCACCAATAGCCACAGCCTCTTCTGGGTTCACTTGCATGCAAGGAGATTTCAAAAAAATTTCTTCAACAATGTGTTGTACCTGACGAACCCTTGCCATCCCACCGACCAATATGACTTCATCAATCCCCTGCTCATCTACATGTGCTGCTTCCAAACATTTCTGGCATAGTTTTCTTATTCTCTCAATCAGGAACTCCACTAGTTCCTCAAATTTTGAGACTGGAAGTGTCATGTTCAAATGTACTGGGCCACATTCAGATCCTGTGAGGTAAGGGAGATCAATCCAAGTCTCACAAGAGGATGAGAGTTCCAACTTTGCCTTCTCTGCAGCCTCCTTCAGCCTCCCCATAGCTACTCTGTCTCCAGAGACATCCACAGAATAAACCTTCCTAATCTCTTCAACCATGTACTCCACTAAAACAAGGTCAAAATCCTCACCCCTCAGTGATGAATCAGACTCCTTAGCTTTAACCTTACACCAAAGAAAGCAATTAATTAGTAATTGGCAGATCAAATAGCAGGAATACAACCGTAGATGAATAACATACCTTGATAACTCCAGCAGAGATCTCAAGGATTGAGATATTGAATGTTCCACCACCCAAACTGAAAACTGCAAAAACACCACCATCTATGTTCTTGGAGGAGAGAGCAGCAACAACCGGCTCATCAACAATTCCAAGCACATCCAGACCTGCAATTTTTCCAGCCAACTCTAGTTCTTTTTTTTGGGCATCATTGAAGTAAATTGGAGCAGCTATTACAGCTTTTGAGACGCTTCGCCCAAGATATGACTCAGCCATCCTTTTCATCTTGTCAATGATGAATGCACAAAGTTTAGTTGGAGAGAATTGTTCATTACATGCTTCTACCCAAGCTTCGCCATTAGATCCCTCAATAATCTTGAAGGGAACCTTGGTCTTCAACTCTTGTATTTGTGAGTCCTGAAATTTCCTCCCCAACAAAGTCTTGATATTGAAAAAACTGTCTGCAGGGTATCCTATGGCATGGTAATTTGCAACTTGACCGACCAGTATTTTCTTCTCATCATCAATTGCAACGAAGGATGGAATAGCTTCTCCACTTTCAGTCTCAAGCAGTGTTGGAACCTATTGAAGTGGGTCACAAAATGTTAAAAGGATTAGAAACACACCTACTCACGAAATTTTATCAGACTAGTGATCTTGTGTTATGTCCATTCAACAATGCCTTTTGCTCATCCACAAAGCAGTGAAGTTCTCTTTAATCAAAACAGATAATACAAAAATTTATTACAACATCAAGTGAAGCATTAATTTTGCTGTATTGATTTGTAAATTGATAGGATAAGGACTAATTAATTCAGATATGATTACAACAGAAATAAAAATGACAGTAAGAATAATGATAACTGTTAGAATATGTTGTCATAAGTTATTTTTTGTGTCAAGTGAGAGTACTATGGTCATATGGTCACATCGTAATTTATATAAATATCTGCTGTTGGCTTTAGGTTTATTTCAAGAGCCTAAAAACACACGTTCAATATATCTTCTTCTCCTTGTTCCTTCACTCTCTCTCTTTCTAAACCTAATCTAAGTTTTTCATACTTTTACACTTAAACAATAACGATACCAAAACAAGAAGAAATTTCAAGCTCAAAGAATACTTGTATTGCAAACCTTCACATTTTGTTCCTTCTTTTAAAGAAAAGGTTTATAGGCTTTTCCTAATCATAGTATTCCAGTAAAATCTTAGGAAATATCAAACTTACAAACACAGCAAAGATGTAAAAAATATAATAAAAATTAGAGTTTGCTAACGAACCTCTGCATCCATGATAGCCAAACGTGATTTGGAAGTACCAAAGTCAATGCCAACGACGTCATCTCCATGCCATATATTACTAGGGCAATTACAAATAACAAAAGAACAAAAAGACATAAAAGATGCAAAAGCATTAGCTTTTCTACAAAATTTTAAAATAAAAATAAAGAAAATGATAATAATATAATTCAAATGAATATCAAAGTGTCACGCATTTACCTGAAAGCTCTAACTGCATAAGCGCATCTCTAAGAATTGAAAAGTTATCCTAGTTAGAACCTCAGATAACAGGAAGACCAATTGGACAGTGAGGGGGAAAAAAAAAAGAACACACAGGAAATAGAAGCAAACGATTCCTTATGTTTGTAAATCTATCTCTTCTTTTTTTTTTCTTTTTTTTTTTTTTTTTTTTTTTTTTTTTTTTTTTTTTGAAATAAATACAAACATCCCATACCAATGATCAATGAAATTCAAATGCACGAACAACATCAAAGAAAGGCCCATCTTTTGGAGGAGAAGCAATCCAGCAACAAAACTATTTTCCCATCTATTGCTTGTTCCAACATCCTACAATTAAAGCTAATGGATACCAACAACGTCTATATGTATTATATAGTCATGGCACAACAACACATTGCTAGTGTTATCTTTTCAGATTTGTGACAGATGAAAGCTCCAGTTCTTTAAATTTTATTCTAAATAGTACTAATAGTAGTAAGCAATCTACAAGTTTAGAGCGAAGAGTTCGTCTATAAAAATTCAGAAGATAAAATCCTTTTTTCTCTTCATCCAATTTTCAATAGGAAGCCACACAGAATAATCCAAATTCCTTTGTCCAAAGCCCAGTACGGCACAAGAAAAATTCAGACCATCCACTATTTACACAAAAATAACCTCAACTAGACAAGTTCATCAACAAGATATGGCAGGAGAAATTGAAGAGGAAAAGGGGATGGTACTAGGCATCTGATCCTGTCTAATGAAGTTGCAGGCATTGGAAACCCAACCTTGTAGCAAGGCTATTTAATTAACAAACACCGCAATCATAAAATCATTGAGAAGTTCAGATCCATCATCTGTGTAAATAAACTAATTCCTTTTGCCTCCTTATGGAAGAGGCAATTTGATCTAACTCCCACTCATCAGAATCTACAGAGTAATTTTTCACATAGCCAACCATCGTAACAAAAATAGTCAATATGGACCTATTTTCACCAAGCAATCGCAAAAAGGTCATTCATGATTCAGATCATACTGCACTTACCAATTTTGAGATGAACTTGAGTGATTTATATTTTTTGGTTTAGTTAGCTATTTATTTTTGATTGAGAATATTTTTGTCATTTTTAGCCATTTTGGTTTTGCTCTTTATAAATTGTGTAATCTAACTCTATGGGTGAGCTGTTAGGGTTAATGTAATAATATTATTATTTTCTCCGTAAACTTACACTCCCCAAGGTTCCATTCAGTTGTTAGGAAAAGGAAAAAAAAAAGTCCAAGAAAATCAATCTTCATGTTCATTTAGCAACAAAGTAGTGGGACTCATATTTTTAACTTTTCCACCACCAGGATATGTTTTCCCTCAAAACATGTCTAACAAAAAATACAAGATTTTGTGGGAATTCTCAACAATACACTTTCCTTTTCACACATGAGAAAACAAGTTTCCTTTTACTTTACTACACTTTTCTTGGGTAGAACTTTCTCACACAAAATTCTTGACAACTGAACGGAGCCCAAAGGCATTTTCATGGACAGACTTAAGAATCCATCAAGAAACCCGTGTTGCGTTGAAAATTTACTTGAATAATTCCTACCTAAGAAGCAGAGGCTTTGGGCCGATCAGCACTTTCGCATTCAGCAGCATAAGTCATTAGTTAGTTATCAGCATATGATCAAAAGTTTGTCAATTTATATATATATATATATATTTATTTCCTGGAAGTCGAGCTTCATCCAGTATGCACTATGCTTCCTACCAACTGCTAGGCCACAACTTTGTACTACCACCTTTTCTTTCCCTCCAGTTCATTCAACTTCCCATGGTTGTGCATCTTAAACTATTTAAAAGGCATGTTTCAGATGTTAGAAAAAATAAAAATAAACACGCTATTGAGAAATTGCAGACCATGCTGCTTACAGAAACATCACACACAGATACAGAATGTACTCTGATTCTCTGAATGCCAAGGTATGCACACGTGCTAGTCACACGGTTCATAATTGCAGCTTGACCAACACTTCATGCTACAAGCAATCATCCCCACTAGAAACTTACATTCTAAAGGTTCAAGTTGGCTCTTTCACAAGTACCTCACTGAATAAACTAATGATGTTGTTTCAAACAAAAATAATGAACCAAGCAAGATTAGCTAAAATAATCATATTCAATTAATCCACTGCAGATTCAACTGGATACATTGGTAAGGATTGATTAATAAGCCTCTTGTAATCAAAGGCATGAGTACAAGTGTGAACTCTTATCACAACAATTATCAAGTACATATCCCACCATACAAGAAAATCATGAGAGTCAATTATTTTCCTTCATGATTAGCTAAAATACTAATACATTAAATGGTAACCTACAGAAATCAAATAAATTTCAAATACTCAGAGACTAACCTCTTCTTATGCAAGAGCTGAAAATGACACCCTCTAAAGTTATATATGCTTGATTAAGTAATTAAGCACAAATTAGAATTATGGACAGCATAAAGCATTAATTGATCCAAAAATACACTCACACTAACTAACTAGAGTAGTAAAACACTTGCTAACCTGAACCCAGGTGTGTACTGGTTTCTGAGCAAGCATGTTTATCTGGCAATTATGCTGAGAGCTTTGTAGATTTCCCAGCAGAGAGAGATATGTGAATGTTGAAATATACCAAAAAGAAAAGACAATTTATTAAGAACATTAACTGCACTGCACATGTTTGCTATCGCTATATCTTAGGAAAGCGTATGAAAGAACTAATTTCAATATTTCGTTACGAATAATACTAGTGATCATTGAAAAAAATATTATCATGAAAATTTTTCAAATGATGTTTTATTTTATGTATAATGTAATGATAGCGAATCTTTTACCTCCTTACATTTCCAGAATGTCAAGCAGATCTACGCCATGGATGGTCGGCGGCGGAGAGAGAGAGGGGGGCGGGAGATGAAGCGGCGGACTATTATCAGTATAGTCATTTTAATCGATAAGATAAAATATCATATTTTAATGTATAATTATTATTTTTTTTTTCACAAAAAATTAAAAGATTAAAAAAAAAAACCTTCATGCTTTTAAGTCCTCAAATTAAAATAGTTAAAAGATCAAAAAAATCAATTCACTTTCCAAATAAACTCTATATCAGTTTTACATTTTGATAATTTTTTAAAAATTAAAATATTATTACTAGGAAATTGAGTAGAATAAATATTAGATATATAATAAAATTATGTGGTATGATATATATTATTTTTTGATTTATTATACACCCAATGATGTGGATTTTAATTTTATTACCATATCATTTTGGCTGAATTAATGAATTTTTAACATTTCTTTTGAATTTATAAAAAAAAGAAAGAAATTATGGTATGTAAGTTTTCTCAACAAATAAATATAAAACAAATATTAAAATAATTCTCTAAAAAATTTACTAAGATAATTCTCTGAACTAATAAAAAAATAAAAAAATACATATATACACAAATAATTAATTTTATTAATACATTTACAAGTTCTAATCCTGAATCTATAGCATGTATCATCGGTGCAAGATATGAAATAAGAGTAAACAAATATGGTAATGTCATATTGGTTACAACTTTTTAAGACGATACTTGGTTATAACAAAAATGAGTTTAAACTTTATACAAATAAGGCCCTAGGCTTGTACAAAATAAATACAACAATAACAAAACAAAACAAAAAGCTATTGGCTTCCAATTCTCCCAAGCTACTGTTTTGGTGGAGGCATATCATCAATACTTGAAAATGATTTTTCCCATAGGGTGAGCCAAAACTCAATAAAGATATTCTAATATAGTGTATGAATCTTAATAGAGTTATAAGATGGATGCCCATGCAATGTTCGTGAAAAACATTTTATATCTATTTTCAAACCATGCTATGCCAGGTTTATATCACAATTCATGCAATTCATTCATTTTCAATAGAAAACAGGGCAGTAGATACAACACTGGAATTTCTAGGACGTGCCTGCAAGTAGGCTACAAGCACTACTAATTTGTCATTTTTACCGGCATTAACCGGAAGGCTCAACACCTAACTACGTGGGTTTCTAGATTTTCATCAAAGATATACAGGCCAACATAATACCATAACTACACTCCTGCCCAGATTTATCAAGGTATTCACCAATTTTTCTCAAAACAACAACATTTTTAATGTGTGAAATATGTTATAATGCTCAATATAAATAGATAAGAAAATAGTTCAACTCACCTAATTCTCATGCAATTTTTACAACAATCTTAACTATCATCTACTGATAGCCCAAAACAGACATTTCTAAATAGATAGTTAATTTTCAACATAGATATACTTTTCAACATTTCCAATTAGGAGTGATAATTCATATCCAACTTCGCCACCATCATCATCATTGTTTCAATTCAATAAAACCAACATCAATTTCATTTTCTCTTTACAAAAATCAAATTTTCACAATTTAGGACAAAACCCCCATTTCTTTAAAAATCAATCTCCGTAAGTAAAATCCACTATTTAGCCCAACCCAACCCAACCATTTTTACCAAACCACAATCATATACAAGAGCCCACTTTGAAAACCCCTCTTTCGATTTCAAAACCAAATCGTAGGTTTTATCCAAAAATTCCCAAATCACTATCTTGTTTAGAAAAGCAAATAACTAAGTTAAAAATCATAAAAAATGTCAAAGTAATCCTTACCTCAAAGACAAGAACTAAGAAGGACAAGAGTTGAAACTTGACGGAGTTGAAAACGAACTTTGCTCCGATTAAAACGAAGCTCTAGGTGAGCTTAACCGTTTTATCAAAGGGACTATGGTGTAGAAATCAACAAATCAAGATGTATTTGAGTTTTAGAGAGGGTTTCTAGAGAGAGAGTAAGTAGATCTAGGTTTTGAAGGGTTTTAGAGAAAGAGAGAGAGAGATGAGAGAATGACTCAAAAGTAACCCCCTTTGGACTGATATACGCACAGATCACTCGAGCGCAGGAATGGTCGCTCGAGCGACCAGACACAACGAAAACGCCACTCAAGCGCAAGAATGGTCGCTCGAGCACATAATGCATCTCTTCCAGTAGTTCAGACCTACAAAAGTTCGCTCAAGTGCAAGAAGCATCGCTTAAGCATAGATATCAAGCTCTTAGTAGTTTGTAGATTGTAAAAGACCGCTCGAGTGCAAGAAGCGTTGCTCGAGCGAACATGCAAAATTCTGGACATAATTTCTTTTGAAAAACAAGCTACCAACCTGTTCCAAACTAGACAATGATACTCCAATAGCCAAACTCAATGAAGTACAAGATGAATAAGGAGTTGAACAACCAATAAGACAAGGGAATTCCGGATCCAAAACAATAAACAGACCATGTCTAAACTAGAATTGCTATAGAGAGTGAATCTCTCAGACTGATATATGCATAAGCCGCTCAAGCGACTAAAACACCACTCGAGCGAACAAACACAAAAAGTTGACGCCGCTCGAGCGACAAAAACCACTGCTTGAGCGCATAATGACCCCATTTTAGTAGTTTTGCAGACTGCAAAAGACTACACAATGATCGCCTCCCAATAGTTTTACAGATTGCAAAAGACCGCTCTAGCGCAAGAAGTGTAATGCCCCGAAATAATTAGCATTAACTCATCTCATAACAATGCTACAATAAGAACAATCTCATAACTTCTATTCCTTATATCTTTGATCATTACAAAGATGACATGCATTATAGATTAACAATTCCTAGATTTTGAATCTATAGCATATAGCATGGATACAAGAGTAAAAAGGGAAGTAAAACCAAGTAATGACAAGAAGATACGATACAACTTTCCAAGTAAAACTTTCCAATTTTCCAAGACGACATGATAAAACCAAGTAAAACCAAGTAATGGTTTCAACTTTCCAAGACGATACTTGGTTATAACAAAATGAGTTTAAACTCAATATAAATAAAGTCTAGGGCTTAAACAAAAATAATTACATCAAGAAACCAAAAATGAAGCCTTAAGGTCCAAGTCCTCCCAAGCTACATCCTTGTTGGAGGCATATCATTAGAATCTGAAAGTTGTTTTCCACATAGTGTAAGCCAAAGTCCAGTAAAGATACTCTAACACAGTATATGAATTTTAGCAAATTTATAAGGTGAATACATATGCATGCCATTTGTCAAACATTTGTCGTTTTCCATCTCAAAACAATGTAATTCCACATTATAAATCAATTCATGAAAATAATCATTTTACAATAGAAAATTGGGCAGTGGATACAATATGCTGGGAATCTCTAGGTACATGTCTGTCAGTGCACTATACAAGCATTACTACAGCTACTAACCGAAAGGATCGGCACCTAACCGCACAGGTTTCTGAACTTTCACCAAGGACACGCAAACCAACATCATAACCACAACAACACCCCCTAACTAGATTCACTAAGGTATTCACTCATTTTTCTCAAAATTAATGCATTTACGATGTTTAATATGAAATGATGCTCAATGCACAATCTATGATAAATTAGTTTCAATTCAACCTAATCCTCATGCAATGTCTACAACAATCAAGACTATACTCCACCGATAGTCCAAAACAGATATTTCTATTCAATAAATAATTTTCAATCAAAAGATACAATTTTATCTATGGGAGTGATACTAAATATCCAACTCCACCATCATCATCAACATAAACATTGTTCCAATTTCACAATACCCAACATTATTTTCCATTTCCCTTCATAATTCCAAACATCCAAAATTTAGGGCAAAACCCCCTTTTGTTACAAAATCAATTTTAAGAAAATATATCCATCATTTTAACAAAGCTCAACCATGACCATATGCCCACAACCATTTTCAAGAACCCATCTGGAAAAAAACCCCTATTTTGATTTCAAATTCAAACCCTAGATTTTCCCAAAAATCCCCAAATCATTAAACTTTTTTAAAGGGAAAATAACTAAGCTAAAAACCATATAAAAGAGTCAAAGAAATTCCTAACTCAAAGTAGAAGACAAGGAGAAATGATGGGTAGAACTTGGCAGAGCAAAAAACACTAACTTTTTCGATTAGAACAAAACCCTCGATGTGCTCAATCTTTTACTCCAAAGGACTAGGGTGAAGAAATAAAGGATTGATAGTATTTAAAGCTATAAGGTAAGAACTTAAAGAGAGAGAGAGAGAGAGATGAAAAAGTGACTGAAAATGGCCCTTTCTCGGACTAATATATGCACAAACTCCTCGAATGACCAAAACACCACTCGAGTGAACAGACACAATAAGTTATACCGCTCAAGGGGCCAAAACCACCGCTCGATCGCACAATGACCCCCTCCCAGTAGTTTTGCAGACTGCAAAAGGCTGCTCCAGCGCAAAAAGCATCGCTCGAGCATAAATATCACACTTCCAGTAGTTTTACAAGCTGTGAACAGGCAAAAATTTAGGCAATAACTCATTGAAAAACTAACTTTCCAACCTGTTTCAAATACAATCAAAACTCCCAATAGCCAATTTCAACAAGCAAAAAATGAAAATGAGATAAACAATAATTAAGTACATGGGTTCTCGGATTCAAAAGCAAGAAAATGGGTCGGATCTAAACTAGAATTCTTATAAGAAGTATCGCTCGAGCCCAGATATCACACTTCTAGTAGTTTTACAGATTGTAAAAGACTACTCGAGCGGTCAAATCGTTTGAGCATAGATATCACACTTCCAGTAGTTTTACAGATTGTAAAAGACCGTTTGAGGGCAAGAAAGATCGCTCAAGCAAAGAAGTAAAAATCTGGGCAACAACTCTTGGAAAAACTAACTTTTCAACCTATTTCAAATACAACCAAAACTCCTAATAGCCAATCTTAACAAGTAATAAGATGGAGATGAGATAAACAACAATTAAGTACACAGGTTCTCGAATTCAAAAGCAAGAAAATGGGTCAGGTCTAAATCAAAATCGTTATATTCACTTTTTATGATAAGGTTATTAGTGCTATACAAACCTATGTATTTGGAAAATTATAATTTTCATAACGCCCCAAAATAATTACAATACTCTAACTAAAAACATCAGTACAATAAGAAGCTCTCATTAATCAGAGTTAATATACAAAAAGTGACACATGCGATATACATTCATAAATAGCTCATCCTAATTCTACAGTATGTGTGATTAATAGTGAAAAGTAATGAAAGTTGAACAAATATTCATCTGCCCAAAAGGCTTACATTTTTCCAAATCACTGCTTTGTTACAACAAAATGAGTCTAGCTCAATACAATTATGCCCTTGGCTATACAAGTAAATACAATTAAAAAGAAGCTTTTGCTCCAAATCTCCCAAAACTACTATCTTGGCAGAGGCATATCTCTAACACTTGAAAATGGTTTTTCCCAAATAGGGTGAGCCAAAACCCAGTAGAAACAATCTAACACAATATATGAATCTTAACAAAGATATAAGTATAATGTGCATGTGCAATGCCTGTAATAAAACCATTCATATTCTATAAGATCATAATATGCCAAATTCTATATTACAATTCATTTTATCTTAATTCATTTTACCTCAATTCACAAGTCAAATTCATTATTACCCAAACAACCCAACTAAGGCTACAACTCAGTGGTTTTCTAATCAATACAACCATTACACAAATACTTCAATTTGTCATTTTACGAAAATTTCGTTCGCGGGAATCGGCACCCATGTATACGCGCGGTTTTCAAAACTTTCACCCTGGACGCATAGGCTAACTTATTTCAATAGAGTCCATCCCATTTCTTCTCCAAAACATGAAGTACATTCCATTTCTTTTCCCAAACATCATACATATAAAATGTATTAAAAACACAGTCATATTCAATGACAACCAATAAGAGATTAATTTCAATTCATCTAATCCCTATGCAATTTCTACAACAATCATAGCTATCCTCCACGATAGCCCCAAAATAGATATTACTAAACAGATATACAATCTCCAAAACAGATAAACTATCCAAATTTTCATATATGAGATATAACAAGTATCTAACTCTACCATTTACATAAATATCTATCCAATTTCACTTTCTCTATACCAATTCCATTATTTATACAAAATAATTATTTGAAGCATTTTACGGCAAAACTCCATTTTCGTCCAAATCTAACCCTTGTATCAAAATCAACAGATTTAACACAACACAACCTCATATCTACACCCACAACCATTTTTAATACCTTCATTTGAAAAACCCTCTTTTGATTTTAAACCAAAACCCTAGGTTTGTCTAAAATCCTCCAAATCTCAACATTATTTACACAATCAATAAATAACTAAGTTAAAAATCATAGAAGAGTATAAAAAGTCCCTATCTCAAAGTTAAAAGGTGAGTAAAGCAAGAAGAAAACTTCAAAGATGCCGAAACTGACTTTTGTTCTTATCAAAATGGAGCTCTTGAGATGTTCTACCCTTTTCCCAAAGACATTAGGGTAGAGAAACCAGTGGATCTAGGTAAAAATGTAGGGATAAGTTGAGTTTTAGAGAGAAAGGCTCTAGATCTAAGGTTTTGGGAAACAAAGAGATGAAAAAGTGATGTGGAAGGAGGCTACTGCAAACTAATATACACACAGTCTGCTCGAACGCAAGAGTTGACGCTCGAGCGTTAGACACAATAAGTTGTTCCGTTCAAGCACAAGAACTGACGCTTGAGCGCAAAATACACATATCTAGTAGTTTTGCAGACAATAGACCGACGCTCGAGCAAAAGAATGGCCGCTCGAGTGTAGAAAGAATCACTCAAGTGTAGAATGCACTCTTCTAGTAGTTTTGCAGACCTGCAAAAGTACTGAGAGTTTTTAAAGCCCATTCGAGGGCAAGAAGTGCCGCTTGAGCGGAAGAGCAAAAATCTGGCAACAAAAGTTTGGAAACTAAGCAACCAACCTATCCCAAACGGAAGCACAACAATCCAATAGCCAAATTTAAGGAGATATAAGGGAAGTAAGATGTAAACAAAAATATGAAACCACGAAACCCGAGTCTGGGATACAACAAGGGTCGGGTCAAAACCAGAATCACTATAATCTCCTCCACTTACGGAATTTCGTCCCCAAAATTTTGAATCAAGTTTTGAAGTTATGCTTAAACCAATTACCATAAGGATCATCAATTAACTCTAATACCATGACCCATCCACCGGTCATCCATTCCCATCAATTCGATACACGATTTCCAACATTGAAAGTAAAATTCACATTTTCTCAAAACATTTACAATGTTTACATTAAAGGAAAATGCTAAAGACCCCAAATAAATTACCAAATGTTCTACCAAACCTCTCACATGGGTGTAGGACCGACACACATGAAATTTGTGTGGGTCCCACACCCATGTGAGGGGTTTGGTAAAATATTTGGTAATTTATTTGGGGTCCCTAGCATAACTCTACATTAAATCCTTGTTTTCAAAACATATACAACATATACAATGTTTTCATATTCTCAAAACATATACAATGCTTTCATATTTCATTAAATAACAAAATTTCATTACATGTTCAAACATCCACAAATAAGTCCAGATACTTCTCATGGACTTTCAACTCACGTTCCCAAGTTGCTTCTTTCAACCTTGTGATGTTTCTACAATACCTTAGCCAAGGGAATTGTCTTGCCTCGCAAGACTTGGTCCCAAGTATCTAAGACTCTCACCGGTCTCTCCTCGTATGAGGCATCCTTATATTTATCTTAATTCATTTTACCTCAATTCACAAGTCAAATTCATTATTACCCAAACAACCCAACTAAGGCTACAACTCAGTGGTTTTCTAATCAATACAACCATTACACAAATACTTCAATTTGTCATTTTACGAAAATTTCGTTCGCGGGAATCGGCACCCATGTATACGCGCGGTTTTCAAAACTTTCACCCTGGACGCATAGGCTAACTTATTTCAATAGAGTCCATCCCATTTCTTCTCCAAAACATGAAGTACATTCCATTTCTTTTCCCAAACATCATACATATAAAATGTATTAAAAACACAGTCATATTCAATGACAACCAATAAGAGATTAATTTCAATTCATCTAATCCCTATGCAATTTCTACAACAATCATAGCTATCCTCCACGATAGCCCCAAAATAGATATTACTAAACAGATATACAATCTCCAAAACAGATAAACTATCCAAATTTTCATATATGAGATATAACAAGTATCTAACTCTACCATTTACATAAATATCTATCCAATTTCACTTTCTCTATACCAATTCCATTATTTATACAAAATAATTATTTGAAGCATTTTACAGCAAAACTCCATTTTCGTCCAAATCTAACCCTTGTATCAAAATCAATAGATTTAACACAACACAACCTCATATCTACACCCATAACCATTTTCAATACCTTCATTTGAAAAACCCTCTTTTGATTTTACACCCAAAGCCTAGGTTTGTCTAAAATCCTCCAAATCTCAACATTATTTACACAATTAACAAATAACTAAGTTAAAAATCATAGGAGAGTATAGAAAGTCCCTACCTCAAAGTTAAAAGGCGAGTAAAGCAAGGAGAAAACTTTAAAGATGCCGAAACTGACTTTTGTTCTGATCAAAAAGGAACTCTTGAGATGTTCTACCCTTTTCCCAAAGACATTAGGGTAGAGAAACCAGCGGATCTAGGTAAAAATGTAGGGATAAGTTGAGTTTTAGAGAGAGAGGCTCTAGATCTAAGGTTTTGGGAAGCAAAGAGATGAAAAAGTGATGTGGAAGGAGGCTACTGCAAACTAATATACACACAGTCTGCTCGAACGCAAGAGTTGACGTTCGAGCATCAGACACAATAAGTTGTTCCGTTCAAGCACAAGAACTGACGCTTGAGCGCAAAATATACATATCCAGTAGTTTTGCAGACAATAGACCGATGCTCGAGCAAAAGAATGGCTGCTCGAGTGTAGAAAGAATCGCTCAAGCGTAGAATACACTCTTCCAGTAGTTTTGCAGACCTGTAAAAGTACTGAGAGTTTTTAAAGCTCGTTCGAGCGCAAGAAGTGCCGCTCGAGCGGAAGAGTAAAAATCTAGCAACAAAAGTTTGGAAACTAAGCAACCAATCTGTCCCAAACGCAAGCACAACAATCCAATAGCCAAATTTAAGGAGATATAAGGGAAGTAAGATGTAAACAACAATATGAAATCACGAAACCTGAGTCTGGGATACAACAAGGGTCGGGTCAAAACCAGAATCACTATAATCTCCTCCACTTAAGGAATTTCGTCCCCAAAATTTTGAACCAAGTTTTAAAGTTATGCTTAAACCAATTACCATAAGGATGATCAATTAACTCTAATACCATGACCCATCCATCGGTCATCCATTCCCATCAATTCGAGACACGATTTCCAACATTGAAAGTAAAATTCACATTTTCCCAAAACATTTACAATGTTTACATTAAAGGAAAATGCTAAAGACCCCAAATAAATTACCAAATGTTCTACCAAACCTCTCAGATGGGTGTGGGACCGACACACATGTAATTTGTGTGGGTCCCACACCCATATAAGAGGTTTGGTAAAATATTTGGTAATTTATTTGGGGTCCCTAGCATAACTCTACATTAAATCCTTGTTTTCAAAACATACACAACATATACAATGTTTTCATATTCTCAAAACATATACAATGCTTTCATATTTCATTAATATAACAAAATTTCGTTACATGTTCAAACATCCACAAATAAGTCCAGATACTTCTCATGGACTTTCAACTCACGTTCCTAAGTTGCTTCTTTCAACCTTGTGATGTTTCTACAATACCTTAGCCAAGGAAATTGTCTTGCCTCGCAAGACTTGGTCCCAAGTATCTAAGAGTCTCACCGGTCTCTCCTCATGTGAGGCATCCTCATATACCTCTAAGTCGGTCCAATCTAACACGTGCGATGGATTCGGCTCATACTTCCAAAGTATGCTAATATGAAACATGTCCTGAACCGCAGAAAGCTGTGGCGGCAAGGCCAAATGATAAACAACCTCTCTAATCTGCTAAAGGATCTCAAAAGGCCCAATGAATCGAGGGGACAACTTCCCACTCTTTTCAAACATCATCAAATCTCTCCGAGGTGATATTTTCAAGAATACATGGTTCCCCACCTCGAAAGATAAAGGTCTTTTCCTACGGTCGGCATAACTTTTCTAGCGACTCTGGGCAATAACCAATCTCTTTCGGATAAGTACAACTTTCTCCGTCATTTCTCAGACTAACTTTGGACCCAACATAGGTGCATCACCTACCTCGGCCCAACACACGGGGGATCTACACGGTTGACCATACAAGGCCTCAAACGGTGCCATGCCAATACTCGATTGGAAACTGTTATTATAGACAAACTCTACTAAGGGCAAGTGCCTCTTCTACGAACCCTTAAAGTCAAGTACATAACCTCGAAGCATATCCTTAAGGATCTGAATAGTACGCTCGGACTGCCTGTCAGTCTGAGGATGATACGTAGTACTAAAAGTCAATCTCGTACCCAAGGCACTCTGTAGGCTCTGCCACAACCGAGCTGTAAAACGCAGATCTCTATCTGAAACAATCATCACTAGGACCCCGTGTAACCTCACTATGTCTCTAATGTAAAGATCGGCAAGATAATCTATCGAGTCACTCACACGCATAGGTATAAAGTGCGCTGACTTAGTCAAGCGGTCAACTACCACCCAAATGGCATCACTAGCCCATTGAGCCCTCGAAGGGCCCACAACAAAATCCATAGTGACATGCTCCCACTTATATTCGGCTATAGGCAAGGGTTGCAACAAACCTGCTAGTGTCTAA
Source organism: Camellia sinensis (assembly GCF_004153795.1). NCBI lineage: Eukaryota > Viridiplantae > Streptophyta > Magnoliopsida > Ericales > Theaceae > Camellia > Camellia sinensis. The sequence goes on along the minus strand of NW_021024717.1, from coordinate 299,184 downwards.
TGCTCGGCCTTCAGTTACTGACAAGTAAGACACCTTGACACAAACACGGCCACATCCTTCTTCATTCCCCTTCACCAAAACTGGCAACAAAGGTCGTGATACATGTTTGTGCCTTCTGGATACACCGCAAAGCGTGAATGGTGAAACTCTCGGAGTACTTCCTCTCGATAAGACTTCGACATGAAGAGACGGTCAAGGTATCTAACACTCGAGTCGGAGTACACGTTCAAACCTTTTTCTACCTTCCCACTGGAAATTTTCTCCCGGAGGGATTTTACCTCAAGGTTACCCTTCTGTGTTTCTATCACTTGGTTCACAAGTGTAGATTGTGCAACTATAGAAAACAAGACTGCAGCCTCAACAGACTCGCCAAGATGCAAGTCAAACTCCCCAATAGCGCCCAACATCTCCCATTCTCGGATGGCAATACAAATGACACTGCTAATGGATTTCCTACTCAAGGCGTCGATCACAACATTAGTCTTTCTTGGATGATAATGTAACTCGAAATCATAATCCTCTATAAACTCTATCCACCTCGTCTGTCTCAGATTTAAGTCCTTCTGTGTGAACAGATATTTCAGACTCTTGTGATTAGAAAACACTTCAAACTTCTCACCATACAGATGATGCCTCCAAATCTTTAAGGCAAAAATCATCGCCGCTAACTCTAGGTCATAAGTAGGGTAGTTCCTCTCATGTGTTTTCAATTACTGCGAGTCATAGGCTACTACCTTTCGTTCCTACATCAAGACACAACCCCCGTGAGGCATTACAATACACTGAATAGCCCAAACACCTCTCTGGAATAATCAAAATTGGAGTAGTGGTAAGTCTAATCTTAAGCTCTTAAAAGGACTTCTCACAAGTCTCACTCCACACAAACTTGATTCCTTTTCTCATCAGTCTAGTCAATGGTGAGGCTAGCTTTGAGAAATCTTTCACAAATCTATGGTAATACCCGACCAATCCCAAGAAACTACGGATCTCGAAAGCATTCTTAGGTGATTCCCAATCTTGCACTACCTCTATCTTGGATGAATCTATAGTCACCCCTTCCCTGGATACCACATGGCTTAAGAACTTAATCTCCCATAGTTAGAATTCACACTTCCCAAACTTAGCATACAGTTTGTGGGCTCTAAGCAACTCAAGTACTACCCGCAAGTGTTTCTCATGCTCTTCCTCAGAGGGTGAATAAATCAAGATATCGTTTACAAAGACGACCACAAAGCGGTCTAGAAACTCACGGAAGATACGGTTCATCAAATCCATAAACACAGTTGGTGCATTAGTTAGCCCAAAGGGCATCACTAGAAACTTGTAGTAGCCATACCGCGTACGGAATGCCGTCTGTGGGATATCTTCCTCCCTTACTTTTAACTAGTGATAACCCGATCTTAGGTCTATCTTAGAAAAGCAGCAAGATCCCTTCAACTGATCAAACAAATCACCTATACGAGGCATTGGGTACTTTTTCTTAACAGTTACCTGGTTCAACTTCAAGTAATCTATACAAAGTCGCAACGCACCATCTTTCTTTTTGGTAAAAAGAGCCGGTGCTCCCCAAGGTGAAGTATTAGGGAGAATAAAACCCTTATCTAATAATTCCTGCAGTTGAACCTTCAGCTCACTCAACTCGACAGGTGCAAATCTATACGGTGCCATAAAAATCGGTGCCATGCCAAGCACTAAATCAATAGAGAACTCAATCTCTTGATGAGGTGGTAAACTGGTAAGATCCTCTAGAAAAACATCCGGGTATTCACAAACCATCCTTACAACTTAACTTAAACTTCATCACACTCAGTACTCAAGAAGTTAGCAAAAAGGCAACTAAGCTCACTCCACCCACGTGGATTATACACCAGTGATAAGACTCTATCAACCCAGTCCCCCAAGAGATAAAAGCAATCACCGCTTAAGTTACATATAGTAGCAGTCTATAATAGCCCGATAGGATGACAACCGGTCCATACCCAATATAACGTCAAAACTAGACATATCAATCAATACAAATGAACAAGGAAGTCAGCGACTAGTAACCTTTATGTCACAACCCTACTATCCTTGTTTCAAAACAACATCACCACTAATAATTGATTTTACAAAGATAGATGGTGCTAACTGAGCCAACTCTAACCCCAAAATCGATGCAAATGCACATGAAATACATGAAAGAGATGCACCTATATCAATCAACACATTAGCAACTGAATTGCAAAACAAGAAGGTACCACTCACTACTAAAGGCGCTGGTATAAGATCTAGCACGATAATAGCATACACATGACCCGTAGGTCTTTGCTCAACCTGTTCGCCCTTTGGAGCATAAGCCTGATACACTAACTGAGCCGAAGAGGCTCCTTGATTGGCCCTCGAGGCCTGTGCTGACTGTACAAGCTGGTGGCTCTATGTCTACCTCGAACCAGATGCACCAGGTGTGCCACCTAATTGTGGACAAAACCTCTTCATATGCCTCGCCTGTTCACACTGATAACAAGTGAGCGGATGGCTTCTCTCCTAACTCTGGCTCTGAGAACGAGCTGAAGACGATGCAAATCGTTGCCCTCCTCCTCTCTACGGGCAAGCTAGAGACTTGTGGCCTAACTGGCCACACTTGTAACAAGTGAAATCTCCCTGACCACCTCTCTTAGAACTTGAACTCGACACTGGAAAAGTGAACCTCGACTGAGCTCCCTGGGACTGCCGTGGGGTAGGACCCCTCTACCTTTTACTGTCCCACTGAATATCCTGACTCCTCTTGGAGCCCCTCTTCATCTCCTCCTCCATTTGCATTACGGTCTCCAGATGAGCCGCTGCCTCCACAAGGTGTCCATAATCCCTAATCATTGACTCAGCCACTTTGAACATGAGCCCGGTCCTTAACCTCTTCTCAAACTCCAAACAATGGCGCTCATCTATCGCCACTAACTCTAGTGCAAACCTCAACAAGCTAGTAAACATGGCCTCGAACTCGACCATCGGAGTGTTCAACTGCACAAGCTTGGAGAACTGATCTCTCAACTTCTCCCTAACAGTGGGAGGCAAAAACTTGTCTTGGAAGGCCCCAACAAAAGCCTCATAATGCACCCACGCGCATCCTTTCACCACTGACCCACATCTCCCTTCAGCTGGAAAGATGCCAAGGTCACTCTCAGTTGGTCATCCTCGATGCCAAGCATCTCAAACGTCTTCATTATTTTCTCTAGCCACTCATCTGCCTTCAGTGGCTCCTTGGGATCACCCAAAAACTCATCCGAATTCGACCGGAAAAACTGTCATTTTAAGCTACTTGGGACTGGACTTGATTCTCAGTTCTAAGAATGTCCATAGACTTCCACAATGCTCCCACCATTTCGCGGGCCAAGGTGCTCATGGCTTGTTGACAAACTGGTTTGGCCACATAAGCCTAACCAACCCCTTCTTCCTGTGCCATAATTTCATCCGGTAAAGGCATCTCATGCCTCCTAGGCCTACCATGCTTACCACCACGTCCACGTCCACATGCTGACATCCTAATGAAGATAATAGAATAGATTAGCACATTTACAAATGTGCCAAAACTAACTCACTCGCGTTTTAATGCGGTGGACAACAATAATTAACTCCACATAAACACGTAATCACCTAAACACATACGAATTTCATTCCCGGATAATGACCGTCCTGCAGCGTTGACAGAGTTCCAATTAGAAACAATAGTGATCAAGTGCCTTTCTAATAGGACTCCTAAAAACCTGTATATTCGATTAACATCCTAGAAATTAAATCTCATACCCACATACTCACATAAACATGTTATCACATAAGCATGTTGTACCCGCTAATATCTCTATCAAGCAAGACAAACTCAATGTGGTACTAACCACCTTCCACGTACCTAAAGTATTCAAACCCAGTATGCTTTGATGCCAAGTTGTAATGCCTCAAAATAATTACAATAATCCAACTCCAAACACTAATACAATAAGAAGCTCTCATTAATCAGAGTTAATATACAAAAGGTGACATATGCGATATACATTCATAAACAACTCATCCTGAACCTACAGCATGTGTGACTAATAGTGAAAAGTAATGAAAGTTAAACAAATATTTATTTTCCTAAAAAGCTTACATCTTTCCAAGTCACTGTTTGGTTACAACAAAATGAGTGTAGCTCAATATAATTAAGCCCTTGGCTATACAAGTAAATACAATAAAAAAGAAGCTCTTGCTCCAAATCTCCCAAAATTACTATCTTGGCAGAGGTATATCTCTAATACTTGAAAATGGTTTTTCCCAAATAGGGTGAGCCAAAGCCTAGTAGAAACAATCTAACACAATATATGAATCTTAACAAAGACATAAGAATAATGTGCATGTGCAATGCCTGTAATAAAATCATTCATATTCTATAAGATCATAATATGCGCAATTCCATATTTCAATCCATTTTATCTCAATTCATTTCAAGTCAATTCATTTCACCTCAATTCATGAGTCAAATTCATTATTACCCAGACAACCCAACTAAGACTACATGCTCAGTGGTTCTCTAATCAATACAACCATTACATAAACACTTCAATTTGCCATTTTACAAAAATTTCGTCTGCGGGAATCGGCACCCATGTATACGCGCAATTTTTGGGACTTTCACCTTGGACACACATTCAATAGAGTCCATTTCCTTTCTTGTTCCAAACATAGAGTACATCCCCTTTCTTCTCCCAAACATGGAGTACATCCCTTTTTTCTCCCCAAACATCATACATATACAATGTATTAAAAATACAGTCATATTCAATGACAACCGATAAGAGATTAATTTTAATTCACCTAATCTTCCATCGATAGTCCCAAAACAGATATTACTAAATAGATATACAATCTAATGAGATGGCATACACAATGCGACTAACATACAACCTAGCATACGCAATGCTTTGAAATGGCATACACAATGCTCGATGTAACATGGCATACACAATGCTCTAACATGCAACTCAGCATACACAATGCTATGAAATGGCATACACAATGCATGATGGACTTACACCAACATGAGTGGACCTCGGCCACACTCACATCAGTGGCCATATGATGGAAATGAGACAACCGAAACACATGCAAACATGCACGATGCAAGGGATCGATCCTAAGGTATCGAATGTCACTATACCAAAGCATGGAAAAGGATGCAATATGGTATACAAACACACAAATTCTAACTCTGAAACATGATACAAAATGGTCCCGAAACAAGCAAACATGGCACACAATGTAAGCTAGGGGGCCCGGGTACCGAAACTAGTGAAGTGCGTTACTCTAGAGGTACCCAAAACAATGCACTAATGGCAAAATCAACCCCAAACAAACCCTAAGCAGGTCTGAAACAGTGGGAAAATGGCCTAAAATGATGGCTCGAAATGCAATGAAATGGAGCTCATTCAATGGTCCGTAAATGAGGCATACAAGCCCGACTCTCAAACGCATTTAAAGAGTATAAAACATGACAACATGGCATTCAAACAAGCTCTGAAATGTGATGAATAATAGGCTCAAAACATGAACACACCTCAGTATATGCATGGAATGGATCTCAAAACTCAAAGCTAAGCATGGACCTTGAACTACAAGCATGCAAAACTAACATCATTCAACCACAAGACTCAAAAACAGAGCTAGGCCAGTCCAAAATAAGCACATTATCAATTTAAGGCATGGCCAAAATATACTAAAATCAAGGTCCAACAAAGCATGCAAAGAAAGCTCGTGAACCATGAGTTGTTCTACAACTATATGAAGCATATGAGGGCTCACCAAACCAGCCAAAAACAGATGTATTCCATGTCAAAATATGTCCAAATAACCACTGAAACTCAGTCAATGCATGCAAAAATGATGGGCTCCTTTGAAAGGCCAATAAGAGGGTTACTCTACACATACATGATGGACATCAATGATGGAAAAACCACCTCTGGAAATAGGTTATGACAGCCCTAAAACTCGCCAAAAAGGCCCTGAAATCAACCTAGGAAGCATGAAAATGAAAGACTCTTTGAAGGGCCTTGAGTGAGATTGTTCTACACATGCATCATAGACATAAAATGTGGCCAAAGGGGCTCTGGACAGAGTCAAGGCAGACCTTAAAACTCACAAAATAGGGCCTGGAATGTGACTTCACAACATCCAAGATGGAGCCCCTTTGGAAGGCCAACAATGCTAGTAAAGAGGACAAGGGGTGAGAGGGCCACCCCTTTCTGATTTTAGGGCTCAAAAACACATATTGGCCACTGAAAATCCACTAGATTTCAGTGGCCAGAAGGCCAAACAAGGACAATGCAAATGCTCTAATGCATAGCCCTAAACATGAGGAAATGGAGCATACAAGGACGAAGATGACTCCAAACAGAAAAAAGTTCTGAAACAAACATGTTTAGAAGATCAAAACAAGACTTTTTTCAGTTTATGTCAAAGTCCAAAAATGCTTGCAAATAGGGCTAAATAATGGAGCAAAATAATGCAAAAATGGGGAAAATAGAGGCTTATCCTTGTAGAGCCGACCCTCAGCAACTTCTGGACCAAGAATGTGACTCCTCAAGCTCTGCAAATGACCTCCAAGATGCTTGAATGGATGGTGGAGGTGGTAGGCTATGAGGTGTAGTGTAAATGGTGCAAGAACAAAGGGGTTTTGGAGCTTGGAAGAGAGAGATATGGAGGGAAGTGTATGTATGTTCTAACCAAAAGGTTCAACCCTTGCAATGGAAGCTCAGCCCCTCCTTTATAGAGGAGAAGGTCTAAAGCTTCTCCAAGAAGCTTCAAAGCTAGCTTAAACATCCTCCATACACGTGTATGGAGGATGCATTCTGAGGCTTCCAGCTGGTACAGCTTGCTTCAACTCAAAGAGACCAAAAAACAGAAAGCAGGCCGACCAGTTAAGGTGGTCGGCCGGCCACTCCCCCTAGTCGGTCGACTAGGGGTCAAAAAGGTCAAGGAGAAATGCTGGCTGGCCACCCCAGAAAGGTGGCCTCCTAGATGAGTGCAACACAGCTGTATGGTGGAAAACCAGAAAATGTGACCCAGGAGAGAGAAAAACCAGCTTTTTAGCAAGGTTCAAAAGGGTCAAGAAGAATTACTGGTCGGCCTACCCATATTGGTGGCCTCCCAAATGAGCACAACACAATGGTGGTATGAAAAGGCAGAAATTGTGGCTCAAAAGTGAGAAAAACCAGCTTTCTGTCAAAAAGAAATCGGCTTTAGGAGAGAGAAAAAGAGAAAACTGGTTTCCAAGGGGAAAAGGTGGCCTCCCACCATACTACCACCTCCCTAACAATGAAAATAGGGTGCCTACCAAAAATGGACCAAGACGGATGCAAAACGAGGGTTCGGGGGCCAAAACGTGCAGTCCGAAGCCCCGAAAACAGGCTGTTAGGCACCGGAAGTGGCGTATGACCACGAAGGTGGTCTCCCCGGCCACAGTGTCCCTCTAAAGGGAGGAAATACAGTGTGTGCCAAAAATCGGAGCAAACAAAAGTAGTTAAGCGGTCCCGAACCGAGGCACACGGTCGACGGCTCCGAAAATCGAAAACTGGGCTCCAAACGGAAAAAATGGCCTACGATCACGAAACGTAGCCTACGGCCACTGAGAGATGGTCTACGAGACCTCTCCCTCCCTTCGGGAAGAGAAAACAGAGAAAATAGGACCCATTTCGCAAACCGAGGCAAAGTACGAAAAGGTTCCGAAGCCCGGAGGCAAGGCTTTCAGTCGAGACTTTACAACCTCAGAACAAGCACAATATGCAACATCACCGAGCGCTCAGTTGGTGACGTCTGAGTCTTAAGGTTGGTCAAAAATGGGGTGTCTATAGTTGCCCCTCTTTGACAGAACTCGAAAGTCATAAGTGACGGGAGTGAATGTCAAAACCCAGAGACGACCCATTTTTGACAAGGCCGAAGACTTAGACAAACAGGCAAGATAAAAGAGATGCGTCCGTAGGCATGCCCACAGGCAGGGGGCAAAATGCAAGAACAATGCATAAAGCCGAGCATAACTTATGATCATGCAAATAAAGTTGTAACGAAGCATAACATGCAACAGTTTTAAGCAAGCATACACAAATCTAACTACATTATATGCAGAAAGGGTGTAAGAGAATTACTGTAATTCTCACTGTGAATACAATGTGCATGTGTGATAGATACACAAAGCGAACGTGTGATAGATACACAAACTGAGTAAGCATGTGTGATAAATACACAAAGGGTGAACACAAGGTGTGATAGATGCACTTAGTGGACAAAGTATGATGGATATACAAAAGGTGAACACGAAGTGTGATAGATGCACTAAGTGATCGAGTGTGATGGATACACTAAAGGTGAACACGAAGTGTGATAGATGCACTATGTGAACAAGTGTGATGGATACACAAAAAGTAAACACGAAGTGTGATAGATGCACTTAGTGAACAAGTATGATGGATACACAAAAAGTGAACACGAAGTGTGATAGATGGACTTAGTGAACAAGTATGATAGATACACTAAAGGTGAACACGAAGTGTGATAGATGCACTAAGTGAACAAGTGTAATGGATACACAAAAGGTGAACACGAAGTGTGATAAATGTACTTAGTGAACAAGTATGATAGATACACTAAAGGTGAACACAAAGTGTGATAGATGCACTATGTGAACAAGTGTAATGGATACACAAAAGGTGAACACAAAGCGTGATAGATGCACTAAGTGAACAGGTATGATAAATACACTAAAGGTGAACACAAAGTGTGATAGATGCACTAAGTGAACAGAGTATGATAGATACACTAATAATGAACACAAAGTGTGATAGATGCACTATGTGAACAGAGTATGATAGATACACTAAAGGTGAACACAAAAGTGTGATAGATGCACTAAGTGAACAAGGTATGATAGATACACTAATAATGAACACAAAGTGTGATAGATGCACTATGTGAACAGAGTATGATAGATACACTAAAGGTGAACACAAAAGTGTGATAGATGCACTAAGTGAACAGGTGTGATGGATACACCAAAGGTGAACACAAAGCATGATAGATGCACTATGTGAACAGAGTATGATAGATACACTAAAAATGAACACAAAGTGTGATATATGCACTATGTGAATAGAGTATGATAGATACACTAAAGGTGAACACAAAGTGTGATAGATGCATTAAGTGAACAGGTGTGATGGATACACCAAGAAATGAACAAAAAGTGTGATAGATGCACTATGTGAACAGGTGTGATGGATACACAAAAGTAAATGAAGTGTGATGGATACACTAAAGTAAATGAAGTGAATATGTACATGATAGATACACAAAATGAGGATGTGTGTGATAGATACAGAAAATGAGAATATGTGTGATAGGTATAGAAAATGAGAATGTGTGTGATAGATACAGAAAATAAAAGAAGTGTGATTGATACACTAAGTGAAGAGAGTGTGATTGATACACTAAGTGAAGAGAGTGTGATTGATACACTAAATAAATGAAGTGTGATTGATACACTAAGCGAATGAAGAAAGTGTGATAGATACACTAAGGGTGAATGAGGTGTGATTGATACACTAAATAAATGAAGTGTGATTGATACGCTAACTGAATGAAGTGTGGTTGATACACTAAATAAATGATCTCAAACGGAACTTCTTTGAATAAACCGTACATACAATATCGTGCATGAATGAGGAAGAAACTTGATAGGTACAATGCATGATGTTTAAGGAACGCAATAAACAAGCGTAGCGGCGCTTTAGAAAGCACCTCATGGGGTGAGTGGCGATGACCCGCTCTACTCTGACGGGGATCTCCCTTCGTGCTCTTCGAACACTTACCTTCAACTCACAGTACAAAGGCTCTGAAATACTGACAAAAGTTCTTCACGTAAAACACTTTGGATGCTGCCTTTCTTCCTTATCATATTCACAACTTTCCCTATTCTCCAACGGGGTGACAGACTAGGTTGGTTCAGTATCTAGAATTGAGGTGCATACATGCTATTTCAACCTATGGGGCTTCCATACAGATTTCAAGCTGAGGACACGCCTCTGGGTATTTAAACCAGACTTTAGTCTCGGAAATCCTGAACCTTTGCGTTCTAGGCAACAGCCATTTGAACTCTAGTTTTCACCGTCGCAGTTGGTCTCCTAGGAACTCATTGCGAACACAGCCAAGATGCCTTTGGTAGGGATTGGTACTCGGGGAGAGCACTTTTGATTTCCATTCTGGCTTGAAGTAGACTTGATCTTGAGCTTGAGGTAGAGGCACACTCATACTTCGGAGCATTGGCAAGACCTGAAGAGGTACACACGAAATGCAATCTCGGAACTTACTGAAGTTAAAACAAACTCAGATGCTCGATATTTTCCCTTTTTTTCTTTTGCTTTGAAGCCTGGAACTTTCATAGCTTCAGATAGGTCCTGATTTTATTGTTCGCGCATGACCTGGGTTGAACCCTGTGGTTTTATGAAAGGACGAATCTTGTTTTGCACAAATGTGGAGAACGACACGGCACTCCTAAGCACAAAACGATTCATTTTGAAATTGAGAAATGAATTCTTAACCGGGTATTGAGCCTACAACTGACCACAGCCAAAACGACTCAACAACGGAAAACAAAGGTAGAACAACCTAAACACAACTCAACAAAGGAAAACAAGGTAAAACAACCTAAACACATTTATTGACATTCAAACGACTCAAAACAAGAATCGAGACAAACAAAACACATAGACACAACACTCAGCTGTGTTACAAAGGCAAGATACCTCTTGGTGCACGAGGAGCCAGTTTCTCCGGGTATTGTTTCCCACCCTTTCTTATTTGTGATTCTCACATCACTCGGCCCTCAGGCTCGGCTTTTCTCGCAAAACCTTTTTCCTCACTTTTTCTCTCAGCGCACATCTCTCTATTCTTTAATCTCTCATTTTTTATCCCCTCCCTGGGTGGTTGATGGATAAACAAGAAGTTGCGGGCTCTTGCCCCTAGCATTTTGCTAGATTCTCTTTCTTCTATGCACAACTAGTGAATTCCTCCCACAGAGGAATTGCGCTACAACTGGGTGTGTAGCAAATCTGCAACTGACATCGGTTGACGATGCTCTGCTGGGGAGTCTGGACATGATTAGATCTGTCCAGATGAGGGAGTGTAATATCTTGCCTCATTCCAGCTCATGCTGCGCACTTGGCTTGATACCTCGTTGCTTGGAGGATGTGAGAGCTTTTTGCCCTTTTGTGGTCAGCCTCAGTGGTCCCCCTTTCTGGCAGGTAGAATGCTCTTTCTGGTAGATAGAGTGCCATTTCTAGCAAGTGTGTTGACAATGGGGAAAAGACAGAACACCTGACTCAACTGTGCCCCTAGTTCATCATTTTGACCATTTTTTGTTTTTGGCTTTCTGTTAAAACAATTTTGACCAAAATGAGAGTTAGATTAACATGCTTGTTTAATTTTCTGATTTAAAATCATGCAAGTCAGGCTATGAGCACTGAAAATTTTCCTTTTTTGGGTCCAAGAAATGGTCCAGTTTTAGAAGAATGGAATAATTTTTGAGAGAATTAGTCAACCTCATTAAAAATTCTCAAAAACTATTTTTGCAAATGGTCACTGCTCAACGAGCACAGAACCTACACTTGAGATGCACAACCTCAGATATGAAGGAAAATTACCCCTTGCTCGAGGAAAGTTTCATGGCAACGAAAAGTTGCCCCTTGTTTGAATAACGCCACAGCGCGTTGTATGGCAACAGAAAGTTGCCCCTTGTCTGAATGGCACTGTAGCGCATTGCAATCAATCCTCAGGGTGATGATCACAACCAAATTCTTGGATACAGAGAAGACAAAGATGACCAGAACCATCACATGGACACAGTCGGATTTGAAGTGTTTTACGGCTGGACTTCAGAGTGAAGTTGCCTACGTATCCCAAAGATGGGAATCAAGCCTTACGTAGTTCGGGGGTTAAGGTACACTCATGTATTAACCTCTCCTTTTGCGCTCTAACTTTTGCCAAGGCCGCCCTTCCGGGTTTTCAACCTTGCGAGCTATGTTCTTTTTTTTTTTTTCAATTCTTTTAATTTCTTTTTTCTTTTTTCATCTTTTCCTTTCATCATTTTTTTTTTTTGCATTTTTCTTTTCTTCTTTTTTTTTCTTGCTCTTGCTCTAACTTTTTCCTGGGTTGCCCTTCCGGGTTTTTGGCCCAGCAAGCCTCTAAAGGGTAAAGGTGTAGCTTTGTCTATGTCAAATGATTTTGAGATCCTGAAGTCATCTGAATCCAAGAGAATGGCTGCTGTTCCTTGATGATGCAGGAGTCCACCCAATGGGGGGCTGAATTTGCTCATAGTGTTGTGGGTAGGAACTCAGTTATCCTTCAGCAATACTTTCTTCTTTCCTCCCCTTTAGGATTTGACATTCTTGCCGATCTTCGTCTTTCACTCTTCGAGCACATCTGACATTTTGCCCCTAGTTCGAGGGGTGCTTCTGATCTAGCTTCACAAGCTTCTTGATTTGACTTTTCTTGCCCTTAGTTCGCGGGCTGCTTCAAATTTGGCCACACAGGCCTCACATCATGATTGGCCTTGGAACATTCTGAATCCAAGTTCTAGGTTTTGAAATTAAGAGGGGTCGAGTCTCGAGGCTGAGAGCGATCCTAAGCTGCACAATCTCAAGAGCGATTCCACACAGGTCTTCGCAAGACCGCGCAAAACATTTTTTTTGAAATCTTTTAAGAAAGCGACTAGTCGCTCGCGCTGAAGACAATGTAGAACCAACCTGGATTAAGCCAAGATCCTTCTTAGTACTCACATTAACAAGCATGATCTCATTCATTAAGGGCTTAGCATGCCTCTCCTTCTCTCAATTCATCAAATTTTTACAAAACCCGAGGAATTCCTTCCTCTTTGTTTTCACCGCAGTGTTAGAAAAAGTTTTGAAAAGCTTAGGTCAATACAATGATTTCAAGGCACAGAAGAGTAGGCAAAAAGTACTGCCGTTTCATTCAAATTTTTGGCACAACTGGCGCAAGGCAGAAGCAAACACAAGGGTGTGAAAATCGTTGCTGTTTCATTCAGATCTGTTGGCACAACTGGCTCCCCGGCAGAAACAGACTCAAAAGAAAATAAAAGGACAAACACAAAACAAAATAGTGATATCCGAAGTAACACCCCCGGAATCACCCGACTCTAACAAAACAGGACTGACTCGATACAACAAGACAGACCCAACTGACACAGTACAAAAAGACTGACTATGCACAAAATAACAAAACTAACCCAATACCCAAGTCGAAAGTACAAAACTAGCATTCCCAAATGCTCAAAATAGTGCGCGCCATACGCCACATTTGGAGTAAACTAAGCGCCGTCCACAGGTGGTTCGTCCCCTGATCACATCACATTATCCCCCACAAGTTCATTGATCAAGTGCCGATAGACTTTGCTGAGCTGGTGCGGCGATGACCTTGTTGTCAAACAGATCTTGTACATCATGGCGAAGACGGATGCAACTGTCAGTGTCATGACCGGTTTGTTGATGGTAGGCACAGTATTTAGTGTGGTCATGCTTTGGAGGGATATGATCGGGTAGAGGCCGTTGTTCCAATGGTTTCAGATATCCCTTTCGGAGTAAGGCCTCTAGAGCCTTTGACAAAGGCATATAAAGTGAGGTAAAAAGCCTCTTGACTCGAGGCGGATATTTGGTTTTTTGTGAGCTACTTCCAGACACATCGGTAAACGGGGTAGCTGCTTTTGATGCGGTGGTGGTAACCATGCCCACTTCAGAAGATCTTGCAGCTGCATCACCACTGGTGGTCGCATTTGAACTGTGGGAAAACGCCTTCCTGGGCTGCTCTTTCTCCTGGTCAAGAAGGCCTTGCTTTATAGCGTCCTCGATCTGTACTCCCATCTCATGTAAGTCTGAAAAGGTGGAGAAGGGGAAAACGATCATTTTTTGCATAAGCTTGGGCTGGAGATTGCGCACAATCATCCAAATCTGATCATTGTCAGTGGGCCTAGTGGTCATCATTGAGGCCTTGGCCCTCCACCGGGTTACGAAGTCAGAAAAACTCTCCTTAGGCTCCTGCCTAGTCGTCTCGAGATCACGGGTTGTGACCTCGATCTGTGTATTATAAGAGTACTGAGCGTCAAAAGCCTCGGCCATCTCATCCCAATTCTTCTTAACATTGTCTTCCAGTTTTGCGTACAAAATGGCTGCCACACTGGACAGGGTCCGGCCGAATAAAGAAAGCTTCTGTAGTCTAGTGAGGCCCATCGGCCTTAATATGTCTGAAAACAGTGGTAAGTGCACCATGGGATCCCCGGACCCGTCAAAGCGGTCGATATGTGGCATTTTAAAGAGATATGGCAGCGTCACGGCCGCATCGGTATACCCATCCTCAATATCCGGGATGGACTTGATGCCTTGAGATTTCTTGAACAGCTTTTCAAGCTTGCTCACCTTCAATACTGTGGGGTCCACCTCGGACTCAAAGGGAGAATCCGGCAAGTTGGTGGGTGTTTTGGATAATTGAGGTAGGATTGGGGGCGGAGCCAGTCCTGTCGGACTGTCTGTATCTCCCTGGACATTTGGTGCCTCCTCGGGTACTGGAACTCCTGGTGGGGGAGGGGCTTGGTGCGAAACAGATGCTCCGATTTGCTACTGTAGCCGGGTAATTAACTCTGCCTGTTGAGCCATGATCGCAGCCTGTTGTTTGGCAAATTCCGTCTGGCGGGCAGCATCTTGCTGCATGAGTTTCATACTTTCTTGGAGTTGACGCATCATTTCCTCCATCCCTGTCATGTTCTGCTATTCCGGCTGACTGACTGGTATATCTATCTCTGTGAAAATAGATATCTCAACCCAACTGCGCACAGGTGAGATGGATAATGACTGTTGATCCGAAGACTGTGGGATGATCTGTGCTTGACTGGCCTTTTTACCCTGCCTCTGGCAAAGGAACACTGATTTCCCTTGAATTGAATCTCTGACCTGACAAAGTCTATCAGTACAAGTCCGATGAACCTCGGGGGATATTGGAGCCTTCTGAAGCTACGGTTCCAAGACTACCTAGCAAAAGAGAAAACATGCAGCATTTCAGCCTGATTTCACCAAAACAGATATAAGCGTAGCTGAATGACCGTGCTCTCTACCAAATTCTGCCCAAAAGTCTGCCTGTAAACTGATACCCTCAGGCAAAACTGATTCCCAAATACTGATGCCCGCAGGCCTGATACCCAGACTTGCAAACCGTTACATGCATTCCTGTAGGGACACACCCTAAAAGCACATAGCAAGCAAGTGAGAGCCAAAACACCCCTATGTTGGGGTAGGGTTTCCCTGTCCTATTTTGTCAGGAACTAGGGTTTCACTACGCACGCAGCGGTTTCAAACAACCTATGATCGGGTAAGCAACCTGTCCTAGCTTGGAATGGTCACTATGGATTCCAAATATGCACTAGGTCGAATGGTCAAAAATAGGGTGCCCCGGTAAAAACTGGGGTTTGTGTTCCCGTCGTGGCAGAGCCCGCAACCGGTCAGCCTTATGGCACGCTTCTCGAAGCGAGCCTCCGGCAAACCGTTCACGAATAGTATACGGCAAACACGGTGTCCTAGGCGCACCAATGCAAATGCAAATGCAAAGAAACACATAAGTGTAGTCAAAACCAGATATCATGAGTTCGAGTCAAATTCTCTAAATCCCCAGCGGAGTCGCCAGAAATTGTAGACGTCCCCGAACGTCCCGGGAGGGAGAACCTCGTTTTGTTCATGTGGGCTCACTACAGTTCAGGACTCAAAGTTACGGTCCTGTATCTAATTTCGCAGAGTGCAATGCAAGACCGATGAATCATCAAAGAGTCCAAATCCAGCAAATCGTTTTTGAAAATAGATTTTTTGAAAGAAGTGCCAAACATGGACTGCTTTGCCAGATACAGAGTCGCCACCTAAATATTTTATTTTGGGAAATTTAGAAAACCCTGACTCGTTTGCCTAAGGCCACGTGTCCGTCATCACCAAAGTTGCCTCAGCTCGGGAACTTGGGTACGATTGGAGAAGGTCACTTTGTGAGCACCCCTGCTCGCCCGATCAAAGATCGGCCTCTACTAACCATGATATCTAGTTTTGAAAACATTATGCGTTCTTATTCCGGTTATTTGCCTAGATTTACTATGTGATGCGCACAGTATACAAATATAGACCGGATCGCCTGAATTGGAACAAAATATCTCATGTTTGTTTATTTGAAAATGGTTTGATGATGTTACTCGTAAGTAGGCTAAGACGTGGATTTGCCACCCTCGGGTGGGCTTAGAAAACAAGATGATTTGCCACTCTCAAGTGGGCTTTAAAACTCACAATCGATGAATTGTTCCAATCCAAATAACCCAACCTTCACCCACAGGCATTCAGGCAGGTATATCACATAAGCAAATAGCCTTATGGTAAGCATGCTATCATGGCAGTCACTCACAAACATGCAAGGATGCTAAAGCATAAACACTTATCGAGTACTCCGAGCCAAAGAAAGAAGCTAATTAGAAATCATGCATGAATCCTAACTATTCTGAAATGCCTAATGTAACACATGCAAAAATGCAACTAAGATAGGCTCGGTTATTCTAAGATGGCATATGAAATGCAACAATTGATACACGTATTCAACTTGGAATTGAAATACGATGCAGTTAGTATGATGCGCCGAGCCCGGTGTATGCAAAACAGATGATAGAATGCAAACATGCTATCATAAGTATGCTAATTGAAACATGCCCTAAACTAACCATCATAAGCTGGTAAATAAAAGGGAGAAAGACGTGGGGTTGGAAGACATATATCACACACACGCACATTTATTACAATTGTGCCCTTGCTCGGAGGGTCCGAATGAATAGTACAAACCATCTAGCTAATCTAAGCTAAATGACAAATTACAGCTAATTATTACATAACATTAATTAATCAACAAATTAACTAAGTAAGCAATAAACTAGCACGCAAACTAAATACAATGGACTGCCTCAGCTCTATTCCGAATGATGAATGATGCATGTTCGAGTTGCCTTACGCGGAAATCCATTGCGATGCCCCGATTCGCCTCTGTTTACACTTCATCCTGGAATGTTGTGCGAAGCTCCAGAAGGCTGCTGATTTCTGATTTGCTGCAACAGAGAGCAAGAAAGGGAAAGTATTTTCATATATGTATGCATGACTACTCTTCAGGAAGTGTAGTCCTCGATCCTCATGCCACTAATCACACATCTCGATGCATGATGGCCGAGGAGTCGAATTGCACGACTCGATGTGAAATGAATGCACACGAAAACACAACAAGACCTAAACTTCATCATGGGTAATTCAGAGTGTCGGCGACCGGGAATTGAGACACGTTCCGTCACTCGGAGTACGAAACGTCCCTCGTTTCCCGTGCTTAGGCTAACTCCTATCCCAAACACAATGCAAATGAGATGGTATACACAATGCGACTAACATACAACCTAGCATACGCAATGCTATGAAATGGCATACACAATGCTCGATGTAACATGTCATACACAATGCTCTAACATGCAACTTAGCATACACAA
Source organism: Camellia sinensis (assembly GCF_004153795.1). Taxonomy (NCBI): domain Eukaryota; kingdom Viridiplantae; phylum Streptophyta; class Magnoliopsida; order Ericales; family Theaceae; genus Camellia; species Camellia sinensis. The sequence continues at coordinate 281,579 of NW_021024717.1, read as the reverse complement.
TGCTATGAAATGGTATACACAATGCACGATGGACTTACACCAACATGAGTGGACCTCGGCCACACTCACATCAGTGGCCATATGATGGCAATGAGACAACCGAAACACATGTAAACATGCACGATGCAAGGGATCGATCCTAAGACATCGAATGTCACTCTACCAAAGCATGGAAAAGGATGCAATATGGCATACAAACACACAAATTCTAGCTCTAAAACATGATACAAAATGGTCCCGAAACATGCAAACATGGCACACAATGCAAGCTAGGGGGTTCGGGTACCGAAACTAGTGAAGTGCGTTACTCTAGAGGTACCCAAAACAATGCACTAATGGCAAAATCAACCCCAAATAGACCCTAGGCAGGTCTGAAACAGTGGGAAAATGGCCTAAAATGATGGCTCGGAATGCAACGAAATGAAGCTCATTTAATGGTCGGTAAATGAGGCATACAAGCCCGACTCTCAAACGCATTTAAAGAGTATAAAACATGACAACATGGCATTCAAACAAGCTCTGAAATGTGATGAATAATAGGCTCAAAACATGAACACACCTCAGTATATGCATGGAATGGATCTCAAAACTCAAAGCTAAGCATGGACCTTGAACTACAAGCATGCAAAACTAACATCATTCAACCACAAGACCCAAAAACAGAGCTAGGGTAGTCCAAAATAAGCACATTATCAGTTTAAGGCATGGCCAAAATATGCTAAAATCAAGGTCCAACAAAGCATGCAAAGAAAGCTCGTGAACCATGAGTTGTTCTACAACTATATGAAGCATATGAGGGCTCACCAAACCAGCCAAAAACAGATGTATTCCATGTCAAAATATGTCCAAATAACCATTGAAACTCAGTCAATGCATGCAAAAATAATGGGCTCTTTTGAAAGGCCAATAAGAGGGTTACTCTACACATACATGATGGACATCAATGATGGAAAAACCACCTCTGGAAATAGGTTATGACAGCCCTAAAACTTGCCAAAAAGGCCCTGAAATCAACCTAGGAAGCATGAAAATGAAAGACTCTTTGAAGGGCCTTGAGTGGGATTGTTCTACACATGCATCATAGACATAAAATGTGGCCAAAGGGGCTCTGAACAGAGTCAAGGCAGACCTTAAAACTCACAAAATAGGGCCTGGAATGTGACTTCACAACATCCAAGATGGGGCCCCTTTGGAAGGCCAACAATGCTAGTAAAGAGGACAAGGGGTGAGAGGGCCACCCCTTTCTGATTTTAGGGCTCAAAAACACATATTGGCCACTAAAATTCCACTGGATTTCAGTGGCCAAAAGGCCAAACAAGGACAATGCAAATGCTCTAATGCATACCCCTAAACATGAGGAAATGGAGCATACAAGGGGGAAGATAACTCCAAACAGAAAAAAGTTCTGAAACAAACATGTTTAGAAGATCAAAACAAGACTTTTTTCAGTTTATGTCAAAGTCCAAAAATGCTTGCAAATAGGGCTAAATAATGGAGCAAAATAATGCAAAAATGGGGGAAATAGAGACTTATCCTTGTAGAGCTGACCCTCAGCAACTTCTGGACCAAGAATGTGACTCCTCAAGCTCTGCAAATGACCTCCAAGATGCTTGAATGGATGGTGGAGGTGGTAGGCTATGAGGTGTAGTGTAAATGGTGCAAGAACAAAGGGGTTTTGGAGCTTGGAAGAGAGAGATATGGAGGGAAGTGTATGTATGTTCTAACCAAAAGGTTCAACCCTTGCAATGGAAGCTCAGCCCCTCCTTTATAGAGGAGAAGGTCTAAAGCTTCTCCAAGAAGCTTCAAAGCTAACTTAAACATCCTCCATACACGTGTATGGAGGATGCATTCTGAGGCTTCTAGCTGGCACAACTGGCTTCAACTCAAAGAGACCAAAAAGCAGAAAGCAGGCCGATCAGTTAAGGTGGTCGGCCGGCCACTCCCCCTGGTCGGTTGACCAGGGGTCAAAAAGGTCAAGGAGAAATGCTGACCGGCCACTCCAGAAAGGTGGCCTCTCAGATGAGTGCAATACAGCTGTATGGTGGAAAACCGGAAAATGTGACACAGGAGAGAGAAAAATCAGCTTTTTAGCAAGGCGCAAAAGGGTCAAGAAGAATTACTGGTCGGCCTACCCATATTGGTAGCCTCCCAGATGGGCACAACACAATGGTGGTATGAAAAGGCAGAAATTGTGGCTCAAAAGTGAGAAAAACCAGCTTTCTGTCAAAAAAAAATCGGCTTTAGGAGAGAGAAAAAGAGAAAACTGGTTTCCAAGGGAAAAATGTGGCCTCTCACCATACTACCACCTCCCTAACAATGAAAATAGGTTCCCTACCAAAAATGGACCAAGACGGATGCAAAACGAGGGTTCGGGGGCCAAAACGCGCAGTCCGAGGTCCCAAAAACAGGTTGTTAGGCACCGGAAGTGGCGTATGACCACGAAGGTGGTCTCTCAGGCCACAGTGTCCCTCTAAAGGGAGGAAATACAGTGTGTGCCAAAAACCAGAGCAAACAGAAGTAGTTAAGCGGTCTCGAACCGAGGCACATGGCCGACGGCTCTGAAAACCGAAAACTGGGCTCCAAATGGGAAAAATGGCCTACGACCACGAAACATAGTGTACGGCCACTGAGAGATGGTCTACGAGACCTCTCCCTCCCTTCAGGAAGAGAAAACAGAGAAAACAGGACCCGATTCGCAAACCAAGGCAAAGTACGAAAAGGTTCCGAAGCCCGGAGGTAAGGCTCTAAGTCGAGACTTTGCAACCTCAGAACAAGCACAATATGCAACATCACTGAGCGCTCAGTTGGTGACGTCTGAGTCTTAAGGTTGGTTAAAAATAGGGTGTCTACAGATGCCAAGTTGTAATGCCTCTAAATAATTGCAATAATCCAACTCCAAACACTAGTACAATAAGAAGCTCTCATTAATCAGAGTTAATATACAAAATGTGACATATGTGATGTGCATTCATAAACAGCTCATCCTGAACCTACATCATGTGTGACTAATAGTGAAAAGTAATGAAAGTTAAACAAATATTCATTTGCCTGAAAAGCTTACATCTTTCCAAGTCACTGTTTGGTTACAACAAAATGAGTGTAGCTCAATATAATTAAGGCCTTGGCTATACAAGTAAATACAGCAAAAAAGAAGCTCTTGCTCCAAATCTCCCAAAACTACTATCTTGGCAAAGGTATATCTCTAATACCTGAAAATGGTTTTTCCCAAATAGGGTGAGCCAAAGCCTAGTAGAAACAATTTAACACAATATATGAATCTTAACAAAGACATATGTATAATGTGCATGTGCAATGCCTGTAATAAAATCATTCGTATTCTACAAGATCATAATATGCCCAATTCTATATTTCAATCCATTTTATCTCAATTCATTTCAAGTCAATTCATTTCACCTCAATTCATGAGTCAAATTCATTATTACCCAGACAACCCAACTAAGACTACATGCTCAGTGGTTCTCTAATCAATACAACCATTACATAAACACTTCAATTTGCCATTTTACAAAAATTTCGTCTGCGGGAATCGGCACCCATGTATACGCGCAATTTTTGGGACTTTCACCTTGGACACACATTCAATAGAGTCCATTTCCTTTCTTGTTCCAAACATAGAGTACATCCCCTTTCTTCTCCCAAACATGGAGTACATCCCTTTTTTCTCCCCAAACATCATACATATACAATGTATTAAAAATACAGTCATATTCAATGACAACCGATAAGAGATTAATTTTAATTCACCTAATCTTCCATCGATAGTCCCAAAACAGATATTACTAAATAGATATACAATCTCCAAAACAGATAAACTATCCAAAATTCCATAGATGAGATATAACAAGTATCCACTCTACCATTTACATAAATATCTATCCAATTTCACTTTCTCCATACCAATTCCATTATTTATACAAAATAATTATTTGAAGTATTTTAGGGCAAAACTCCATTTTCGTCCAAATCCAACCCATGTATCAAAATCAACAAATTTAACACAACACAACCTCATATCTACACCCACAACCATTTTCAATACCTTCATTTGAAAACCTCTCTTTTGATTTTAAACCAAAACCCTAGGTTTGTCTAAAATCCTCCAAATCTCAACATTATTTACACAATCAATAAATAACTAAGTTAAAAATCATAGGAGAGTGTAGAAAGTCCATACCATAAAGTTAGAAGGCGAGTAAAGCAAGGCGACAACTTCAAAGACGACGAAACCGACTTTTGTTCAGATCAAAATGGAGCTCTTGAGATGTTCTACTCTTTTCCCAGAGACACTAGGGTAGAGATACCAGCGAATCTAGGTGAAAATGTAGAGAGAAGTTGAGTTTTAAAGAGAGGCTCTAGACCTAAGGTTTTGGGAAGAAAATAGATGAAAAAGGGATGTGGAAGGAGGCTGTTGTGAACTGATATACGCACAGTCCGCTCGAGCGTAAGAGTTGACGCTTGAGCGTTAGACACAATAAGTTGTTCTGCTCGAGCGCAGAATAAACATATCCAGTAATTTTGTAGACAATAGGCCAACGCTTGAGCGAAAGAATGGCTGCTTGAGCGTAGAAAGAACCGCTCGAGCGTAGAATACACTCTCCCAGTAGTTTTGCAGACTTGCAAAAGTACTGAGAGTTTGCAAAGCCCGCTCGAGCGCAAGAAGTACCACATGAGCGGAGGAGCAAAAATCTAAGCAACAAAGTTTGGAAACTAAGCAACCAACTTGTCCAAAATGTAACCATAACTATCCAATAGCCAAATTTAAGGAGATACAAGGGAAGTAAGATGTGAACAACAATATAAAACCACGAAGCCCAAGTCCGGGATACAACAAGGGTCGAGTCAAAACCGAAATTGCTATAATTTTATTTTATTCTATTTTATTTATTATTTATTATTTTATTTTTTTTGGTAAAGTTTAAGCGAGCATTGGATAGGATAATACTAAATGTTGCTTAAATAAACAAGAATTTTATGGAAGTGTTTAGAGATTAAAAATGTCAAATATTGTTACTTAGGCAGTCACTTAAAAAATAATATATTTGTTAAATATACTCTTATGCCACTTCAAATTATTTTGCTTTTCTATCCAATTAATAGTAAAAAAAATTAAATATTTTTATTGCATCCTAAAGAAATATAATACAATAATCTCCAATTCTTATTTAAGAGTAATGGTGTACAAATAGAATTGGAAAAAAAAAAAAAAAAAAAAAAAATCTTAGAATTTGAAACCTATAAGGAAATAAATTGTGAATTTTTTATTTTATCAATTTAAACCCTAAAATTTTGATTTGTTTTTGATCTAAATTATTTGCTTATTTTTGCTAAGTATAATAAATGAAAAAAATATATATATTTTAGTCATTAAATTCAACAAAAAATAAATTTTAGATATTTTCTATACACTTACATTTGGTTTAATGACTAAATATAAAGTTTTTAGTCCATTTTTAACAAAAAAAGGTAAATAGTTTAGATTAAAACCAAATCAAAAATTTAGAATTTAAATTGATAAAATTAAAAATTTAGAATTTATTTTGTTACATGATTCCAACCTTGGGTTTTATTTATTTATTATTTTTTTGGTAATTTTTCCAATAGAATTTTATACAAATTTTTGTTTAGAATAATATAATTTCTTTTGATTACTTCATTTTTAATCAAAATATAATCTACTATATTTTTCATAATTTTAGAAATGTCATTGCAACTTCATTATAAATATTTTTTTTCTTGTACAAATTTTTTGTTTGTAAGAAAATTTTATTTTATATAATTTTTTTAAAATAATATTGAGTAATTTTTGATTTATTGGAATAAAAGTGAAATGTAATATAATAATTATTAGGAAAAATTATAAAAAAAAAGTCCAGGGGTTTGACCCCTATAATAAAATAAACTTTAGATTTTTAATTTTGTTAATTTAAACCCTAATTTTTTTTATTTGTTTTTAATCTAAATTGTTTATCTATTTTCATTAAGTAAAATTGACAAAAATATAAGTATTTTAATCATTAAAATTAGTAAAAATAGTATTTTAAATATTTTTTATATACCTACAATGAATTTAATGACTAAAATATTATTATTTTCGTCCTCTTTACTTAACAAAAATAGACAAGTAGTTTATATTGAAAAAAAAAGAGAAAAAAAAGTAGTGTTTAAATTGATAAAATACATAATTTGTTTTTTTTTTTTAATTTTATAAAATGACACTATCTATTTTGTAATAAACTAACGTCTTGTTTGAGAATAGATCATTTTAGTAATTTTTTGGCTTTTATGAAAAAATATGTAGAAAAGTAGAGAGAGTGATGTAATAATTTATAGTGACTTTTTGACTAAAATGTTTATTTTAGGAACTTTTTGACTTTTTAAGAAAAGATGTGCAGAAAAATAGAGAGAGTGATGTAATAATTTGTAGTAATTTTTTGACTTTTTGCTAAAATACTTCCCTCCAAACGAGATCATCCCAAGGAAAACTAAAAATATTGTAATTGTGAAATTTAAATTTACTATAAAACTTATTTAGTGTGTTTGGTTTTAGTTTTATGAATTCAGTTTTTTAGAAATTGAGTTTTTTATTTTTCGAGTTTGTTTGTTTTTTTTTTTAGTGAATATTTTTTAAATTTTCAGTAATTTTTTTTTTTGACTTTTTTAGATACACTTTACTTTGATATATCTAAATATTAAATACACAAGACAAAGATACACACAAATAACAAAATAAATTCTAATTCACTCAAACGTATTCAGATTAAATACAAAATCTTACAAACAAATATAAAGGGAGGCAATTCCTCCTAACTTACAATCAATCTCAAATTCAAATATTTTCTATATCTAATACAACACATTAGCTTCCTATTTATAGGCTTCTAAGGAGGATGAGAGACGGAAATGGTGATGCCAAAAAAATCATCAACTCATTGCCTCTTGGAAAACTTCAACGATGCTTGCTTTGTTGACCAACCAATAGCTTTAATTCAAAACAATCTTTTTCAATAGCTTCTGGATCATCTAGGAGCCTCAAGAACAATCTGGAGGAGAAGAGGAGAAGTTGAATCCAAACTTCTTATGCTTCATGGAGAAGCAAAGTCAAATTTTCAACGATTCTCCACCTTGGTGAAGATTCTACAGTACATAAATTTGAACAAAACTCAATCTTAGCAAAATACCATAAACAAATAAACAACCAACAATGTAAGTGCTCCAAAGTGAACACACTCTAATGCCCAAAACAAATTTTGTTGCACCAAATAAAACAAACGAGCGCTCTACAAACAAATCAAAATGAAACAGTAGACTTAGAAGCTTGAGACATATCAAGCCAATCCAAACTGCAGAACAAAACAAACTAGTTCTTTTAATTTTCTGCAACAAATCCAAATTCCAAACTCCATCATGATGTCAAATACCAAAATTTCAAAAAACCGAAGTTTTACTAAGACCTGAAGTTGATTGCCACAAGATCTTCTTCAAATCGACAAATGTGAATTTCTTTCCAAGACCAACAAGTGGCCAAAAACTACACCAACGACCTAAAATTCAAATTCAGAATAATCAGTATCATTCTATGGTACATTGACTTTGGAAACATCATTTCTTTTTTCCTTCAAACTTGGACAATCTTTCTTCCAATGCCCATTCTCATGACACATTTAGTAACGCTTTGACAGTTAGGGGTAGATCCCATTCGAAGTTAGCAGGCATTAGAGTTAATCCCGCAAAAGATGAATATGCCAGAGCTTTCGCATTTTTGTTTCAGAATTCTACTAGATTTCAAAGTTGTCAAAACCAACTTCTGAATACACCATTGTGTAGCTCTCATCGAGTAGAGCAATTTATGAATGAAATAAAAAATTCACCTCAAAAAGACACCGGAAGCTCTCCCAATCGCTGGTCAAAGTTGGCTTGAAAAGTCAAGCCGAGAAGACGGACCGAGTCGAGTTGCAAAGCCAAGCTGAGCTGAGCTGAAGAATATTCTGTGGAATATTTTTGTGACATCACTGTGACATCATCACAACATCATTGTGGAATATTCCATGCCACGTCAGCACGCAGTCAAATAACACATTAATGTTGACCATTTGCCACGTCAGTGTTGACCGACAGCCATGTTAGCAAGGTGCAACGTTATCGGTAATTTTTGAAATTTGCATTTTGGCCCTTGAATTTTGGTGAAATTGCAATTTAGCCCAAGTTATTCCTGAATTCAAGTTTTGGCCCCTGAAAATTCTAGAATTTTCAGTTTAGCCCCTAGAAATTTGAAAAAATTTCAATTTTATCCTTGAAAAGGGTAGAAGTATTCTAAGATTAGACATGGTTATCTAACAAAAAATTGGATATTGTTTGGAAGAGCAAATTTGAAGGGTCGACTGGTGGAATTTGTACAATGACAATTGTATCACTTTGTGAGACTTGTGGTTGTTAAAAAAATTTGTATTGGGCATTAGAGTGTGTTCACTTTGGACCACTTGCATGGTTGGTTGTTTATTTGTTTATGGTATTTTACTAAGGTGGAGTTTTGTATAAATTTATGTATTGGAGAATCTTCGCCGAAGTGGAGAATTGTTGAAAATTTGGCTTTGCTTCTCCATGAAGCATAAGAAGTTTGGATTCAATTTCTCTTCTTCTCCTCTGGATTGTTCTTGAGGCTCCTAGATGATCCATAAGCTACTAAAGAAGATGGTTTTGAATTGAAGATATTGGTTGGTCAACAAAGGAAGCATCATTGAAGTTTCCTAAGAGGCAATGAGTCAGTGATTTTTTGGCGTCACCGCGTCCGTCTCTCATCCTCCTTAGAAGCCTATAAATAGGAAGTTACTGTGTTGTATTAGATATAGAAAATGTTTGAATTTGAGAGTGATTGTGATTTAGGAGGGATTACTTCCCCTTTGTATTTATTTGTGAGATTTTGTATTTATATTTGTTTGTGAGATTTTGTATTTATTCTGAATTTGTTTGAATGAGTTAGAATTTATTTTGTTATTCTTGTGTATTCATATATGAGGCCCTCTGACACAACAACATCAAGCCTTCCAACTGTATATGTGATCATGCTTACAAGATATGGAGCTAATTTTTTTATTGTATTACTCACTTTCCCCTCTGATTAAATAGAGAACTTGATACTAATATTTGATTTTCATATGTATTTGGATTATTTCTATTTCTTTCTATGTTAAATCTTGTTAGCATGAGATCATTGCCTTCCTTTTCAATTCATTGTTGGATCATTGTCTTCTTATTAAATTCTTTACACAGGTTGCTTGGTTGTGCTTCTTTTGCATTCTCATACGTTTATGTGTGCGGTTATGCAATTGTTTCTTGCAGATATACATAAAACAAGTGCCCTTCTTTTGTTCACTTCATCGGCTTGGTCTACATCATCATTGCTGATTTTTTTTCTTGCTTCTGTTTACTCCTATAGGCTATTGGTTTTTTAAGCGTACTATTTAGTGTGCCTCTAGTTTAATTAGTGAACTTTCTTCTCTGTTTTCTAGTTCATAGCTCTTTCTCTGCTTTGCCCTATGTTTGTAATTTCAGCAAGCTCACACGAAATGAAAGCAAACCCATGGACTCTTTTGAACTCTTTGAATGTATTCTTAATGACTATTTTGAAACATTGGCATAATAAAGAATTCTTGCTGTCAAATGTCATTCTTCACTCCTGTTCATAAGAGGAATGTAAATAAAAGGTATTTTGGCCTAAATATAACCAAGGGATGTGGTTGTTTAAAAGGAGTGTTTGGGCCTACACTCACTATGATTTCGCTTTGCATTTTCAGTTAACCCATATAGTCATTCCTTGGTTTGACCAACAAATTCATTTTTGTTAAAATTGCATAAGGAAGAACTTTTAGGTAGAGACATTTTCAAAGAAATTGACGTTTTAAATTGGATAATAAGAAGACCCAAGATGAGCTTCCACTGAGCTATAGAGTGAGAGATTACTTTGTACATACAAAGAACACTGTTTTAATCATCAACTCTCACTCTTCTACATCTCACCAGTTACAAAGGTCAAGGTAAATTTGTTGTCTCTTGTGCTGTTTTTTATTTGAGTTTATTTTGGTTTTGGATGGTGTGCATTTGGTTTGCCTTCATTATGGATATATATATATATATATTTTTTTTTTTGGTACAACGGAAACGAAAATAGAAATAGCAAGAAACAGAAGAGAAAAAAAAAAACAAACAAACAAGTTGGGGGCAATCAGAGGCTAAAGCCTCCGATATTCCATCCCCACCATATCAGCTACAATCTGGGATCTAACAGCAGCTGGCGGTTCTTCCATCACCACCAAAGGTTCAGTTTGATCGGCTCCCAAGTTGGCGAGCCGGTGGTTCTTCCTTCATTATGGATATTATAGATTGGGTCTGCTTTCATTTTGGTAATTGTGAATTGGGTTTGGGCATTGCTGATTTCTATTTTTTCGTGGTTTGAATATCAGGAACAGTTTACTTGCAGAAAACTTACAGTGCATTATTCTTGTTTCATGTGTAAATAATGCTGTATGATTTGTCAAAGTGCTGGTTATAGTGATTGCATGTGTGATAGCTTTTTTAATATGCTGACAAATGATAGAATAATCCAGCTACAGAATGGGATTAATGAAGTAGAATTGAAAACCCTAAGGAGGAAAAAAGATACAATTTTAATTGGTAAAGTTTGTACATTGTTTTGACACTTCAAACAAATTTGAGTTTGGAAGAAGCAAATGGACCTAACAATTGGTGAATTGAAACTTGAGTCAAGAACCAAAAAAAATAAAATTCTTAGGATATGATTTGAATCTATAAACATATCTATCCTACTCTTGGGATATGATTTGAATCTATAATCATATCAGTCAGCCTGATATGAATTCCTTCATGTAGCTCTTTGTGTGACACGCTAAATATTTAATTAATATCACAACCAATCATGATAATAATAATACTAATAATAATAGTGGGTGTGATAGTAAAATAAATAATTAATTTTCTGTTGATATGCGATAAAGTGTAATTTAATTAGAGACTAATTAGTTTATATAATTATGTTAAAGAACTGGGCCAAAGTATAATTATCAGAAATATTCATTAGATAAGCACCAATCTATGAGATTTATGATCAAATCTAATGAGGGCACATTTGCCTCCCTATAAATAGGGAGGAGTTGTGCAAGAAAAGTGCAAATCACAAGAGGGAAAAAAAAAAAAAAAAAGCATGTAAGATACTGGAGGTAGAAAACTTATAGTAAGAAGGGCTGTGATAGTGGAAAGTAAAGGTTACGGGTCAATATTAAGGTGAGTTATATTATAACTTGAGTCACCATAATATATTTTACGTATATTTTGACTTACCATAATTTATTTTATACAAGTTATGTTTTATAAATTATATTAATATTTCAGTTACGTGAGTTATTTTCTGAACTCTATTTGTTTAAAATGAAACCCATGGATATGTTTGTTTAAATTTTAAAGAGTATTTGACAATATTAAATAACTCTGCTGTATGCTTATAGTTGTTACCCTTTCAGGTGACGAGATGTGAGGAAGACCCATAACCTCACGTAGTGGAACCTGCACGAGAATTTGATATTGAACCATTATTTTGTTTTTCTTTTCTTTATTTATTTAATTTTTGTTTCCTTTAATTTTTACTTAGGGCCGGTCACTGAATAATAAAATAATACAAGCACTATAGATATATTTTCTCTTATTAATATAGTAAAATGAAGTAAATTTTCTATTTAATTATTTTTATTTCCTTTTGCCTCTGCCTGCGCCATTTAATTTGCCACGATTATAATAAAGTAGTGAGTTACAATTACAGCTCTAAGTCCCTGGGGTTGGGTCGTGACAAAGGTGATATCAGAGCAATGGTTCAAAAAATAAAAAAAGCTATTTTAATTTGATCAGAAAGTTCGAAAAATTATAAATAAACCTATAAATAAAACTATATAGCTAGATAAACATAAGAAAAATAAAATAAAAAATAAATATTTACCTGCGACGTTAGTCCTTTTATGTAAAATCTCACGTTTATTCTGGTACTGTAGGAAAGTTCGAGATTAACCTTAATGAGGCATTTTGGGATGAGCTTGGGGCCATTAATTTGGATGAGATTTTAGTAGAGCACCCCGCCCCCGCCTCACTTGAAGGATGGGGAGATTCAGAGGATATAATTAGAAGACAACATCCAGGCCTTGCCCAATTGTTGGGTCGGCCAATCCATACACAGACTGATCCCACTGATGTTCCATACTTACTATGGAGACAGAACTGTGCCCATACGAGCGGACACTTTCTCGAACCCACTCGTGTCCTCGGCTGTAACAACCCTCATACTGTTTACCGACTTATGACTGATTGATTACCGATAACCATCGATTACCGTTAAACTGAATTGATTATGACTGATAATTGAACTGATTAAAGTACTGAACTGACTGACTGAAATTGGAAACCGAATTGATTGAGTATATGTTAGTTAAATTGCATTCTATCTGTTTGACTGTATGATTATCTGTTCATGCTTATATGTTTAAACTGCTAATTGAAGGCCTTATCGGCGGCCGGATTAGAAACCGATGGATGTTCCTTGACCCTCGTAATTAATGTGATTTTATGGTGTATTTACCTGAAAACTGATTGGGTATGATTAAATTAGATTAAATATTGATCAATTGCAGAGTTGGCCTTATTTACCGAACTACCCCTAGTGGACCACTATCTCACACACACACTTGAGTCTTATACATTGAATCAAACATTTCCTCAGCTTCTTTGAGCACACCACCGAACTAGAGAGAGAGGAAGTGAGAGAGTTGAATTGTTCTAGAGAATTGGCTTAGTCAACTTGGAGAATTGCTTGCTAATTGAAGCATAAGATTGCATAGTTGAGCTTGTTCATCTTGCATTCAAGACTTAGGTATGATTTTCAACCCCTCATTGTTGTCTTTAAGATTGCTCTTGCATGATTCTTGAGCCTCTAGTGATCTAAGGCATGTTCTAGTCTTATCATGTTGAATTAGAGCTCAATCTTTGCATGCATGTTAGAATTGTTGGATTTTTAGTTGAGTTCATGGCAAAATGTTACATGCATGTTCACAATTATGTTTAAGTCCATGATTTCATCATGTTTTGGAAAGAATTGGCTCCTTAGAGCATCATTTGGAGTTTCAAAATGATTTGAATTCATGCATGTTTGCATGTTCTTCATATTCTTGAAAAATGGTTTGAAATTAGGTTTGAATTAAACACCCTTGGGCTTTGATTTCTCAAATTGAGCTCTGAATCATGTTATTCCATGTGTTTTTAAATGTTTTCCGGAAAATGAGCCCAAGAGGATCGGTTTTGATGCATTTTAGCTTGGTTTTGAACCTGGAGCTCGAATCTGGGATTTCCAGATTTCAGTCGTCCGCTCGAGCGGGGGAAGTGCCGCTCGAGCGGGAAAATCGAGCTTCCAGCATCTTGCACTGTAGAACAGTCCGCTCGAGCGGAGTATTGGGCGCTCGAGCGGAGGACTGGGTGACACGCTTGAGCAGGCGTCGAACGGGGATTTCCCCTATCCAGTACTTTTTGGTCCGCTCGAGCGGTATAATGGACGCTCGAGCGGGGACCTTTGTTTGCCTGTACGCTCGAGCGGGGAAACCTGCGCTCGAGCGGGACCCTGTTTCACTGAAATTTCTGAAAATGTTTTCTAAGTGCATCTTTGCATCCTCATCCCATTCTAGGCATTCTTAGGCCTAGTTTAAGGCATCTTGTTGAGGATATAGATGTAGAACACACCGAAGCATTAGGGATTAAGTTGTTATATTTCCCAACTGTGTAGTTTAGTGTGTTCAACCTGTGAACTGTGTAGGGTTGGCGACTGGGAAGACACGCTCTAGCATACCGTAGCCCAAACTCTGTGAGTAACAATTGTGTAAAGATATGTTCAACTGATATCTTTTGAATACTGAACTGAACTGTTTACTAAACTGGTATTACTGAATGAATGTATGTCCTTTATTTCTAAACTGTACTGTGGTATCCTTAGTACCTACTGTTTACTGTTACTGTTACTGTTACAGAGATCTCTGTCGGTTCCCTCGTGGAGCCACTACTGTTTACTGACTGATGGCCATCATTACTGTTCGGTCTTTTAAGACCTACTGTTACTGTTATGCTAATGGATGTACCACATATGACTGTTTACTGTACTGAACAACTGAAATACTGATTGAATTGAACTGTTTTCATTACCGTAAGGACATTCATTCTAAACCTCTTTACGCATTATGTTATTCACTGGGCTTTAGCTCACTGTTTATATATATATGTAGGTGCTCAGCCACCAGATCGGAGCTAGGAGCGTGGGTTAGACTCCAGTTTTGTCAAGCCAGCCTTTGTGCCTCACTGCGAGGTTCCGAGTTGCCATGCTATGGCTTTGGGGTGTTTTGTTTGTTTTCCCCCGTCTGTCTCCATACTGTTTGGATTACTGTATAGGCTGTCAACTGTTAACTGTACTGTTATCAAGGGATTAGGTCCCTGTACTGTGTGACTGTAAATTTTGTATAGACTGCACTGTTGTGAATGTATGAATGCATGAAAAATCTTTTTGGCATACAGACTGTCACAGCTCATTGGATATTGTTTAATTACTGTATTGGCTTTCGCCAGGCCCTGTACTCTGTTTTACTGTATTACTGTTAAGCAGGCCTTCGGTAATCTCGGATTACTGGCCGGTTATGGTGCTAAACCCATAGGGCCGGGTTTGGGTCGTGACATCGGCATTGCTTCGGGATATGACTGTCCGCACTACATCATAGGCCCTTTACCTCCAGATTTTTTGGCAAGAAGGGGAAACGTGTACCCCGAGGACTACATTTTTACCACTGTCCCTAACCCGCTGGAGATTATTAATATTCAAAATGTTGACTTTAGTAATGACCTAGCATATATCGAGACACCCGACTGGATTGTTGATCGAGCATTTTTGGGATGTATACAATCCGTCCCCATTTTCAAAGTCCAGGCAGCATGGATGTATTTTGGTGTGGTCTAGTTAGGATGGGAATTTGAGCTTTTTATGCTACACTACTTCCCATGATTGTTTGGCCTGTTTGACCCACCACTCTAGATTTGGTAGAAAACTTTTTTGTACGCTAATCATGATGTGTTCTAATCCCTTTTTATTGTCTTTTTTGTTTTTTGTTTTGTTGTACCACAGGGATGAGATACTAACATATTCTGACTTTTGAAACAAGGATGTAATATTAATTGTAAAAATAGTAAAGTTGGTATTTTATATAGATATATATTGCACTATACATGCTTATATATATGCTGCGTTATGGATGTAATGCTTCGTTTATTACTTTGCAGAATGACCAATAATGGTAACGGAAGTGAATCATCAGTCAGTGGCATTGAATCGATGGAAAGAATCATGGAAATAGCGGTTACTAGCTTTTGCAAGCCTTGTAGACTAACATCAATAATGGGATACTGGAATGACGAGAAGAGCCGGTTACCATTAAACAGTTCCAGGATCTGAAACCCACCACATTTACAAGCGGTCCAGACCCAATGGTAGCGGACGCTTGGGTTAAAGTCATGGAAAAGGTTTTTCGTGCTTTACCCTGCACTGAAAGACAGAAGGTAACTTTCGCCACTTTCACTTTCAAAGATAATGCATAGGAATGGTGGCTTCTCACTTTGGAGAAAGAAGAAATTGTGACTTGGGCAAGATTCTTGGAAGTATTTTATGCAAAATACTTTCCAGATTTGTTGCGGGAACAAAAGGCGTCGAAATTCATACATCTAAAGCAGGGAACAATGACGGTGGCCGAATACGAGAGCAAATTTACACAACTTGCTCGGTTTGCGATATATGTCATCCCCACTGAAGCTCGAAAATCAAGAAAGTTTGAAGCGGGATTGAATGTTGAAATCAAATATAGGCTTAAGGTTTTGAAACTACCAACCTATGCGGAAGTGGTAGATCGGGAGTACATTACAGAAAAAGGGATTAAAGCCTCGTGTTTCGGGGAACCAAGCCATAAAAAGCGATTCTCAAAAAGAGACAACAGAAGACCTAGTGTTGCGCCTCCCAAAAAGGTGAATACAGGCACAACTAGTTCAGGAAATCAAGGTCCTACCAATCCTGAGGTGGCACTATTCCAATTTGTCCTACTTGTGGAAAGGCTCATTGGGGATAATGCCATTGAGACACGGGAGCATGCTTTAAATGCGGTCAAGTGGGCCACTTGCTGAGGGACTGTCCAATGATGACTAATCCTACAGCCAGCCTCTCTGGCCCAGTCAGAAAACCCGTAGGACTTGGAGGAGAGAGGAAGGACCAAAAACGCCAAGGAAGGGCTTTTGCCTTGGTACTTGAAAAACCAGAAGTTACCGAAAAAGTTGTGTTAGGTACGCTTTTTGTCTGTGGTCATTTAGCTCATGTCTTCATTGACTCTGGGTCAACTCATTCTTTTGTTGCACATATTTTGCTGCCAAGCTGGCATTAATACCCGAACCCTTAGGATATATATTGTCTGTGTCTTTTCCTTTTGGTAATTCCGCCCTTAGTGCTGATGTATACAAATCTTGTGCTATATCCTTAAAAGGCAAAACCTTATACGTAGACTTGATTCTCCTCCGCATTGAAAACTTTGATGTGATCTTAGGTATGCATTGGCTAGCTGCCAACCATGCCTCTATTGATTGTAAAGCCAAAAAGGTCTTCCTCAGGTTACCAAACCAACCCGAGCATGTCTTTGATAGGACTGGAGTTTCTAACCTTCCCTGTATTATATCCTTTATAATAGCCCAACGACTTCTAAGAAAGGGTTGTGGTAGTTATATTTGTTATGTGATTAATACACAAAAAGAGGCCCCCATCGTTGATGCGATCCCCGTAGTACGAGAATTCCTGGATGTTTTTCCTGAAGATCTACCTGGTATCCCGGTTGACTGGGCAATTGAATTCACTATTGAAACTCAACCTGGTACCCAACCAGTATCAAAAGCCTCTTACCGCATGTCAATGATGAAATTGAAAGAACTGAAGACTCAACTCCAGGAACTTCTGGACAAAGGTTTCATTCGACCTAGTGCCTTATCCTGGGGAGCTCCAGTACTGTTCGTAAAGAAAAAGAATGGCATGATGAGGTTATGCATCGACTACCGGGAGTTGAACAAGGTCACCATCAATAATCGGTACCCTCTGCCACGAATCAATGACTTGTTCAATCAACTTCAAGGCGCCCAAGTATTCTAAAAAATCGACTTGTGAATGGGCTATCACCAACTAAAAGTCAAAAAGGAAAGCATCGAAAAAACTGCCTTCAGAACCCGTTATAGGCACTACGAGTTTGTTGTCATGCCTTTTGGCGTCACAAATGCTCTAGCAGCCTTCATGGACCTCATGAACCAAGTGTTCAAACTCTATCTCGATGAGTTCGTCATTGTCTTCATTGTCTTCATTGACGACATCCTCATATACTCCAAGTCACCGGAATTCCATGAGCAACACTTGCGAACGGTTCTACAAACACTACGTGATTACAAACTTTATGCCAAGTTAAAGAAATACGAATTCTGGATCACTAGTGTACACTTTCTCGGTCACATCATCAACAAAGATGGCATCTCGGTTGACCCCTAAAAAGTTGCAACAATCGTAGATTGGTCACAACCTACTAATATGTTAGAAATTCAAAGTTTCTTGGGTCTAGCTGGCTATTATTGACGTTTCGTGCAAGATTTCTCAAAGATAGCATCACCTTTGACCCAGCTAACTCAGAAGAACACACCATTTGAATGGACTGATAAACAGGAACGTTGCTTTTAAGAATTAAAAAGTTGACTTGTGTCAGCTCCTATACTAGCACTCCCTACAGGAGCAGATGGGTTCGTAATTTATAGTGATGCCTTATACAATGGTTTAGGTTACGTTCTTATGCAAAATGGAAAAGTCATTGCTTATGCCTTACGCCAACTAAAGACTCATGAGAAGAACTATCCAACACATGATCTGGAATTGGTTGCGGTGATCTTTGCTTTCAAGATCTACGTCATTATCTCTACGGTGCAACTTGCGAAATTTACACTGATCGCAAAAGTCTTAAATATCTGTTCACACAAAAGGAACTGAATATGAGACAATGACGATGGCTAGACTTTGTAAAAGACTATGATGTAGAGATTCATCACCATTCAGGCAAAGCTAACGTGGTGGCAGACGCACTGAGCTGAAAGATGACCAGAAGTTTGGCATGTACTCTCGTTTCCCGCAAGATCAATGGACTGCTCGCTAACATAACCGTGGAACCTACATTCATTGAAGAAATTAAAGTGCGCCAATGGGAAGATAAACTTTTGAAGAAAAAGTACGAGGAGCAAAGGAGTACGCCTGATCCTGATTTCACTATAAGCAATGGAATACTAAAATTTCGGAATCGAATTTGCGTATCCGACATTGTGGAACTCAAGAAGAAGATATTAGTGGAAGCTTATAGCTCGAGATTTACAGTCCACCCTAGCAACACAAAGATGTACCAGGATCTGAAGAAACACTACTGGTGGACAGGAATGAAAAGAGACATATCAAGCCATGTCTCTAAATGTCTGCATTGTCAGTGTGTTAAAGTAGAACATTAGAGACCTGTAGGACTACTGCAACCACTCCCTATTCTTGAATGGAAATGGGAGCACATCACTATGGATTTCGTGGTCAGGCTACCACAGTCATTTTCGAAGAATGATGTAATATGGGTTATAGTAGACCGATTGACGAAGTCGGCGCATTTTCTGCCAATCAAAATCATGTACTCCTTTAATAAGTTTGCCACTTTATACATCAAGGAAGTCATTCAATTACATGGTATCCCAGTGTCAATCGTGTCTGACCAAGACCCCCGTTTCGTGTCTCACTTCTTCAACAAATTGCAAGAAGCTTTGGGAACCACACTGAAGTTTAGCACTGCTTATCCCCCACAAACTGATGGGCAATCCGAAAGAACAATCCATACTTTATAAGATATGTTACATGTGTGTGTGCTAGACCTCAAGGGTAATTGGAACGATCACCTACCGTTGGTGGAATTTGCCTATAATAATAACTATCATGCAAGCATCGGAATGGCACCATACAAGGCACTGTATGGAAGACGATGTCGATCACCTCTGTGTTGGACGGAAGTCGGAGATAGAAAACTATTAGGATCCAAAATCATGCAAATTACAAGTGATAAAATTCAACTCATCCAACAACAAATTCGCACTGCTCAGAGCCGCTAGAAAAGCTATCCTAATACATGAAGACGGGACTTAGAATTTCAAATAGGAGATCATGTGTTTCTAAAGATCTCGCCCATAAGAGGGATCATTCGATTTAGAAAATGAGGAAAGTTAAACCCACGTTACATAGTGCAGGTGAAACAAGAAGTAGCTAGGCATTTCCGTGTGTTGTACTCTGAGGATTGGGTGGTAAGACCCAAAATCCTAGGCCCTTTTGCAGTTATTAGTGTTGTGGAGGTCGGCAAATTGGAAAGCGAGTTCTCAGAAGAGGAGGTATGGAACGCAGTAAAAGATTGTGATGGGAACAAAGCGCCAGGCCCAGATGGTTTTAATCTGAAGTGCATTCAACAGTGCTGGTCTATATTGAAAGGGGAGATATTACAAGTGGTGAATGAATTTTACCAAAATGGTAAATTGTCTGGAGGGATCAATAGTTCTTTCATTACACTGATTCCGAAGAAGGATAATCCAGTAGGATTGGGGGATTATAGACCTATAAGCCTGGTTAGCTCGGTCTATAAAATTTTGGCAAAGGTGCTATCCAGAAGACTGAAGAGAGTTCTGCCATCGGTGATTAGTGAAGTACAGTCTGCTTTTGTGAGTGGAAGGTACATTTTAGATGGTGTGTTAATAGCCAATGAAGTTGTAGATGCATGGAAAAGATCAAGAAAGAAAGGTGTTATCCTAAAATTAGACTTCGAAAAAGCTTATGACTCAATTAATTAGGAGTTTCTGTGGTCGATGTTGAACAACTTTGGTTTTGGTGAGAAATGGATAGGCTGGATGAGGACTTGTGTTTCTACAACCAAGGTGTCGGGGGTGGGAAACTCTCAGCCCTTCTCTCTCTCTCTCTCTCTCTCTCTCTCTCTAATGCTTCATATTTGCATTTGTAGGAACCTTTGATGTTTTGAACTAACTGAATTTTTTTTTTCAAACTACTCACCAAAACGACGTCGTTTTGGTGAGTTTTATTTTCAGCCGTTGGATTAAATACTTTAGGAGATCACTGCAGGGATTTACTCTAGAGGATCCTTATGCAAATGTAACACCCTAAATATTTAATTAATACCACAACCAATTATGATAATAATAATAATAATAATAATAGTGGGTGTGATAGTAAAATAAATAATTAATTTTCTGTTGGTATGCGATAAAGTGTAATTTAATTAGGGATTAGTTGGTTTATATAATTACGTTAAAGAACTGGGCCAAAGTATAATTATCACAAATATTCATTAGATAAGCATCAATCTATGAGATTTATGATCAAATCTAGGGGGATTTAAGCTGTGGCCACGTGTTGGCCTGAGGGCACATTTGCCTCCCTATAAATAGGGAGGAGTTGTGCAAGAGAAGTGCGAAACATAAGAGGAAGAAAAAAAAAAAGCACGTAAGATACTGGAGGTAGGAAACTTATAGTAAGAAGGGTTGTGATAGTGGAAAGTAAAGGCTACAGGTTAATATTAAAGTGATTTATATTATAGCTTGAGTCACCATAATATATTTTACGTATATTTTGACTTACCATAATTTATTTAACATAATGTTTTATAAATTATATTAATATTTCAATTACGTGAGTTATTTTCTGAACTCTATTTGTTTAAAATGAAACCCATGGATATGTTTGTTTAAATTTTAAAGAGTATTTGACAATAACCTTATAAATAATTATGTTTTGTAAGTACCACCACGGGAGTCCCACGCCTTGGGGGACCTAAATAGCCATTGGCCTCTGTTTGGCCACTTTGTGGTCCTCTATTTGTCATGGATCCATCGACCTCTGTTCTGACTGTCACTCCAATGACCTCTGTTCTGTTCTGTACTGTGATTATGGTTATTTAATTACATAATTTCTGTGTTTCAGTTTCTGTCACTTTAAATCATTTGTTTATTCAAATTAAGTTCTGTTACTATTTTAGCTTAAATAACTATCCATGGTTATTTGGTATTCCCTATACTCTTGGCATAGTATTTCTCACTCTGCTGTGTGCTTATAGTTGTTACCCTTTCAGGTGACGAGATGTGAGGAAGACCCGTAACCTCGCGTAGTGGAACCCGCACGAGAATTTGATATTGAACCATTATTTTGTTTTTCTTTTATTTATTTATTTATTTTATTTTTGTTTCCTTTCGTTTTTACTCAGGGTCGGTCACTGAATAATAAAATAATACAAGCCCTATAGATATAGTTTCTCTTATTAATATAGTAAAATGAAGTAAATTTTCTGTTTAATTATTTTTATTTCCTTTTGCCTCTGCCTGCACCATTTAATTTGCCACGATTATAATAAAGTAGTTAGTTACAATTACAGCCCTAAGTCCCTAGGGTTGGATCGTGACAAAGGTGATATCAGAGCAATGGTTCAAAAAATAAAAAAGCTATTTTAATTTGATCAGAAAGTTCAAAAAATTATAAATAAATCTATAAATAAAACTATATAGCTAGATAAACATAATAAAAATAAAATAAAAAATAAATATTTACCTGCGACGTTAGTCCTTTTATGTAAAATCTCACGTTTATTATGGTAATGTAGGAATGTCCGAGATTAACCTTAATGAGGTATTTTGGGATGAGCTTGGGGCCATTAATTTGGATGAGATTTTAGCAGAGCACCCCGCCCCTGCCTCACCTGAAGGATGGGGAGATTCAGAGGATATAATTAGAAGACAACATCCAGGCCTTGCCCAATTGATGGGTCGGCCAATCTATACACAGACTAATCCCACTGATGTCCCATACTTACTATGGAGACAGAACTGTGCCCATACGCGCAGACACTTTCTCGAACCCACTCGTGTCCTCGGCATTGCTTCGGGATATGGCCGCCCGCACTACATCATAGGCCCTTTACCCCTAGATTTTTGGCAAGAAGGGGAAACGTGTACCCCGAGGACTACATTTTTACCACTGTCCCTAACCTGCTGGAGATTATTAATATTCAAAATGTTGACTTTAGTAATGACCTATCATATATCGAGACACTCGGCTGGATTGTTGATCGAGCATTTTTGGGATGCATACTGTCTGTCCCCATTTTCAAAGTCTAGGCAGCGTGGATGTGTTTTGGCGTGGTCTAGTTAGGATGGGAATTTGAGCTTTTTATGCTACACTATTTCCCATGATTGTTTGGCCTGTTTGACCCACCACTCTAGATTTGGTAGAAGAAAACTTTTTTGTACGCTAACCATGATGTGTTCTAATCCCTTTTTATTGTCTTTTTTGTTTTTTGTTTTGTTGTACCACAAGGATGAGACACTAACATATTCTGACTTTTGAAACAAGAATGTAATATTAATTGTAAAAATAGTAAAGTTGGTATTTTATATAGATATATATTGCACTATACATGCTTATATATATGCTGCGTTATGGATGTAATGCTTCGTTTATTACTTTGCAGAATGACCAATAATGGTAACGGAAGTGAATCATCAGTCAGTGGCATTGAATCGATGGAAAGAATCATGGAAATAGCGGTTACTAGCTTTTGCAAGCCTTGTAGACTAACATCAACAATGGGATGTCGGAATGACGAGAAGAGCCGGTTACCATTAAACAGTTCCAGGATCTGAAACCCATCACATTTACAAGTGGTCTAGACGCAATGGTAGCAGACGCTTGGGTTAAAGTCATGGAAAAGGTTTTTCGCGCTTTACCCTTCGCTGAAAGACAGAAGGTAACTTTCGCCACTTTCACTTGCAAAGATAATGCATAGGAATGGTGGCTTCTCACTCTGGAGAAAGAAGAAATTGTGACTTGGGCAAGATTCTTAGAAGTATTTTATGCAAAATACTTTCCAGATTCATTGCGGGAACAAAAGGCGTCGAAATTCATACATCTAAAGCAGGGAACCATGACGGTGGCCGAATACGAGAGCAAATTTACACAACTTGCTCGGTTTGCGACATATGTCATCCCCACTGAAGCTCGAAAAGCAAGAAAGTTTGAAGCAAGATTGGATGCTGAAATCAAAGATAGGCTTGAGGTTTTGAAACTACCAACCTATGCGGAAGTGATAGATCGAGAGTACATTGCAGAAAAGGGATTAAAGCCTCGTGTTTCGGGGAACCAAGCCATAAAAAGCGATTCTCAAAAAAAGACAACAGAAGACCCAGTGTTGCGCCTCCCAAAAAGGTGAATACAGGCACAACTAGTTCAGGAAATCAAGGTCCTACCAATCCTGAGGTGGCACTATTCCAATTTGTCCTACTTGTGGAAAGGCTCATTGGGGATAATGCCATCGAGACACGGGAGCATGCTTTAAATGCGGTCAAGTGAGCCACTTGCTGAGGGACTGTCCAATGATGACTAATCCTACAGCCAGCCTCTCTGGCCCAGTCAGAAAACCCGTAGGACTTGGAGGAGAGAGGAAGGACCAAAAACGCCAAGGAAGGGCTTTTGCCTTGGTACTTGGAAAACCAGAAGTTACCGAAAAAGTTGTGTTAGGTACGCTTTCTGTCTGTGGTCATTTAGCTCATGTCTTCATTGACTCTGGGTCAACTCATTCTTTTGTTGCACCATACTTTGCTGCCAAGCTGGCATTAATACCTGAACCCTTAGGATATATATTGTTTGTGTCTTTTCCTTTTGGTAATTCCGCCCTTAGTGCTGATGTATACAAATCTTGTACTATATCCTTAAAAGGCAAAACCTTATACGTAGACTTGATTCCCCTCCGCATTGGAAACTTTGATGTGATCTTAGGTATGCATTGGCTAGCTGCCAATCATGCCTCTATTGATTGTAAAGCCAAAAAGGTCTTCCTCAGGTTACCAAACCAGCCCGAGCATGTCTTTGATAGGACTGGAGTTTCCAACCTTCCTTGTATTATATCCTCTGTAACAGCCCAACGACTTCTAAGAAAGGGTTGTGGTAGTTATATTTGTTATGTGATTAATACACAAAAAGAGGCCCCCATCGTTGATGCGATCCCCGTAGTACGAGAATTCCTGGATGTTTTTCCTGAAGATCTACCTGGTATCCCGGTTGACTGGGCAATTGAATTCACTATTGAAACTCAACCTGGTACCCAACCAGTATCAAAAGCCTCTTACCGCATGTCAATGATGAAATTGAAAGAACTGAAGACTCAACTCCAGGAACTCCTGGACAAAGGTTTCATTCAACCTAGTACCTCACCCTGGGGAGCTCCAGTACTATTCGTAAAGAAAAAGAATGGCATGATGAGGTTATGCATCGACTACCGGGAGTTGAACAAGGTCACCATCAAGAATCGGTACCCTCTGCCACGAATCAATGACTTGTTCGATCAACTTCAAGGTGCCCAAGTATTCTAAAAAATTGACTTGTGAACGGGCTATCACCAACTAAAATTCAAAAAGGAAAGCATCGAAAAAACTGCCTTCAGAACCCGTTATAGGCACTACAAGTTTCTTGTCATACCTTTTGGCGTCACAAATGCTCTAGCAACCTTCATGGACCTCATGAACCAAGTGTTCAAACTCTATCTTGATGAGTTCGTCATTGTCTTCATTGACGACATCCTCATATACTCCAAGTCACCGGAATTCCATGAGCAACACTTGCGAACGGTTCTACAAACACTACGTGATTACAAACTTTATGCCAAGTTAAAGAAATACGAATTCTGGATCACTAGTGTACACTTTCTCGGTCACATCATCAACAAAGATGGCATCTCGGTTGACCCCTAAAAAGTTGCAACAATCGTAGATTGGTCACAACCTACTAATATGTTAGAAATTCAAAGTTTCTTGGGTCTAGCTGGCTATTATTGACGTTTCGTGCAAGATTTCTCAAAGATAGCATCACCTTTGACCCAGCTAACTCAGAAGAACACACCATTTGAATGGACTGATAAACAGGAACGTTGCTTTTAAGAATTAAAAAGTTGACTTGTGTCAGCTCCTATACTAGCACTCCCTACAGGAGCAGATGGGTTCGTAATTTATAGTGATGCCTCATACAATGGTTTAGGTTGCGTTCTTATACAAAATGGAAAAGTCATTGCTTATGCCTTACGCTAACTAAAGACTCATGAGAAGAACTATCCAACACATGATCTGGAATTGGCTGCGGTGATCTTTGCTTTCAAGATCTGCGTCATTATCTCCACTGTGTAATTTGCGAAATTTACACTGATCGCAAAAGTCTTAAATATCTGTTCACACAAAAGGAACTGAATATGAGACAATGACGATGGCTAGACTTTGTAAAAGACTATGATGTAGAGATTCATCACCATTCAGGCAAAGCTAACGTGGTGGCAGACGCACTGAGCTGAAAGATGACCAGAAGTTTGGCATGTACTCTCGTTTCCCGCAAGATCAATGGACTGCTCGCTAACATAACCGTGGAACCTACATTCATTGAAGAAATTAAAGTGCGCCAATGGGAAGATAAACTTTTGAAGAAAAAGTACGAGGAGCAAAGGAGTACGCCTGATCCTGATTTCACTATAAGCAATGGAATACTAAAATTTCGGAATCGAA
Source organism: Camellia sinensis (assembly GCF_004153795.1). Taxonomy (NCBI): domain Eukaryota; kingdom Viridiplantae; phylum Streptophyta; class Magnoliopsida; order Ericales; family Theaceae; genus Camellia; species Camellia sinensis. The sequence goes on along the minus strand of NW_021024717.1, from coordinate 255,794 downwards.
TTTGCGTATCCGACATTGTGGAACTCAAGAAGAAGATATTAGTGGAAGCTTATAGCTCGAGATTTACAGTCCACCCTAGCAACACAAAGATGTACCAGGATCTGAAGAAACACTACTGGTGGACAGGAATGAAAAGAGACATATCAAGCCATGTCTTTAAATGTCTGCATTGTCAGTGTGTTAAAGTAGAACATTAGAGACCTGCAGGACTGCTGCAACCACTCCCTATTCTTGAATGGAAATGGGAGCACATCCCTATGGACTTCGTGGTCGGGCTACCACAGTCATTTTCGAAGAATGATGTAATATGGGTTATAGTAGACCGATTGACGAAGTCGGTGCATTTTCTGCCAATCAAAATCATGTACTCCTTTATAAGTTTGCCACCTTATACATCAAGGAAATTATTCGTTTGCACGGCACCCTAGTTTCAATCGTGTCTGACCGAGACCCCTGCTTTGTGTCTTACTTCTGGAGCAAATTACAGGAGGCTTTGGGACTACACTGAAGTTTAGCACTACTTATCACCCACAAACTGATGGGCAATCTGAAAGAACAATCCAAACGTTGGAACACATGTTACGTATATGCGTGTTGGACCTCAAAGGTAACTGGGATGAGCACCTACCTTTAGTGGAATTCGCCTATAACAATCGCTATCAGGCAAGCATTGGAATGACGCTGTACGAAGCTCTGTATGGAAGGAGATGTCGATCACCTCTATGCTGGACAGATGTCGGGGACAAGAAACTGCTAGGCCCCGAGATCGTGCAAATCACAAGTGATAAAATCCAACTTATCCAGCAGCGAATTCACATTGCCCAGAGTTGCCAAAAAAGTTATGCAGATATACGGAGACGGGAGTTGGAATTCCAAGTAGGGGATCATGTGTTCCTCAAGATCTCACCAACAAGAGGAGTTATCCGATTTGGAAAGCGAGGGAAGTTAAACCCACATCACATCGGACCATTCAAGGTATTAGAAAGGATTGGTCTTGTAGCATATCGCCTTGCACTACTGCCTGAACTTTCCAATGTTCACAATGTGTTTCACGTTTCAATGCTCTGATGGTACCTCCGAGATCCAGAACATGTTGTCGACTATGAGAACTTGGAAGTCCAAGAGGACCTCTCTTATGAAGAGCAACCAGTGCAGATTCTCGATTGTCGTGATCAAGTTCTCCAAAACAAGACCATATCGCTAGTAAAAGTCTTATGGAAAAATCATCATATCGAAGAAGCTATGTAGGAAACAGAAAGTCAAATGCAAGCCAAATACCCACACCTCTTCGACATTTAAGGTACGTCAAGTTTGGGGACAAACTTCTATTTAGGAGGAGAGAAATGTGACACCCTAAATATTTAATTAATACCACAACCAATCATGATAATAATAATAATACTAATAATAATAGTGGGTGTGACAGTAAAATAAACAATTAATTTTCTGCTGGTATGCGATAAAGTGTAATATAGTTAGGAATTAGTTGGTTTATATAATTATGTTAAAGAATTGGGCCAAAGTATAATTATCACAAATATTCATTAGATAAGCATCAATCTATGAGATTTATGATCAAATCTAGGGGGATTTAAGCTGTGGCCACGTGTTGGCCTGAGGGCACATTTGCCTCCCTATAAATAGGGAAGAGTTATGCAAGAGAAATGCGAATCACAAGAGGAAGAAAAAAAGAAAAAGAAAAAAGAGCACGTAAGATACTGGAGGTAAGAAACTTATAGTAAGGGTTGTGATAGTGGAAAATAAATTCTAAGAGTTAATATTAAGGTGGGTTATATTATACCTCGAGCCACCATAATATATTTTATGTATGTTTTGACTTACCATAATTTATTTTATACAAGTTATGTTTTATAAATTATATTAATATTTCAATTACGTGAGTTATTTTCTGAATTCTATTTGTTTAAAATGAAACCCATAGATATGTTTGTTTAAATTTTATAAAGTATTTGACAATGACCTTATAAATAATTATGTTTTGTAAGTACCACCACGGGAGTCCCACGCCTTGGGGACTTAAATAATCATTGACCTCTGTTTTGCCACTTTGTGGTCCTCTCTTTGTCATGGATCCATTGACCTATGTTCTAACTGTCACTCCAGTGACCTCTGTTCTGTTCTGTTCTGTTCTATTTTGTACCGTGATTATGGTTATTTAATTACATAATTTATGTGTTTCAGTTTTTGCCACTTTAAATCATTTTTTTATTCAAATTAAGTATGTTACTATTTTAGCTTAAATAACTATCCATGGTTATTTGGTATTCTCTATACTCTTGGCATAATATTTCTCACTCTGCTGTGTGCTTATAGCTGTTACCCTTTCAGGTTACGAGATGCGAGGGAGACCCATAACCTCACGTAGTGGAACCCGCACGAGAATTTGATATTGAACCATTATTTTGTTTTTGTTTATTTATTTATTTAATTTTTGTTTCCTTTTTTTTTACTCAGGGCTGGTCACTAAATAATAAAATAATAAAAATCCTATAGATGTATTTTCTCTTATTAATATAGTAAAATAAAGTAAATTTTCTGTTTAATTATTTTTATTTCCTTTTGCCTCCGCCTACGCCATTTAATTTGCCACGATTAGAATAAAGTAGTGAGTTACAATTCTAGCCCTAACCCCTTGGGTTGGGTCGTGACACTTTGTTTATCAAGCAACATGAACACAAGAACGTGTGTAATCTTAACCATTGGGCTGCAACATACACCAAACCTTGCAATGAGATGGTTGATCACTACATGTAAAATCTCTTGCATGTTGTTCTCTATGTCCTGTTGTCTGCTTAAATGTAGATTGTTAGGATTTTTTTTACCTAGTCATAGCAGTACATTCTTTCTCCATGGTATTCCCCATGTTTCTTTCTCTAATTTATGGTGCCAGTGTGTTCTTTGGTATGTATTACTTGCAGATGGCTGTCAAACGGAAGGAATCACAAATGATGTTCTGGGGATTTGTCAAATTGATTGCATTCTATTGATGGCTTACACAGAAATTGCATTTACTGAGTCTTGAGAGGCACCTTGAGGGATTTGGGTGGCATGCTATGTGGTTGAAAAATGGCTACGCTGGATATGATGACATCCTTTGCTGCCATCAAGGAAGCCAATGCTGTCAAAGACGAATCTACTTTAATCTAGGTCATGTCTCCCCACCTGATAATGTAAATCTTGAAAGCTTCTTCTCATCTGTTATTTTTCCCAAAATTGTGTTGTGCTTATTTTTTAAATAAAAAATTGGCCTGTACATGTGACAACTACCATTAGATATTGGTCTTCAGGCAAGGAAAAGACGTGCATTGCACGTGCACAGAGGTGCGTTGGCCACTAAAGAAGTGAATGACATTGAAGAACCACCTTGGATGGCCATATGAGTCATTTCATGTGCTACATGATGTTTAGAGGCAATATTTTTTAGAAGGTTGTCTTTCCTATAACATTAAACTCAACTTTTCTGCGAGTTTTCATGCATTAGTATAATGTCGCTTACATGCACACTAACTGCCTTCAACTTGTGTTGCTAATTGGAGGAAATGAAGAGACAAGTGGTTTTGCTCTGTTTAGTTGTTTCAAAATCGAAATATTGCTCTGTTTTGTTGTTTTTGTAACTTTTTCAGCTCTTCCTCTATACCTATCTTTGTGCTTCTATCATATGATTGTGTAATTTATGATTTTATCTTTCTTTATATTTAAATAAGTTCTTGTGTTTCTCCATCCAAAAAATAAAAAAAAAATAAAAAAAATAGTAACAGTGCCATCAATTAGACATTCTTTTTGTTTTGTCTTTTTGTCTATCTCAATTATAGTCATATGTGAAAATGACATAATAACAGGGTTTTATTGAAGCAAGGAAATGAATATGCATGTATTAGTAGAAGTGAACAACAAGAGGGTGTTAGCATGTCAATGGATATCTGTTTAAATGTGCCTGTGATTATTATATATATAAGACATTTTCTTTTCTTTTTTCTTTTCTTTTTTCCTTGAATTCTCAGTAACCAATCAAAATGAAGGGTAGCTAAGGGTGGACCCTACAAGCTTCTTAATTCCAATTAGAAACCCTAGTGAGAAATATATATATATATATATATATATTTTGTATGCCCCTAAAATTGGGAAATGTCTTTATCAAAGCCATTTGCAACAACCCCTATCCCACCATGCAATCAATCAGTCACTATTAGGCATTTTCCACTATGGTGTCCGATTTTTGTTCAACTTTCTCGGCTTTTCCTTCATCATTTTTCTCAGCTGTTCCTTCCTCGTGTTTTGCCCACAAGAATCCGTAGAGGCCACATATCAGCAGCACAGCACCGCAAGCGCTGCCACAATATTAAGATAAAATGACTCTCTCAATAATGTTAAAATTTACAAAGGCGTGTATGCATGCATGTGTGCACACACACACAGAGTTAACTAAGGGCAGATAAGGGGTACAAACCTTCCCCAATGAAGGGTTTCTTTCCACAGAATTGCTGATGAGATGGCAGTAATGACCAGTGCTAAGGGAGTGAACACTGCTAGAAAAACAGGGCCTTTCTTCTCTATAATCCAAATCCGCAACCAGTAAGTAATCCCAGTTGAAACTAAACCCTGCCCCATTTTCATCAAACGGAGTCGATTTCAAATGTTAGAACCCATTTTGGTCAATTAAACTACAATTAATGGTGGGAGCCTCGTGTACTGGTACTACCTCTATTTATACAATTGCAAAAAAGATGGAAGAAACTTACACAATAGATGATGGAAAGGAGATTAACATCCCATCCAAGCTTCCATGAGGATAGATTTCTCTCCGCAGCAACTGCCCAAATTGCTGACTGTATGCTGCTAAAGAAGGTTTGTAGGGTTGTTAGTCGTAGTAGTGCTGGATATTCCTTCACAATGGGACCCTGAATGAAACACATCAACATAGTGTTTGATGACTAAACCATACACAAATAATAGTAAGAATAATCAATCACATAGAAAAAAGCACGTAACAGATTTATGTGGGTTAGCTTAATTATCTATGTTTACTGCTGAATGTGGATAGTTGTGTAGATAACAACATATGTGTTAGGTTTACATAAAAAATTACTGTAATAACCTTAGTACCCTTGGTTGGATTTTGTGACCCGAGTGTACAATACTAATGACACTCCACAAACCCAACAGTAAGGAACTGAAAGAAAGCTGATCAACCCATTTGATTGAGAGTGAGAGAGAGAGAGAGAGAGGGAGAGAGAGAGAGGGAGAGGAACCTGCATAATAATCCACAAAGACCATGCTATGTTGGATGAGATTGCTGCAAGTGAGCCTTTTAACCAGTCCCCTTTGGAATAGCACTCTGTAGATGATGGGACTGAATTCTCCTTGTGGCTAACTGAATATATTGGAGGTCCTTTAAGAAAAACAAATGCCAATGCCCCCAAAAGACTGATCACAGTACCCACAATCTTGGCTAATCCATGCCTTTTTTTTATGGAAATGCTTTCCATCCTGAAATGCCCAATCACAAAATTCTTTTATTAATTTCGTGAAGGAAAGAAAAAGGGCCCATCTTTCAAAAAAGTTAGGGAGCTAGAAAAGTGCCCGAAAAGTGGGTAAAAAAGCTTGTGATGCAAATTCAAACTTTGTATGATATGGCCCACACCTAGAATGAATTTGGTCGACACACTTCATTTTCTGAAAATTTATGGGGCTCCATAACATTGTTGATTTTTGTTAAAATTTGATGATGACGTATAGATTCTCATTTCTTGTACCTTAAGAAAACAGCCATGATAAAGGTAAAAGCAGGAACTATATTGGTGATGGCCACAGCGAAAGTTGCAGAGGTGTAATTCATCGACAAAGAGTCGAGATTTAAACTCAGAGTAATCCTGAAACAAACGAAGCATAATATACGGGTTTCATGATTATTTATGTGTTATTATTATATTAATTCACTTGCTAAACACTTTAAAGTTAGTCCAACATTGGAGCAAGCAGTTGATCATGTCCGTACATACCCACATAAAGACACAAAGAAGATCTTGCAAAGTAAGTTCAGTGATAGGGAAGCTGACTTATTACTGCATATTCATAAAACAAATCAGAAAAAAAAAAAAAAAAAAAAAAAAATTAATGGCCATAGGCTGCAAAAGTGAAAATTGTTTGGGGGGTGACCTTTCGAAGAAGTAAGCGAAGGGAGCTAAGGAAAGTGTGGCAAAAGCTTGGCGATATGCAACAAACACATAAGGGTTCATTCCTTTAGAAATAACTGCTTTTGCAAACAAGGACCTGCCCGCGTACATAATTTGGATAAGTAGGACCCCAATAAAAGGTTTGTTACTCTTCATGATGTTCATCAGATCATAACCTAGTGAACACCTCATGTTTTGCACCAACCTTTGGTTTCCTCTGAAGTTCTCTAACTACAATGCCAAGCTCTTCTATTTATAGATAGACCTTGCACTCTTAGTTATACCTTAAAGATTTCAGAAAAAATGTTACATGGAGTGGTGGTATATAGTGAGAATATTTAATAGGGCTTCTTGGAAAAGCATTTTTTACCTTCGAAAAAACTAACTATATGTCCCCAAACTTGGCTAAAAACTTTTGATATTTCTGACCAATCATATTGCATTTCTTTCTTTATAAATCTCTACACACAGTCTGCTAGAAAATGTGATCTAATAGTCATATGTCACTAGCTCTCTCTTATTGGCTCTGCTTGTTTGGTGTTGGTACACTATGGAAACCACCAAGAAGGATTCAAGTACTTGGTGTTTATGGAATCAATAATACAAGTATGGCATATAATTTTTAATTGGGAGAGAGATAATAAAAAATGCATTGACATAAGGTTGGCTCATTGGTTCTTTTGAGAAATATTGTATTATATGCAAAGGGAGAGTGAGTCACTCAATACTCAATAAATGTCTCAATTTTTGGTTACTGAAATGGATGACTGGATGTGCACCTAAAGGAAATAACATCTCAAATTGCAATCATAGAAATAGAGGGCCACATTTCATCACATTCCACCAAATGCAGGGCCACATTTCATCACATTCCACCAAATACAGAGCCACATTTCATCACATTCCACCAAAGTAAAATTAGGGTTCAGGGAAACCATTCATTTAGTTCTCTTTTAGAGAAAGGATAATGGTGACTTTTATGTGTAAGGCCAGCCACATGCTCACTTAAACAAATGGGTTTGTTGGAGGATCTTTGTGGGTATATTCTACAACATAAAGGATTTGATTGCATACACAATCATCTCTCCAATTCCTTCCTATTCTAACGGTAAAATGCACTGTTCGTTATGATTCAGTCCAACAGTCATTTTTTATGGATTTGTTTTCTAGGATTTTACGTTCAAAAGACGTCTCTAACATAGTAGTGTCTATGTCAACGGATACGTTGTCCCTTGATGTAGACATCTGAAAGTGTTGTCAGCTATGACCTAATTTAACAATTGGCCTCACATGTTGTCTTTTTGGGTTCTAAGCCTAAAAATGCTTCAAAGATAGAGGTGTCATGCACCATTTGATCCTCGCGCTAGACACAAACTTGGTTTGATACCAACGTAATTGAGCGTGACCAACTTCCATATGAAAAATATTGTCTATTATGACCCAACTCAACAAGGAGCCTCCCAACCTTGTCACTTTGGATTCCAAGCCCAAAAAGTGCCCTCAAGATTCAAGAAAGAAGCGAACTGCACCATTATAAGTCCATTATGAACATCATCGGTATTTGATGTAGAATGCCAAGAATAGCATTAATTTTTTGTGGTTGTTTCCATGTCATCACTCCTAAATGATCTTTAAACTAGTGTGCCTGAGCCATGGACAGACATGTATACCGACCTTGCATAAAAGAACAACAGTTTGAAGTATACATTTTGTTTAGAAACTTATACAAATGTAAGTTCTTTAAAGTTTAAATTGCTATTTATCTGTTTGGCCTTGAGGTCACGAAGGCAGCGAACCAAATGAAGTACCCCTTTATGATCTCTCACATTGGAGTACTTTTCTATTTCCTTTAGTCTGACAATACCTGCACAATAGGTTGTAAAATGAAGATTAACATCCTATCCAAGCTAAGACTGTAAGACAAGCGAACTAGCCCTAAGCCCAAAAGGCGCCTCCTAAACAAACATGCCATCATTATTTTATAATATACCTTGCTTAAAAGTATTGTCCGCTGTGGCCTAACTCAACAGTTCGCATCATGTGTAGATTTAAAAAAAAAAAAAAAACTTATTTTTCGGACTTTTTTTTTTGTTTTTTTAAAACTTTTTTCATATTTGAGATATTTTTTTTTCTTTTTCAGGAGAGAGAGAGAGAGAGAGAGAGAGAGAGTCTGGTTTAGTTTAGTTTAGTTTTTGGTTTGTGTAGACACCTCATTTTTGACCGTCCTCAAGACTTGGACGTCACCGGTGGAACACTCGGTGACCATCCATGTTCGTGTTCGTTTTGAGTTCCCGGAGGCCTTGACTGCGCGCCTTGCCTCAGGATCTCTCAACTTGTTCGTCTTGCGTTTGGTTTTGCACCAAATACTTGTGCTTTTGCTTTGAGGGGCAGGGAATGGCTTGTTGGCCATCCCCACAACCCATCGGCCTTCCCTTTGCATCACCGGCCATTAATTGCTTCCACCGGCATGGTTTCTTAATACCAATGGCCGGTCGACACTCTATATAGCCGGCCGGCACTTTATTTGGCCGGTGACCTCTTTTGTTGGCCGGTGTGACCCTTTTGCACCCTTCAGACTTGGTGCATGCTAGCTAAGCCAGCTGGAATGCACCAACACTCCTCCCCGTGCATGAAGTGGCTGTTTTGAGCCTTTGCACCCCTTTTCCTTCTAGAAGGTTGAACCCTTTGGTCAAGCTTCTTGAGGAAGCTTGGCCAGCTGTCCTAGCTTCCTTAAGAAGCCTTGACCTCCTTGCCCCCTTTGCCCCTTTTTACTTAGCTTTTTTGAGAAGCTTAGAACCATTTCCTTTGCCTATATAAGGACCTCTCCTCTTCCATTGTTGGAGGTTAGCAAAAAACAAAAAAGACACAGAGCTTATACATATATTCTAATATATATATATATATATATATCCTCTATTTCCCTCTCTCTCCTCCCTTGTGTGTGTTTTACTTTCTCTCTCTACATCACCCCAATTCACCAGCGATGCAAGAAGCAGAGCTTCACGATTTGTCCGACGACTCCGATTACGCCGCCTCTCAACAGCAAGGTTCGGCGAGCTTGACTCGGACCAATCTTGCATTGGCTTTTGACCTGTCTTGCATGTTGATTTAATCTTTGTGTATAACTGAAAAAAGTCTTGTATTTTCATGCTTAAGATTCTTCATTAAGGTTGTTTTGGTGTTTGGGGTCGACCTCCCCCTCTTAGGCCTCTTTTTGGCCTCTTTTTGTGCTCTTTCGGCAAGCTTTGTTTACCTTGGTGTGTTGGCCTTCTCACCATTGAAATCCAATGGATTTTCAGTGGTGAGGAAGGGGTTCTAAGGTCTTGCATAAGGGAGGGATACCCCTCTCCCTTGGTCTCTCATTTTTGCATATTCTTGGCTCATAAGGGTAGCATGCATGATTAGGTGTTTTTTGGTTCCATTTCAGAGGTTTTTGTATGTTGTTAGGTCATAATATGCCTCTGTTTTTGGTTGAATTAGTGGTCTCTTACATGCTTAATATACTTGCTTTGTATTTCCTTATTTTTACCTAGAAATGCATCATGACATTTGACCACCATGCTTTCATATTTTGGTTTTACTTTGTGAAGTTCTTGGCCATGTTTCATCATGCTTAAGGTCTGTTGATCACTGATTTGGTCATGTTTGACATGTTTGATATAGTTGCTTTGCATTTTGATTTGTGAGCCTTAAGGGTGTGAGTCCCTAGCATGCATTGGTTAGGCTATTTTAACAATTTGGAATCATTTAACATGCCATTTCAGTCCCTATACCATGCTTACATGTCTACATTTATCAGCTTTTTCATGCCTTGAAATGTTGGCCTTCTATGTCTCGGGATAGGTCATTGTGCATGGCCATGTGTTTGAGGCTTTGGGATGCCGTGTGTGTGGGTTTTGAGGCTCATTCTCACATGCTATGGCACTGATTTTCGTTGGTCTAATGTCCATGTTCGTCTTCCTTTAGGCATGCTTGAGTTGGCTTTTGTACCTTAGTCTTGGGCTCGTTGATTGGCATGTTTGTCTTACATGATTGGCACCATTATCTTGGCACCTTTGGCCACTGTTTTTGGGGTGGGCTGAGGCCCCCCTCTTTGTGGCCTAAACCCGCCTTTGCATGAGCATGTTACATTGCATTAGAAGCATGCTTGCATTGCATCCTACTTGCATGTTTGCTTAATGTTGAGCTATCTCATATACTTGTTGCACATTTGGCATGATTTGTGCCTTAGCTTCATTTGCATGCTTGAGCCATGTTTGTATACTTGCATTGCATTGTTTAGCTTGGGGTGTCAAGCCAAACTTGAGGGGTGAGAAGTGTTCATACTTCAAGTGATGCAACATCTCTCAACCCTCGGTCACCGAGGCCCTTGACTCTAACATGATGGGGTCTTGGTATTCATTTGTGTGTTGCATGCATTTTCATTGAACCGCAAGCTTGACTTCTTAGGCCATCATGCCTAATTGATGGCCCGAGGGTCGAGGGTCATGCCCCCCTTGAGTCCATGGCATGATAGGGAGTGTGACCATGTTTACATTTGCTTGAAATTCCATGCCATACACTGCCTGCCCTCTGTTGCTGTCCACTGCAGGTTCTGCGGGAAGTTTTAGCCGATCGGCAAAATACAGTGCCGGCCAGCTATTTATTTATGGCCGATAGACAAAAAGGTAGTCGGTGACCACACTATTCGGCCGGTGATGTTCCTACTTGGTCGGTGGCATTCCCCAACATTCATAGAGCATGCCCTTGGACTTTGGCAGTCCTCAGAGGGGCAAGGTAGTGTAAACAGTGGCAACAGTGGCATGGTACGGATTTTCGGGCAAGATGAGTCAAGCATGCATCATCCACGCATTTCGAGGCGGGGGCTGTGGCCACTTTAATTCTGCGTTTAATTTGTTAATTAATTAGAAATTCTGTAATAATTAATTTAGTATTATTTATTCAGATTGTAATATTTATTTGGACCCTCCGAGTGAGGGCAATTGTGTAATAAGTGTGCGTGGGTGTGTGTATGTCTTCCAATCCCACGTCTTTCTTCCCTTTTATTTACCCGCTTATGATGGTAGACTAGGGCATATTTAAATTAGCATACCTTATGCTATGCATGCGTGCATTCATACATTTGTCTTGCATGCGTCGGGCTCGGCACATCATTCTAACTGCATTTGTATTTCAATTCCAAATTGAATACGTGTTAGTTGTAGCATTTCACATGTCATTGTAGATTACCCGAGCCTATCTTAGCTGCATTTTGCATGTGTTGCATTAGCCATCTTAACATGAACTAGGATCATGCATATGATTACTAACTAGTTTTTGTTTTGGCTCGGAGTACTAGGTAAGCATTTATGCTTTAGCATACTGCATGCGTGTGAGTGTTGCCATAATAGTATGATTACCATGAGGCTAGATGCTTATGTGATATAACTGCTTGAGTGCCTGTGGGTGGAGGTTGAATTAACTAAATTGGGATAATGCATTAAAACTGTGAGTTTTATGCCCACTAGATAGTGGCAAAACCATCTTTTCTAAAAGCCTACTCGAGGGTGGCAAAACCCGCATTTTAGCCTACTTGCGAGTAGCAAACCATCTTCAAAACGAACATGCAATGTTTTGTTCCAATTTAGGCGATTTGGTCTATACTTGTTTGCTGCGCGCATAACATAATAATTCTAGGCTAATAAATGGAATAAGAACACATAACGTTTTCAAAATTGGATATCATGGTTAGTAGAGGCCGATCTTCGGATCGGGCGAGAGGGGGTGCTCATAGTTGACCTTTCCCAATCGTACCCAAGCTCCCGAACCGAGACAACTTTGGTGATGACGGACACGTGGCCTTTGGTACCAAGTCAGGGTTTCCTAAATTTTCTAAAATAAAATATTTAGGTGGCGACTCTGTATCTGGTAAAGCAGTCCATGTTTGGCATTTCTTTTTCAAAAAAAAATCTGTTTCTCAAAACGATTTGCCGGATTTGGACTCTTTGGTTCAGATTAAGAACTGTGACACAAATTGAGTCTGAACTGTAGCACGAAGGCCTCTCGCGGGCGCGTCTACAGTTTGGTTTCTGTGTTTTTTCAGATTTGTTTCTTGTTTGGCTTTGTACCTGCTCTGTTGTTTTCTTTTTTTTCTATATGTTGGTGTATTTGGAAGACTAAGGCTGTGTTTGATTGGAGGATTATTTGAGGAGGGATTTGAAAAGAGAAAGGGAAATGTAATCCCATTTTTGTTTGGTTATAATAAAAAATATATGGGAAAAGAAAGGGAGTGAGAAATAAATTAAGAAATAGGAGAACCTTTTGGAACATCAATTCTTTTTTATATTTGTGAGAAAAGACCTAGGAAAACTGAGAGAAAAAATTTATCAGGGAGAGAGAGTTTCAGTGTTCATGGCTTCTCGCAGGAGACCATTCATGAGTAGCTTCAAAAAACCATCACTAACAAGTTTTGAAGATCTAACTCCAGTAACAAACTCTAATTCGCAGTATCATTGAGCAAACCCTTCCAATCAGGGATCATCATTTGCTTCAATCGGTAATCTTCAATCAATGAACTCCATTGAAGATTTATTGCCTGAAATTTTTGATCAGGTATTTGTGCTCCTCTTTCATTTTCTCTTACATTCTTATCAAACTCAGATTTATATTGATTTCCATGGATTTGTTTATTTATGTTCAAGCTACTTTACAATTTGTTTCGAAGTGAAATTGCAAATCTAACTCTGGTAGCAATCTCTAATTCGCAGCATCATTCAGCAAATCGTTCCAATTGGGGATCATCATCTGCTTCAATTGGTAATCTTCAATCATTGAACTCAATTGATAATTCATTGCCCGAAAATTTCGATTAGGTATTTGTGCCCCTCTTTTGTTTTCTCTTCTTCTCTCATCAAACTCAGATCTATATTGAAAATTCCATACACACACACGCACCTATATATGTTTTATTATGAATCAGAGACTATAGATACATGGATTTGTTTATCTATGTTCAAGCTGCTTTGCAATTTTTGCTTTGAAGTGAAATTGCAGAAACCCTGTTTGTTTTCTAAGTAGTTGGATGATTTAATATCTTCTTTTCACTTTGCATGAGATTTAATATCTTCTTTTCACTTTGCATGAGATTAAATTGGATTTACATTTTTTGTTTGTTTTATTTTATTTGTTTATATGTTTGTTTATTAAGACAATTTGCTTGTTATCGTCTATAGATGTGTGCCTATTTGGTTTATTTTACTTTCTTTTGTTTTGTGTTTTTTTTTTCATGATTTCAAGCTTTATAAATTAACCCTTTCATTCTCGTGAAATGTTTGATTGAATGTTTATTTGAAACGTAAGCTTTTGGATGGTCTGTTGCATTGGATTAAATTAGTTTTGGGTAATATGAGTATAGATCATCTTAGATGAATTTGTAGGAGAGTAGAAGTGGTGTAGGATGGAAACAGTCCTATTATTTGGTACATGTTAACTTCAAGCATAGTATTTATTTTAGTATTATTTAAATTAAAGGGGGTAGACTCTATTGCGCCTTAAATTAGTTGATTGGGAAAACATGTTTGAAGCATTGTACCCAAATGGGTTGTCATTTGAGTGTTGTCTAGTCTATGAACTTTTTTATGAATCATTTCAATTTTGGACTAAGAACTTTTTGATGTATCATTGCAACATGGAAACATTATTAACAAGCGGATATGATTTTTTTATTTTAAAAAATTGTAGATTCATGATCAAGAGGAATGGGAAAAGTATAGAAAGTGGGTAGCCACTTGTGTAGCTATGTATGCTTCATATGCTGTTAGCCTTGTCTAAAATCTTCATTGTCGTGATCATATAAGGAAGTCAATTTCAGAACAAGGAGATTATGAAAGATATGTCCTAATTAAGCAGTTAACAACTTTGGAAGATGCAGATTCTCGTAGGTAGTTACGCATGAGCAAATATGTGTTTGCCACACTAGTTAGCATGCTTAAAAGAACTCAGTTTCTTAGAGACAATCCTCAAAGTAAAGTAGAAGAACAAGTTGCGAAATTGCTTCATATAATTGGCAATAATTTGAGGAATTGTACAATCAAGTTCTTTTACAGACGATTAGGTGAGATTAAAGCCATTATATCATTGGAAGATATCTTTTTAAAGCAACCTGATGGATTCGACTGCCCTCCAGAGATTAGAAACAATCCCAAGTATTGGCCTTATTTTAAGGTAGTTACATGAATGCAATTAGGGTATATAATATTATATGTTTGGATACAAATAATGAATTTTTACAAGATTGTGTTGGTGCGATTGATGGTACACATTTTCGTGTAAGAGTGCTGAACAAGGATGCACAAAGATATCGAGGACGAAAATGCTATCCCACTCAAAATGCTTTGGCTGCATGTTCTTTTGATTTAAAGTTTACATATATCCTTCCGGGATGGGAAAGGTGTGCTTCACACTCAAGAATATTAGATAATGCATTAATAAGAGAAATGGATAAATTGATTGTTCCTCAAGGTGATCACTAAACGTGTATATATGCTGATGAACATAGATCTTTTTTTGTTTTATTTCAAACTAATATCATTTAATTACTTGTTGGTCCTAGGGAAATATTACTTAGTAGATGCAGGATTTCAACTAAAAACTGGGTTCCTTGCTCCATATAGAAGTACTCGTTACCATTTGAAGGAGTATAGTGTTCATCAACCAGAAAATTCTCTAGAGCTTTTCAACCTTTGTCATGCATCTTTGCGAAATGCAATTGAAAGAGCCTTTGGTGTCCTAAAGAAAAGGTTTCCAATTTAAGAAGTGGGACAGAGACATATTATGATGTTGACACTCAAGCAGATATTATTTTGGCCTGTTGTATTTTGCACAACTACCTTATGGGTATTGATCCCAATGAAAGTCTTATTGAAGAGGTTGATATAGAGCTTAGAAGAGCACAAGTGCAAACTAACATGGCTAGATCAAGTTTAGCTGAAGAATGTAGGGAAGGAGAATTGTTCAGGGAACAAATAGCTACTGACATGTGGAGGGATTATGATATAAATCTTCAATGACAATCAAATTATAATATAGATCTTGGAAAATAGAGAGGGGCTGGAAGGGTTATTTGATGTTCTTGTTCTTGTGATGTACCCATTATGTACTTATTTGCTTTACATCAATATTATCTTTTTCTTTTGCTAATAAAACAAAAAATTGACAGGTTAATTATTATTATTTGAATGTTATCTTGGAATGAATTATATTTTAATTTGTTATTGTATTTTGTGAAACATTGCATTTGTTTAGGTGATAATTTGCTACTAGCTATGCTCTTCTTCCAATATGTTTTATGGCATTTTTGAGTGTAGGTGGAAAGTGACCAAGAATGCTCGGTAGAAATTGACAAGAAACATTTAAAATGGAATAATCAAATTAATGTTGTTCTTATTTACTCACACTTGGACCAAATGCTCAAAGGGCAAAAAATTGGTGGTAGTTTTACATCATCTGCTTATAGAGCTGCAAGCAATGCAGTGAGTACCAAGGGTAGCGCACATTATGATTCCAGTCATGTAAGGAATCGGTTGAAGACTTCAAAAAGGAATCTTGCAATGGTTAAAGATATGTTAACAACTAATAGTGGATTTGGATATAATCATTCAACACAACTGATTGAAGCTATAGCAGTTGTATGGGCAGCTTACCTCAAGGTATATCTAATTGCAAGATTGATGTAGTTTTGTACTAGAAAATTAAAATATTTATTTATCATTATTTAATATAATATTATATATGCTATTCTCTATAGGCAAAGCCTAAAGCTTCTCATTTTCAACATGCTTTGATTCAAAACTTTCAAAAGTTATGCCAACTCTTCGAAAAGGATTGAGCAACTGGGAGTCTTGCTGTAGGTCCAAAAGAAAAGCGACTTCGTTGGGCCAGGCAACAAATTCTTTTGGACGAAGAAAATACTGATCAGACAGAGTCACTCTTAGAGAATTTTGATGGGATTGGAACTCAAGATGATCAAACTACTAAAGTATCTTGTTCCTCTAACTCAAAGAAAAGAAAGAATAAATCAGGTGATATTTTGAGTGAGGAAATAGGGTTAATTAAGGATGGTCTAGATGTAGTTGTAGCAGCACCTAATCGTGGTAACCTTTGGAACTACACAAACGGACAATTATTTGAGGAGAATGAGAAGGTTAGTAGTCTGAGTGATGCTTCTCGAATGAAGGTGTATCAAGTTTGTGCTAAAGAAGTGAGTGATGCTTGAGCGTACCTAGAATGCCCTATTGAACGCCAAGGTCTTTTGTTGTCTGTTAAATTTGGATCTTCAATCTTTGATGCATAATACTATTTTTCTTTCTTTGGTACTTTTTATTTGAAGTTTTCAGGGATTTGGTGAACCTATGAAAATATCATTAGGCTTGGATTTTTTTGTATGTAGACTCTCTTAGTTGCTTGCTGCATTTGAATGGTAGATTTAGGGCATGTATGTGTCCTTGAGATTCCAAATGGTCGCTGTTGCTTAATGGCCTCTGCTGCACTTCTTTATGATATTATGGATGTGAATGCTATGTACTACTTATCAAGTTCTATTTTAATATTGATTTTGTTTTTGTTTTTGTTTTTGTAATGCTTGTGAGATTACTATGATAAAACTATGGATCTTTAACACTGATTAATGCTTTAATAATATTACCTTGATCATCATTATGTTCATTTTAAATAGGAACTCTTGGAATCATGAACTAATCCGAAACAAAACTATTTTTTTGTTTTGGTTTTGGTCTAGTTTTATAGGTGTTAGCTGTTTAGTTTGGTTCTCAAAATCATAAAATCGATAGACTATTTGATTTGGTATTCAAAAACTTGTTTTCAACTTTTTTTTTTCTAAAATATTAATTAGGTGAAGGAAATAAAAAATACTTATCATTTTTATACAATTTTATTTTTTGGGAGGCTATAAATAATTTTAATTTTTTTTTAAAAAAAATGATTTTTATTTTTATCAAATTAATTTTTTATTTTTTTATTTTTAAACATTGAAACTTTTTCCTGAAAAACAAATAGCACTTTGATCATGTACACCCTTATTTTTTGTTATTGCAATTCACGACTGCAATTCTGTGTGTGATGATGGGCAATGAGAGAGTTCTTGAGAAATGATTCTTTTCCTTCTTCGATTCCCAACTCAACCAAACATAATTGGGATTTGGAATCTTATTAATTCTTCCTCCTTTTCCTTTCATTTCCATTTCTCTTCTCAAATCCCCCAACCAAACACAGTATATAGAGCACAAACAAGATTAAGAACACTGAGATACTAGAAAAAAAAAAGAAAAAAGAAAAAGAGATTTGGAATTGAGCAAAAATAGTTTTCCTTAAGTGTGTCAATTTTGTTATACAAAAGAAAATTTGATTTTGTTCACTGCTTTTACAATGAAAGAACTTACTGAAATCCATTGTTTTAAGTGGCTTACAAACATGAGATGGACCCAACAGAAAACCAATGAAAAAGTGTGCAACGTTGTTCATCTTAATACGCACATTTCCTTGATAGTTCTATTTCATTTTATAGCAGCTAAAAAGATTCTCATTAGGCTTCCTAATATCAAAATATGAGAAGAGGACTGATAAGGATTAGAAAAGTACAAGTTTATTATATAAAATAAAAAAAATAACTGCAATTGATGGATACAATTACAGGAATGCTATAAATTCAAAAAAATTACTCACAATTTACTCAGAAATCAATATATGATCTAGATTTAATCTAAATATAAGATCTGTTAGAAAATAATGATCTTTCGTCAATTTTAATTTGAGATTAAAGTGGGACCCAACCGCCGGTTGAGATGGGTTCGAGTGGGTTTGCATTTTCTTAAGTGATAAGATTACAATACAAAAATAATGAGCCGAAACCATTGGGTTGTGAATGAGAATTATCTCATAAAGTAGGCATTAACAAAAGTTGGGCTTATATTTGAACTTAGTCATGGTTTGGACTAGGCCTAGGCCAGTGCTTGTGCATGTGCTAGGTTTGGTCTTGAACTTGGACTTGGATCTAGTTTTGAGTTTGAGTTGAGCTGTGTTGAGCTTGTGCATGTGTTTCAGATTGAGCTTAGATTGGATTGGGACCCAACATCCGTATCTGTTTTGTGATCCATCTAGTTGATTTATTCAGTAGCATTATATATATATATATATATTTATATATAATGCAAGGAAGGTTTTCAACCTTTGTAACTCTAGCCCTAATGGCTAGAATTGATTGCCTTGGTTAATGTCATTTGATGGCCCTCATGATGATAGCCTTTATAGCTAGGGATTCTCCTACTTGTATAAATAGAGACATTTCTCCTCCAACTTAGTAGGATGTTTTTAGAGAGCTTTTTGTGATAGAGAATGGTGATTTTTGAGCTGAAGTTGGAGATGTTTCTTACATCAAAGGAAAATTCAAAGAAATTTTCTTATATCTTTTTTTGTTAGCCCTTTCTTTGACTCTTGTTAATGAGATAGTACTGCCATTTTCAAGTTCGCCGAAACTATTCAAAAGGTGCTTCTACATTAGCTGGTTTTGACCATCTTATCCTGAGAAACAGATGTCGGCGTTTGTCCAGCACCCATTGGTGAGGCGGCAAATTTGTTTTAAGGAAACTGTATATACCACAGGTTTTGGTTTGCATCCCTTATCTTTTGTTTTTCAAACTTTTAGATTTAATCTATTTGTTATATATTATTTTTGTATGTGTTAAAGATTGGCTCTGATTCACCAAAGTCAACAATGGCTGTTGATTGAAGACAAATGAAGCAGCTGAAGATTTGGGCTAAAGATTCAGCCGAGCTACTCCATGGTAGGGTGGTTGATCTTCAGATCTAGTTAGTGGTTGCCATAAATGATGTTGGTGGCCTATCGATGGCTATGAAGACTTTGGCTCTCCCATTGTATCTATAAATGGGTAGTGAATGGGAGGGGTTCAAGTATGGCAATCAGAAGAGAGTGTAATCATAGTGTAAGCAACAAAAAAAGTGTGAGTGTGAGTGTGAGTGAGAGTGTTGTCTCCTCTTCTTCTATTGTTATAATCTTTGTATTTCTCTTCATAGAGTAAATCTACTAGTTGTGGATGTAGGTGCATTGTCGAACCACGTAAACCTTGTGTTTCTCTTTTTTTTGTGTGTTTGGTGTTTGTTTTGGTTTCTCAAGCATAACAGTTGGTATCAGAGCATCGTTGTACCAAATAAAGCATCCATAACTTTATTTTCTGTAAATTGAAAAAATTCAAAGTTGTCAAAATCAACTTCTGAATATACGAGGAAGTCCGTTTTGACGCAAGGAGTCTAGATCTAGAAAGAACAGCCAAAATGGAGGTCGGGGTGGCATACACGAGCCGGTCAAAGTTTGACGCGTAAAGTCAACTCTGTATCAGGTAATATACGCACAGCGAGAGGAAGAAGACGGTCATTTATCGCCAAAACTTATACTTCAAATATTTATTTGAAGGAAAAGAATTAATAAGGGGAGCTTTGTCCAAGTGGTTAAGGTTCAACTCCTTTTTTTCTTTGCCTGAGTTCGAATACTTGTAGCAACAATTTGCAAATTATTTTTGCCAGACGGCCACATCACCACCACGTGCCAGCCCAACCACTGCCACGTCTATACCATGTAGCCGCCAAGTCATCGCGCCATGTTTGTGCCACGTCATCTAACACATCATTACTAGGCTAATCAAGACAGTGCCATCTCCACGTGGCTACCAAGTCATCGTCGTGTGTTTATGCCATGTCATCTGACATGTCATTTATTGGGCTAGTCTAGATGGTGCCACGTGTCAGCCACGTCAACAAACCACCACATCAGCATCCCAATCAATAGTTAACAGTATATTCTGTTTTGACAGAATAATCCCTCACGTAACGGAATATGTAAGAATCTACATTTTTAGACAAACTAATTAATTTGTTAATAATAATAGTAAGTCGATTAATAGTGATTATTAAATTATAACGATAGCGTCATGATTAATAATAATATTAAACTCCTTTAAATGAATTTATTTATCTTTCTGTGATTAAATTTCTGTATCTAAATATAGTTATGAAAACTAAATGAGTTAAACAAATAATAACTAAGTTAGTCAAAGGATAGTAGGGAGCAAAACATCTAGTGAATAGGTTATATATACATTGATTTTATTTGTACAAAAATAAAAAAAATCAAATCAGATTTTTGGATAGAGGATTCGGCCACCTTTCCTTCCCAAGGAGGCATATGTTAAGGCATGCATACAAACACACTCAAGGCCTACCTTGTAAGTAATGTTTCCCAAGTCAAGAATAAGAAAATACGAAAAAAAAAGAAATAAAATAAAATAAAAATCTGCCTCCACACTCCTATAAATATAACACTATTTCAGCCATTCCACTGTTACACACAGTTGAACTAGAGAAAGGAAGAGAGAAGAAAAGAAAGAAAAGAGGGAAAGACGAGAGGGTGCTTGGTGGTCACTATTTTCAAACTAATCTTGAAAGATAGTTTGTAAAAGCTCTTGAGGTAAAAATACTTTACCTCAATCCTCCCTTAGATATTCTTAATTGAATCTATATATTAAATATATACAAGGGTATGCATTGTTAATACATACGTAGCAAGAATAGCTCAATGCATGTTTACAGTTTGATAGAATGATAATTTCATGATTATATGATTTTCTATTCCTGCTTGCAAGCATAGATTAAATGGTTTAGCTACTGATTTTATCTTCTTATGTGTTCAAATATTCTCCATTGTTTGAAATAATCTTGCATGGGGGTAAAATGAGATAAGGTTGATACACTTTTACTTGAAACTTATAGTTGTTTCACTGTTTCAAATTTTATCAAATAAAAATGCTCTAATAAATTGAAAATAACTTGTGTTTAAAATCTGTTTGCACTAGGAGTGTATATAGGTGTTCTATACAAGTGTAAAATTTTATAAAATCATTGGACACCATTTCCTTACCGAAGTAAATATTTGTCCTAAGTGTTGCTTACAACACAGTAGAAACAGTGACTTCAAACAGGTCCCATTTTATCTGAAAATGGTATTTTTCTACACGACCACTTGTGATAGTTAGGTATAAGAGTTATCTTTCATTTTCCACCAATTTCACAAAATATGGATAAGTCTAAGAGGAGAAATTGTAGTTTTACTAAAATGTGACAGAATCTATCCAATTTTCTTAGCAAAATTATTTGACCATCTTCCATTGGTTTTCAATTTTCAAGCTCTATTGTAAATATGTTCTAAACTCAAATATCTAGCAATCCATTCTAACCATACCTCTTTAAACATCGTTTGAGGCCCCCTTTTTAATCTTTCAAACACAGATCACCCGTGCTGGAAGTTGCTGTACCTCACAGTCCCAGAAACCAGTTTTCTTCCAAATTTTATTTCTCTATTTTAAAATCATTTTTAGCCCTGGTATTCTTCTCAAAATATTTTCCTAACTCAATGAGCTAGCACCAGTTAAAATATTGTAACAACTGAACTTCATTTGGTATGGGTTTCATTATTTTTAGTCTGACCATACAATGTTGAAAACAAGAAGTGTGTGAAATTCTAAGAAATTTTGTGATGAATCCTAAGACATTCTATAATATTTATTTTGGTTGCCATACATGGTTGTGTTGTGCTATATAAACCTTATGTCACTGTAGTTTTCAAACTAAAACTCGCACATGCATCAAAATGTGAATTCGACAAAGTAAAGAAACATGAAAATGAACCGATGCATTAAAGTTTAAAAGTGACAAGGTGAGCCCAGTTTAGAGTCTTGTGAAAGTGAGTTGTGAACCCTAACATGGCATGGGAAGGTGTTTCGGCTCTTATCAGTATAAGTGATATAAGGTTGGTGGTGCGGGTGTCACAACATAGACCGTTCCTTTGGAGCAGACTGTGATGTCAAGACTCAGGTACGTAACCTTGGTGCGTGGACATCTTTGGTAGTTACAGCAACTAATTTTTGAATATTTGACCAAGGAGGAGTCAGAATTGCTCGTGGCCATTGCTTAACGGTTGAGTGGAAATAGTGCTCCGCGGGGAGTTACTTAGACTTGCCTGATAAACTAAACCTATGTGAATTTAAAAGAAAAGTTGTCATTTTCTTTATGATGAATTACTGGTTTCGCTTGCCTTTGTTCTTATTATCTATTGTTGTTATTTCAACTAAGAGCATTCCTGTTAAACTCTGCTTGTTACTCTGTTACTACACAGTATTCATTAATCTTGAGTATTATTATCGGGGTGGGTATTTGTGGGTTGCAGTATCTTATTGAGCTCATCGCTCATTGGCATTCCCATCGCTTATTGGCGTTTTATGCTAGCTACCGAAGAAATCGAAGGAAATACTGAGGTCTTAGAAAGTGACATTCAACCTTGGTTAGCTTGGAGTGTGCCCAAGTTCCATGAACCCTTTTTCTGAGTTTTCTGGTTTTTCTCTAGTTTTCTTTTTATACCTGTGTTTTCCTTTCATGTACTAAGACTAAGCTTTAAGTTTGATTGGAGTTGTAATTTAAGGACTTTTAATTTTTGTGTTGTTAATTAATGGATGATGGTAAACTTGGTGACAACAATGATTAGAAGTTCTTACTTAAGAAAATTAATTTTTTAAGTTTTAAACCTTATTATGATGTCCTCAAAATTTGAGGCGTCACAAAATATTCCTTTCTTGAAAAAATATTCTTTGACAAAGTTTTTGGTCAATTTTCGAGCCAATTTGAGGCTATTTTTGACACGAGAAGACTTGTTCCTAGCTAAATTGACTATTTCAAACACAGTCGTGGATTTTTTTTTTTTTGAGATTTAGAGCTAAAGTTTGAGTGAAGCCTTCTAGAGCTTAGAATTTGTCGTGTTTTGGGCATTTCAAGCATCCGTTATTGTTTATGATGGAGATTATTGAGATGTCTCAATAGAAAAATCTATAAACACGAGATCAACCGAGTCTACAAGTAACCCTGCGACTACAAGCAACTCTCGGCATTGGACCCCAGTGTTCCATGCTAAGTTTGAGGTAGAAAAGTTTGATGGAAGCAACAACTTTGGCATGTGGAAATGCGAAGTTAAAGACATGCTTGTCCAGATGAACCTACATTTTACTATGGGAGACAAACCTGAAAGCTTGGACGAGTTAGAGTAGGAGAAAGTTAATCTCCTGGCCTGCAGCTCCATCCAACTTTGTCTTGCAAAAGAGGAGAAATACGCCTTCACAAAATATAATACTACAAATGAGATATAAAAGGCGCTAGAAGACAAGTTCATGTCAAAGAGCATTGAGAATCTACTTTACCTGAATAATAGGTTCTTTTTTTTTTCGACTACGAGAAAGGTATTTCGATAAACGAACACCTAAACAATTTCAACAAAATTCTTGCTGATTTGAAGAACCTGTATGTTCAAATCGATAATAAATATAAAGCATTGTTATTGTTGAATCCCTTGCCTGACAGATATGATCATCTCACCATCACTTTACTATATGGTAAATAAAAGATCAAGTATGTTAATGTTTTAAATGCCTTAGTGAAGAATGAGTTCAAAAGGAAAGATAAGTCTGCAAATAGGAACTTAACATTAGAGGCATTGACAGTCAGAGGCATGACGAATAATAGAAGATATACAGGACGGGAAAAGTCTCACTCAAAATCCAAAGGGAGATCATCAAACAGAAGATGCCTTGCAAAAGACGAGTGCGCCTGTTGTCACCAAATGGGACATTGGATAAAAGATTGCCCAAACAAATACAAGAAAAAGGAAAATGTAAATGTTAGACTTATTTATTTTGATAATTTATTTAATTATGTTTTAATTTAAAATAGAATCCAAAATTTATTTTGATGATTTATTTAATTATATTTTAATTTATTTGAAAAAGAAAAATAAAATTCAAAATTTATTTTGATGATTTATTTAATTATGTTTTAATAGAATCTAAAATTTATTTTGATGATTTATTTAATTATGTTTGAAAGAGAAAAATAGAATAAAAATTTATTTTGTCCCAGTATTTTTCACCTAAACTTTTATCGTAAATATTGTTTGAATGTATTTAATATTTGCTTAAATCAAGAGTTCATTTCAACCCAAAAATAATGCCCAAACCAGAGGTTCAAACAGCCCAACACAGTAGTAGGCCAAAAGGTTCAAGTGGAAGATATTCAAATTAGTAATGATGGAGTGAAAGATATTCAAATGAATATAACGGCTATAAGTTTCATTATATATACCAAAGCCTCTAATGTAAACAAGCTACAAAAAAAAAAACCAGAAAATATTCTTTGATCTATAATCACTCACATCTATTCTTTGAAAAATTCTCTGAGAAGTGTTCTTCAATTTTTGTTTACATCATCTTTCAGAAATAATACACTGAAACGTATAGCTTTAAGCCCATATTTCATGTGTGAGGTTTACAGAAAAACCAGAGTTTCATTTTTATATCTATCTTTGAGATAAAATTCTTGTAACTTTCTGTGAAAGCAAAAACACATTCTTTTCAACCTTGTAAGAGTGTAGTACACTTAGTGTTCTTAACTTAGAAAGTCTGTGTAAAATCTGTGGAGGATTGCTCCATCTGTGAAAAGGTTGCTAGCACCCTGTGAAGCTAGAGTATAGTGGAAAATCTTAAGTGAAGCTTGATGAGTAGACGTAGGCCGAGTTGAAGCCGAATCACTATAAATTTGTTTGCCTCTCTCTCCATTATCCCTTTATTTTATTTAAATTGTCATAGCTATATTTCATATTTTTATTGTGCTAAAATCATTAGTTGACATAGTTGTTAGAACACTTGTTTAAATTATTTTTATTTCATTAAATATAGTTATCTATTGTGCTAGCCATAATTTTTATTAGGGTATTATTACTTTCATTTGTAAAAACCTAATTTAACCCCTCCTCTTAGGTTGTCTTTTGGGTAACAATTGGTATCAGAGCCTAGACTCTTGTTTTAGATTTAACCATCTGGGAGTTTCGATCCATGGCAACCTTAGCTGAAGGACAAGCCACAAATAGGCCACCATGGTTTGACGGAAACAACTATAGTCATTGGAAAGATAAGATGACCCTATACCTGCAAGCCACTAATTATGCCATGTGGATTGTTGTCACTAAAGGTCTAAAAATTCCTACAAAATTAGTAGACAATATTAGCATAACTAAAACTGAAGATGAATGTGATGAGAGGTATCATAAATTAATGCAAGCCAATGCTAAAGCTAAACTTACCATTGTTTATGGATTAGACAATAAGGAGTACAATAGAATTTCAAGTTATGATTCGACAAAAGAAATTTGGGACGAACTTGAGGTAACGTATGAAGGTACAAACCAAGTGAAGGAATCTCATATTAATATGCTTGTTCATAGTTATGAATTGTTTAAAATGAACTCTGATGAATCTATTTCAAGTATGTTTACTAGATTTATTGAAATTGTAAACTCTTTGAAATCTCTTGGCAAAACTTATACTAACAGTGAGTTGGTGAGAAAAATTCTTAGGTGTTTACCAAAGAATTGGGAAGCAAAGGTCACGGCCATTATAGAAACAAAAAATCTCTCCACACTTGGATTGGATGAGCTTATGGATTCCCTTATGACTCATGAGATCACTATGAAAGGACATGAGGATGTTGAAAACAAAAAGAAAAAGTGGAATTGCATTCAAAGCCTCATCAAATGAAGAAGAACATGAAAACTCTAGTGAGCATAAAAGCTATGCCATGTTTAATAGAAATCTCAAAAAGCACTTCAAGAAAAACAATTATGGAAGAAGAAGACCTTTCAAGAAATAGTAGAACAAAGATAACAAGAAAGAGTCTATTATTTGCTATGAGTGCAAAAATCCTGGACATATGAAGATGGATTGTCCAAAATTGAAGAATCATGGAAAAGACTATAAAAGAAACATAAAGGCCATGGTAGCAGCTTGGGGAGAAAGTGAAGATGAAAGCTCAAGTGATGAAATTGAAGATGAAGTAGCCAACTTATGTCTCATGGCTCTTGAAGATGAAGACTCTACTCAAGATGAGGTAACTACTCTTTATGAAGAACTTGAAAGTGCATCCTATGAACTACAAGATGAATTTAGAAAATTTTGTGCCAAAAATAATGTGTTGAAGAAATCTGTTGCATCTTTATCTATTAATGTAGAAAAATTAAAGAAAGAAAAAATTGTTTTGAAAAATGATTTTGATACTATCTCTAATGAGAAAACTATTTTAAAAAACAATATTGATGATTTAACAAAAACACTTGAAAATTTTGTAAAAGGTAGAAATAATCTCAACATACTTCTTGGAAATCAAAGATGTGTTTTCGATAAAGTGGGCATTGGATATGACCCTATTAAAAAACAAAAGAATCTCAATACAATTTTTGAAAAGGCACCTCTCATGACTCACCCTCACATTACTTGTTATTATTGTAGAAAGAAATGCCATTATATATCTTCTTGTCCATTCAAAAATAATATAAACATGGAAATTAAAAAGATTTGGATTGTTAAGGGATCTAACAAAACTAACCAAGAAGGACCCAAGAAACTATGGGTATCAAAAACCAATACTTGATTGTCATCTTGTAGGTTTGCTTTAAGTCCAAAGCTAAAGAAGGGAAGTGGTACATTGATAGTGGATGTTCTAGACACATGATCGGAGATAAATCCTTCTTTACCACACTGTCATCCAGAGATGGAGGCTTTGTTACTATTGGAGACAACAAGAAAGGAAAAATCATCGGTATTGGTAGCTGTAGACGTCCCCGAATGCCCTGGGAGGGTGAGTCCCGTTCCGTTCGTATTGGGCTCACTACAGTTCGGACTCTCGAATTGTCACGGTTCTTAATCTGAACCAAAGAGTCTAAATCCGGCAAATCATTTTGAGAAAAACAGATTTTTAGAAAAGAAGTGCCAAACATGGACTGCTTTGCCAGATACAGAGTTGCCACCTAACTCGGCTTGGGAACTTGGGTACGATTGGGGAAGGTCAGCTATGAGCACCCCCTCTCACCCGATCCGAAGATCGGCCTCTACTAACTATGATATCCAATTTTGAAAACGTTATGTGTTCTTATTCCGGGTAATTAGCTAGAATTACTATGTGATGCGCACAGTAAAACAAGTATAGACTAGATCGCCTAATTTGGAACAAAGCATCGCATATCCGTTTGTTAGGAAAATATTTTGAAATTTGCTACTCGCGAGTAGGCTAAAACACGGATTTCAATGAGTTGTTCCAACTCAAACAATCCAACCTTCACCCACAGGCATTCAAGCAGTTTATATCACATAAGCATCTAGCCACATGGTAAGCATGCTGTCATGTTGACATTCACACTCATGCGAGATGCTAAAGCATAAAAATACTTACAAGGTACTCCGAGCCAAGACAAGAACATGTTAGCAATCAATGCATGATCCAAGTCCATGTTAAGTGGCTAATGTAACATATACAGAATGCAATCTAGAATAGGCTCGGCTAATCTAAGGATGACATGTGAGAATGCACAGATAGCATGTATTCAAATTGAAATTGAAGTACAAATGCAGTTAGAATGATGCGCCGAGCCCGGTGCATGCAAAACGAATGAATGGATGCAAACATGCTATCATACTGTATGCTAATTGAAACATGCTCTAGACTAACCATTGAAAGCTAGTAAATAAAAAGGAAGAAAGACGTGGGGTTGGAAGACATGCACACACTCACGCACACTTATTACACAACTGCCCTCGCTCGGAGGGTCCGAAAGAATAATACAAATTAATTAACCTATAAGCTAATTAAAAATTACAGACCAATTAATTAATTAACAAATTAATTAATCTAATAAAACAGTAAACAGCCTCGGGAAGAGGGCCCAATGCAATGCGTGTTCGGCTCCACTCGGAAAACCACTACCATGCACAAGCTGCCTCTGTTTTCTCTGCTCTGCTCCTCTGAAGATTGCCAAAGTTCCAGGGTTGCTTCTTTGGGTGCTATGGGACACTACCGGCTGGAGGGGAACACCACCGACCAAGGGAAATGATCACCGACCGCTTGTTCAAGCTATCGTCCATTGATTAATGGCCGGTCGGCACTGGAGATGGCCGGCCGACCAAATCTTCCTACAGAATCTGTTTTTGACAGCAGCAGAGGGCAAAACTTGGCATGGCAATGCATTTCAAGCAGATGTGTGCACCACCACATCCCTTATCATGTTTATGACTCAAAGGGGCATGGTTCTCGATTCTCAGACCACCAATCGCGCATTTCAATGCGTGATGGCCTAAGGAACCAAGTATGTATTTTGATATGGAATGCAATGCACATAATCAAGCAAAGGGGGGCTCAACCTCTATCATACTCAACTCAAGAGGTGAAGCATGCATGCCAATGCAATGCATCCTAGGTATGGAGGCTAGTATGCAACATGGCAATGCAATGTGTAATGTAGGTTAGGCACACAACCTAAGTAAAGAAGCATGTAAGGCATGAAGCAATGCAACCTACAAGTATGCAAGACACAATATGGATGTCCAAACATGCAAGCAAGCATGTGACTTTATTCAATCATGCAACAACACACAAGGTGAGCATGCAACAACATGCAAAGGGTGGACTTAAACTAATTTAGGCAGCCCCCAAACAAGCCTAAAACAGTAGCCAATGCTATGGAAATGAGGGCCTACACACACACACACATGTACATGTTGATGGGCCAACACTTAAGCATCAAACAAGTAATCTTTAAGCACACTTAAAAGAGCCTAAACATGGGCAATTAGCATGCAATGTAAACTCTGGAAATCATGTTAATAATGGTGCCAAACCAATTTAAACAAGACAAACATGGCATGCAATTGGTCCAAGTATTTGAGGCAAGTCAAGGAGACTTAAACCATGGCTAAGTCAACCAAGCCTCACAAGGCCAAGAGGACTTAAAACAGGT